>WEKX01019950.1:274-10307 GCA_013390025.1 Pitta sordida
CTTGGAGGTGTTTAAGAGAAGATTGGATGAGGAGCTTAGTGACATGGTCTAGCTGAGGGGTGTAGGGCTGGATGGTCCTGTCGGCCTCTCCTGGCTTGGCGTGGCTTGTGCGACTGTGAGGGATCTAGGTTTATGTTCCCCACTCTGGGGCGTGCGTTCGGTCTCTGTATGGGTGTTAGATGGTGAGTTGGACTAGATGATCCTTGTGGTCCCTTCCAACTCATAGTATTCTGTGATTCTGTGATTCAGTCACTTCCTGCATCTAGATTTTACTCTGGTAGAGTGGAATTGAGCTCTGTCAGGTTCGGTAACTGGACTCAAAGGCTGTAGAAATCTGATGGGGGGGGGGAGGGAAAAAACAAGCCAAAAAAGGTAGTAGGATGAGAAATTGGGAATTTACAAGCAAACAAAATCCATTCCTCCATCCAGATCGTATGTAATAAACAAACAAACAAGAAACAAAACAACCTCCACACCATGAGATGAAAAGAAGCAGGAAGCAGCAGGAACAGTGGTAAAAGCAATTTGTCCAAAAATAATTCTGCCCATGAGACAGCAATGTATCCTTGTGGCAAAGGCAGCCAACAGCATCCTGGGCTGCTATGGGAGTGGTGCCAGCAGGTAAAGGCATCCTTTCTCTCCACCCCATTCTGGTGAGGCTACACCTGGAGTGCTAGATCCACCTGTGGGCTCCCCAGTAGAAGACATTTACTTCAATGTGTAATTTCAGCAAATGACTAGAAATATGAGAACAGAACTGGAGTATCTCCCATACAATGAGAGGTTGAGAATGCTAGGACTGGTCAGTATGGAGAAAAGAGGGAGCTAGGCTCTTGTCAGTGGTGTTCAGTGTCAGGACAAGACAAAAGGGACAGATATTAAAAGACATGGAACTCTTTCTAAACACATGAATCAATTTTTTACTGTGAGTGCTCTAAAACAGTGTAGCAGGTTGCCCAGAGATGCTGTGAAATCTCCATCCTCAGAGATAATTGAAGGCAAAATAAAAAGAAAAAAATCTGTATGGCAGCATACAATATATATAACTATTGGCAAGATCAAACCCAGTTTTCACTACATGTGTACAAAAGAGTAATCCCACTTGTAAAGAAGAAGAAAAGAAGGAAAAACAATCCTTGCCTGTAAGAAACTGAACATAACTCATTCCCTTAGCTTAGTTTTATATTTCACCTCTTCTCCTTGGAGATTATTTCAAGGATGAAGCAACTTGACAGAGACAAGCCAGTGATTTTAGTGAGTATTCTTTCACTGCCTGTATCAATTTGCTATCTGGAGAAGGCCAAGCTAAACCCCTGCAAATTGGATTGGGGGGCTAGGGCAGGAGAAGCAAAGTAACATTTGATACCCCATAATTAACGAGGCACTCAGACTGTTGACAAATATTTTGAACTTGTCACAAAACAACCATCATTTTTTTGCCCATCATTTACACCAGCAGTAGTGTCACAGCAGCACTAGTCCTGTGGCCTCCACAAAGGCTGAATTCACAGCCCTTCTGAGCCAATTTGCAACTGCTGGAGACAGAGAAATAGTTAAAGGACAGGGCAGGAAGGGATATTGAGGGTTCAGTTTAAGCATATTAATTGCTTTGTAGGATACCGAGGTTATTTCAAATTATTGCAGTCACCCACATTAGAGGTACTCATTGTCATTCTGTCTGTTGTCAGGTCAGATCTGAAGGGCCTGATTCAATATGTAATAAATATTTTGGCTACTGACAAGCAGTGCTCAGATCCATATGAAGTCATTTTAGGCCTTATCAATTTCCCTATAATCAGTCCTACTTCTGTTCTTAGTCTACACACAGAATCTGACACAGGAAGGGAGTCTGATGTACCACCCATTTAGAAGCAAGCTTGCTCTGAAGCAGGAGACAGGCACTCACCCCTCCAGCAGCTTGTTTATAATTGTTTGATACCAAGGATCTGTTTTCCTCTGGGGCAATGTTTCACTGCTCACCCTCCTCCCTGCTACCTTACAAGAAAACTCTGCTCCTGGGGATGTGACAAACACCTGGTTGTTACTACAGGTGTGTTTTGTACTAATCACCCAATGACAAATTATGCCATTAATATGCAATAGTTAGCACTCCCCTACAGAAGCTGTGTCATCTCCACACAGCTCTTCAGGACTATTTCTTGCAAGGTGAGAAATCTCATTTGCTTTACAGGAAGCTTAGCACAAATGTTGGCTGTATGTACATTAACACCTGTTTGAGAGACAGCTTATTTTCCCAGGGTTTGGGGGTTTTTCAAATCAGATCTTCTCAGAAGACCATGTGGTTTATGTAGCACAATTCTCCAAAGTTGCCTGTTGCATCATGGCCCTCTGATATATGCAATTATGTAAACAGTTCTCATGGCAATGAAAAACAGTGTGTTACTTGCCTGGTTAACCACTTACTTCTTACCTGTATTGCCTGCCTCATTAGGAGGAATTACTGCTTAAGACATGCTGATCTGTTCAAGAACTGCAGTCACTAGGTGTTCAGCACAACACACTGATGTCTGGGTGAAGTGTGACCTAAACCTAATACATCCCAATGTATATCGACCCTGTTGTTTTTCCACTTTTAATTAAAAATTGACTTTTTTAGTGATTTTACATTAGTAACAGATGGGGATGAAATAGGGATAAGCAAAGGATTGTTTCTTGTACCTTGAAGACCTAATACTGCAGCACTATAAATAGGCTTGAAATAATACTGTGCACGTGCTTGCCAACAGCCTTCCACAACATCATAGTCAACAAAGTGACAGCTCAGCCATGAAGAAGGAAAAGTGCTGGTTAAATTCAAATGCACAGAAGCCCAAGCAATTGGATTTCTGACAGGTACTGGTATATTTTAAACGCAAGGTAATGCACATGCAAAACTAACAATAGCTGCATTCCCAGTCACCCTGATTTTAATCACAAGTCTCATGGTAATTTGTGCTTTCTTTAGGGGTTTACCTCAGTTTTCTTTTTTTAAAAAAGAGTAGGTTTTTAATTCTCATTGTGGAGGAATGGAGAAAATGCAAACTAATCTCTTAGCTTTTTGGGAAAAAACAAAAACAAAGCCACTACATATGTATTGACTTTTAAGCTAGTCCTGCACATTGGGCAAGTCTGAGGTTGGCAGTACCATATTGACATTGAGGTTTTGTTTGGTTTCCTTTAATACTCTTTTGGGAGAGACAAGCAGACCATGGTTTGATCTTGCGATAACCTACTGAATATACATGCTCATACTTTGTGCCCAGAAACAATACTCCTCTTAGGTAGCATTTTTGGCAGCCCAAAAATTCCTCCCAAATTGGAAGGAATTGTTCTGATTTATACTACTGCCCTCCTCTTCTGTTTTTAGTGGAACAAAATTAAGGATAATACATTTGTACAAATTTATTGCAAGGATATCCCATTGCACATGCACATTATCTACATTGTACATCTTGAGTACTGTGTCCAGTTCAGGGCCCCCCAGTTTAAGAGGGATGTTGAACTGCTCGAGAGGGTCCAGAGAAGGGCAATGAGGATGGTGAAGGGACTGGAGGGCAGGCCCTATGGGGAGCGACTACAGGAACTGGGGTTGTTCAGTTTGGAGAAGAGGAGGCTCAGAGGTGACCTCATTGCTGTTTACAACTACCTGCAGGGGAGGTTGCAGCCAGATGGGTGTGGACCTCTTCTTCCAGGCTGATGACACCAGAACGAGAGGGCACGGCCTCAAGCTACGCCAGGGGAGGTTTAATCTTAATGTTAGGAAGCAGTTTTTCACAGAGAGAGTGATTGCACATTGGAATGGACTGCCCAGGGAGGTGGTGGTGTTTAAGAGAAGACTCGATGATGAGCTTAGTGACATGGTCTAGCTGGGGGGTGTAGGGCTGGATGATCCTGGGTCCCTTCCGGCTCGGAGTGGCCTGTTAGACTGTGAGGAAACTAGGTCTGTGTTACCGCTCTGGGATGTGCTTTTGGTCGCTGTACGGGTGTTAGATGGTGAGTTGGACTAGATGATCCTTGTGGGTCACTTCCAACTCATAAGATTCTGTGATTCTGTGATTCTGTGTGATTGTGTAACCTGGCTATGAAAACCTCATGTCAAAAGGTTATCAGCTCCTACAAGGTTTTACATAGCAGGGAGGAATAAATAAAGAGTCCAATACTCAAGCTTCCAAATGAGCAGTTGTCTCTATCCTAGCATACGATGGCCAAATGCTGCAGATAAAAAGAAGAAAAATAGGGTGAGAAAATGAGCCCCAGCTAGCCTATGCTTTTCTTGGGAACACTGAGCAAGGAGAGCCCCTGTGTGTACACAAACACACCACCACCATCAGCACTCAGCCCCACTGCAGCTGACCAAGACCAGAAGCAGAACAGGTCTCACTAGGCAGGTAGACATCTTTGTTTTGAGTGGACAGGTTGTTTGGATGCACTTTTCAAAACCACAGAGAAACACCAACCAAAGAGCACGCAAAAATAAATAAAATAAATTTTTTAATTATGTTATGAATGCCAAATAAGCAGAGTCTGGCAGAGTATGGTCCAAAAATCTATGCGATTAATTTTAAATAATTATGAGGAATTATCTCATTTCTAAGTTTCTATATTGCTCTTATGCATGTTTTACATTTTTGTCTGCACTGATAGACACTAGAAAATTATCATTTAAAAAAAGCTTGGAAGACTTTGTTAGCATTTTTTTATTTCCTTTTTATTTAATTTTAATAAAGGAAAGAAACACAGGTACTAAAACACATCATACAATTATTCTATGGCTAACAGTGGCTAGATTTGGGTTGCTATCTGTACATCTCCCTAATTAAATATATCAGAATTCAAAGTGGCTTGTATTTCTGGATTACAGCTATTGGCAGCACTTGAAAACACTAGATACTGCTTTGCTCCAGCTGTGCCTACTCAATTCTAATAACATCCACAGAGCCACAATGTCACAGCTATGAAAGGGGAGCTCTGCAGAGATGCAGCAGTGCCAGTGTCACTTCAGCCAACAGCATACAAATGTAAGCCCTTCTGGGAGTATTAATAATGCAAGGTAGGCAAAGTACAAGGCTTGGCACAGCCTCATGTGTGCATTAGCTGAGGCAACCAGGATGAACAAAGTTAAATATGGCTGGATGAATCAACAGCCTGTGTGGATCCCTGGTACCCTTTTCCATCACTCTCAAGGGCTTCATGAATAAAGATAAGCTACACAAACACTCTCCATCCATTTTTTCCCGCCAACATCACTGTACACGCACTCTTAATAAATTTCCTTATCTTTTTTGATAGCAGTGACCTGAAAGATTAAACAAACCCAAGCCTGAATAATTTAATAATATTCAAACAAATAGCTGAGAAAAATGATAAGGGAATGCTTAGCTGACAGTGCTGGTTGAACAAAAACTTATCTTCAGCTGACAATGCAGTCAGTGTGTGATGTCAACACAACTGAAATTGCATCAGGTAAACAACAAACAAAAGTTACCTTGACTTTTCTGATTGTCATTCAGTGATTTCAATTTAAGCATCTGCAGCAATGAGAGGCAAGAGAAAAGAGAAAGGAAAGCATTGAAATTTACTATGGCTTTGTACTATGAGGTTCAGGTTTTGAAAACCTAAGGATTTTGATATTTGATTAAAAGCAAAGTCCTAAGCTTCTTCCATTGTGGTTTCAGGGCTTGTGAACAATTTCCACTCATCTCTCAAGCTGCAGCAAGACAACATACCATTGTTCGTCAGAAAAGAAAATTCAAAGATGCTATGGTTTTCTACAGTTATCACCTCAAGGGATTTCCCTTTGATAGTCTTATTTACTTAGCTGCTCAGATTTCATGAATCCTACTAAAATTAATGCAGCCTAGAAGTGTTTGGCATCACTGAGAAGCTGAGGCTTGGTGCAAACTACAGCCTCTGTGTTAAAACCAAGTTGTCCCCTTGTTCCACCAGAAAAACCTTCACATTGTGGAAACAGCTACATGAACAAAGAGGAGATTCTGGGTTTTGTTAGAATCCATAACTTCACAACTGACATGCCTTGGCTAAGGTTCAAGTCAAATTGAAGATTGCAGTACTTACAAAACTAATATTGCATGTGCACTTTTATGGCAGGAAGAAATTCCTGTTAAAATCATGGGGAATCTGACTGTGAAGGATCTTTAAGACTTGATTCTTCACTTGTCTAACAACTCTAAATATCCTGATCTTATTCTCTGAGCCACCTCTTATATAAAACAACATGTACTTTTAACTCTCCAAGAGCAACCAGAAGGTTGAAAAAACACGTCAGTTACTTAGAAGTGTGACTTCAGCAGCTTTCAAAAAAGTGTGTCCTAGATTGGGTCCTGCCTCCAGAGCTTTTATGGCACAGGTACACTGTTTCCTCAATATAGTTGTTTAATTGGAAGGAGATTTATTGGACTGGGGACAGGGCAGGGTAGGCACTGTCACTTTCTGTAAAGCACACAACTAAATATTTTGAAGAACAATTAATTGAGTTTGGTTTTATTTACTATTATTTCCTGCCCATTTGGCAGACATGACATCTGTCCTTTTGTGTTGTTTAGGGCTAAGATAGCAGGTTTCTATTCTGTATGAATAGAAGGTCCCTTTAAAACCCAGGATCTCTGGCTGGTACTTCCCCACCTCTCTCTGTACAAAAGGGTATTCCTGTGCTGTGGTCTCAGGAAGATATGTCCGTTCTCCTGTGCCACTCACGGATGGGAATCTTTGTGTTTTCCCTTCTAGATTATCAAGACCAGCTGTTGCACTGACTGCCATCCTTATAGTCTCTTGTCTGTCACTACTTCATTAACATGACATTGCTATAAGTAGGATTGGCAGAGGAGGGAATAGGAATATGGTCTGTGGTTAAATCTTCTCAGCCTTAATGAGTATTCAAAATAAATTAAAGACAAAAATACTGTGAATATTGTTGTGCGTTCATACCTTCTACTGCTTTGGGTGGCTTGTCACAAATGGTACATTCTGTACTTCCTCCTGTCTGCCTTGTGGTACCTCCTAGAGAACCCCTCCTTACCCCTCACCCCCTAAGCTTCTCATTGGTTGTAGTTACCTTCCCACTGCCTGCCCCCTTTTTCCTGGGGAATGAAACTGAGAATCACAGAATCACAGAATATTATGGGTTGGAAGGGACCCACAAGGATCATCTAGTCCAACTCACCATCTAACACCCATACTGAGACCGAGAGCACATCCCAGGGCAGTAACACCAACCTAGATCCCTCACAGTCTAGCAGGCCACTCCGAGCCGGAAGGGGCCCAGGATCATCCTGCTCGACACCCCCCAGCTAGACCATGTCNACTTAGTCTTGTTAAACCTCATACTGTTGGAGCCTGCCCATCTCTCCAGCCTGTCAAGGTCCCTCTGGAGGGCCTTCCTACCCTCCGGCAGTTCGACATTTGCCCCCAGCTTAGTATCATCTGCAAACTTGCTGATGATGGATTGAATTCCCTCGTCCATAGAAGGGACACATGTTTGGGGCTCTTTCACTTTCGGCTCCAAGGAAGGAGATCTCAGAATAAACTGTGATCATATCTCCAAAGGAGAAAGAGCGCCATTTGTCTTTTACTTTTGTCCATTGTCGGGTTTCTCTCTGGGGCTGCAGCTAGCCAAACACTTGGCCCTCAGGAAGCAGAAACTCATCAGAATGTAGTAACTATTGAGGTACAAGAGAAGCAAGGCAGAAAAAAAGTGAAAATAACGAACACATCAAGATTATTTGCCCTCATTTTCCATGAGGACTAATAAAGCTGTTGGGATGAAGCAAGAAAAACAGGATGGGGCAAGAGATCTGAGGTCACTGCAGAGCCAACCTGGGATTAAAAGCAGTGTCACTTACCTGGAGCAAGCATCAGAAAGTATGCAAGACAGCAGCATTCAGAGAGTGAGGACCTTGGAAATCAAGTGACTAAATGAGACAGAAGAGACATCACGTTGATCTGCAGAGACAAAGGCAGGATGCATGCCTCAGAGTGAATCAGACTACTTCATCTTCACTGACATGCTTGTTCTAAGTCATGGTGTTTCCTCTTTCCAAAGGAGATGCTGAGCAAACTCACTGGAAGGACATTTGTCCCATAGGTTTCCTTATCTTTCATGGATCTCACAGGTGTAGTTAAGGAGATGCTAGGGCCCATGTACAAGAACATTTGCATGAACATAAACAGCCCAACACACAGGAAAAGTAGCCAGCCCCTAACACAACTCAGTGCCCATTTTCTACTTTGTTATTAAACGACAGCATAGGAAACCACTTCTCTTATGATGCTTCTGAAAAAAACTTCTAACCAACCCAGAGAGAAACTACTTAGTATGACATGATTATCAGTTGGGTAAAACAGTCAGAGCTACAGAGAAATTGGTGCTTCATGCCTATCTTCAAAATCTGAGAAAACACTAGCATTTCAAAAGCTGAAGTTATACCTGATGCCCAGTAGAATAAAGATGTAGAGGCCAAGACCTTTTGCTAATACTTTCTGCTTTATAAACCTTTGAATACAATTTGGGCCTGCTTGAGTGTTCAAATGCATGCTGCTAAGCCCAACTCCACTATCCACTTGCTAGTTAAAAGAAGGTTTCTACATTTAATACCTTGCGCATTACATAAAAATGGTTGGGTTTTTTTAAGCCACGTACTAAGGTGCTATTTTCAGTTAAGAGAAAAAGTAGCACTGGCTATCAGTTTAGGCATATCTGATTAAATACTTTGTAATCATAGGAAACATACGTTGTGAAGAATCTGAGAAGTAACCTAGTCCTTCATCATCAAAAAAAAATATAATTGACATTTCAAGTACATACACAGAATAAAAGAGCCCTTATGGAAAGGACATCTTGTCCACCACTGAGATACTTCAGACAACTAGGCATATGTAGGAAACTGTAAATCATATACACATTCAGGACTGCTAAAGAGTTAAAACATAAAACAATAAGGTCTTTAAAACAGTTTTGCTCTTTCAAATACAAAAGTAAGTAGGGCGAGCACAGCGGGACCCATCTGCTCATGAATATGTAAATTGGTCCCAGCCGGGAGCCGGCACGGCGCACCCAGGATGAGTTTAGCGTAAATATGTGTTTTTCAACGGCTGGAATTGTCCTCCGCCGGGCTACAAGATGGGGTGATGGGGCTGCCATTGTGTGTGTGCCATTGTGTGCCAGGGGCCACACCCGCAGCTTGGCCAGATCTCGCCGCCAGCGTTGGGGCTCACCCTTCAGGGCTCAGCCGAGCTGCGGCTCCAGGCTTGGCCCTCACCCGCCTCGGCATAACACAGACAGACAACTGAAACAAGCCTCGCTTTAAGGACCATCCTCCACATCTTATATGGGGAGGGGGCGTGGCTACAGGCATGGCATACTCGACTATGTAGTGGGTTCACTATCTTTGCGGATTTCATAACTCGCGGGAAGCGGGCCAGACCCAACAGCCTGCGAGTAAAGGGGGTTCACTGTATTGTGGTATGTCATTCCCTCTCCCTCACTGTCTCTATACAAAGCCTATACAGAGAATTCTATAAAGGAGTTGACTTTCAAGAAACCCTAAGTACAAATCCTAAAAAAGTGCTGGAAATTTCCTAGGAAGGTTCCAGATTTGCAAACTCATAATACACATGGAAAATTCCTAGGGATTTAGAGATAAATTTCCATGAAAGCCAATGTGGCTTTCTTAGAAATATGAAAAATTCCCAGGGAAAGAATGCTAAAGTATTTCTACAAAACTGAACAAAAAGGCCACCCAAGAGAAATGGAAAAATCCTAAAAAGCACAGTATATTTGCTAAAAGGCAAAGAGGGAAATTCTTATAAGCACATGGTAACCTCTAGAAAGCAAATGGGATATCCCTAGAACAGCGATCAGGGAATTTTTAGAGGGAGAATGAGCCACTCGCAGAAAGCAAGTGTGACATTCCCAGGAAGCTGACACATTCCTAGAATGTATATGATTATCAGACAGCAGAGGAGAAAATCAAGAAAATAAATAGGGCATTCCACCAGTGTGCCCAGGTGGCTAAGA
>WEKX01019951.1:0-17116 GCA_013390025.1 Pitta sordida
CATAATATTCTGTGATTCTGTGGATCTTGGAATGCATTTGATTGCCATGGTGTTATCTCATTTTTAGTTGTTCCTCTCATTGCTCAATAGACTGGTCTAGTGGGACCTCATTTGGTTGGAAGAATGAAATATTCTTTCTCAGACAGAATAAGGGAAGATCATGTAATCTTCAGGAGATCGTTACACAAGACTGAGTTACATCAAAACAGAGCCTGGATGAGACCGTTAGACATAGAGTTTCTGAATTGATCTATAGAAGTGTCTGAAACCATTAGTGTTCTTCCTGGTTAAGACCTCCAAAATTAATTCTTCTACAGACATATTTTAAGATTAGTCTCCCTTGAACCAATACGTCGTAGTTTGACCCTGGTTGGATGCTAGAGATCCACTTCATGTTCTCCCCCTTCCCCCCTTATAGGAATAGGAGGAGGGAGAAGAAAAAGAAAACTGAAAAAAAGGTTTATCACAGGCAATCCAGGCTACAAGTGGGGAATATAAAGGATTTATTTATTTCTTACAAGATCAGAGCTTAATTTGAGAAGCATCATTTTAAAGGCAACCTTCTTCCCCCCACCCCCCCCTTCTTCTTACAACAGGTATCATATTCCCTTTTTTCCTCCAGGAGACAAAAGGGGGAACAGGAGTAAGGGAAAGCCAGGCAGTTGGTATTTTCTGACCAGTTTAGGGTAGGAAGCTATCTCTCTGCCTTTCATAAAGTCCTCTCTCTCTCACGAGAGAAAAAGTCTTNATATATCAGATCCTACCATAGTACAATTCTGTCACAAAGTGTGGACTCCTCTTCCACGGGCCACGTCTGTCCAGGATCTCTGCTGAGCTCTGCTCCAAATCTGGGCTCCAATATGTCTGCAGCGTTCCTCCAGCATCCTCCAGCTCTGGCATGGGCTTCCTCTCCATGGACACAGATGGATTTCTGCATGTCTGGCCTCTCTCTATTCCATGGGCTGCAGACACAGTCTGCTTCACCATGGTCCATTCCACGAGCAGCAGCGAGATGCTTGGAACCCTTCCTACCCCTCCTCCAGCTGCCCTGGCCTTTGTGCCTTCATGGCTGTTCAAACTCTCACAGCTCCGCTCTGGCCATCTTCTTTTCTGTTACTGCTTTTTTTTTTTCCTTAAATATGCTATCACACAGGTGCCTCCATCTGCTTTTGACCTTGGCCACCAGCAAGGCCCAGCCAGCAGCTGGCTGGCATTACTTCTGCTAGTTAGCCCACTCGCTGCCAGGAGAAAACCTCAATGTTCAAACCAGCACACCATATGACCACAAATTCATAGGAGAAGTATCTTACCCCGCGTTCTGTTGATCTCAGTCCTGCTTTAAATATTCAATATTTTAGCTATCATAAAATATCCAAATGTGTAGAAGTTTCTGCAGTTAACTAAGGCTGGCTTTCAAAGCTATGAGCTTTTTGATCTCCTAAAGATCTGAGAGCATTTTGTAGTTTACACTTGCATAGAAGTGTTTCAAAAGAGATAAGATTATCTCAGGTTCATAAAAAAACATAACAAGTTATTTTTATTTTTAAAAATATGTAAGACATTTATTTGTGGCATTATTTTTCCCAAAAGCACCAAAGATTTATGAGACAAAAAATCCAAAGTGCATCAACTTCAATATGACATAAGCACATGTGAATTTTATATTAATATTGTTTCTTTCTTACATAAAAATGTGGACGTATTCCATTAAACTGAAGAAATCTAGCTCAGTGCATTTTCTGAATCATATTTTGTGTCATTTTTAGTGAAAGAAAATACTTATAAAGTTTAATGGGCATGAACTAAGTGGTAAGATAAAGGATGCAAGCTAAAGGAAATAGTGAAAATTCTTCAGATCTCCATTTTTTGTGTCATATATGATTTTGGAACAATCTCTCTATGTTTTAAGCAAGAAGAAATCATAATCAAGAGAACAAATTAGCTGAAATAATTCTATAAGTCAAAAGACTATTTTTCTGAGTACATATTTCCTACTTTGGATGAATAATCTAGATTACAGTATCACAGTATCACAGTATAGATAAGGCTGGAAAGGACCTTGAAGATCATCTAGTCCAACCTATAATCCAACTAACCTATCCCCTACATCTAGATCATATCACTCAGTACATCATCCAGCCTCCCCCTGAACACATCCAGGGTTGGTGACTCAACCACCTCTGTGGGCAACCCATTCCACATCCGGATCACTCTTTCAGTAAAAAATATTTTCCTAATATCTAGCCTAAACTTTCCCTGTTGAAGCTTAAGACGATGACCTCTCGTCCTGTCCCCAGAGACCAAGGAGAAAAGTCCAACCCTCGCCTGGTTACAACCTCCTTTTAGATAGTTATACCCGGCAATAAGGTCACCCCTGAGCCTCCTCTTCTCTAAGCTAAACAGACCAAGCTCCCTCAACCTCTCCTCAAAAGGCTTATCTTCAAGCCTCTTAACCATCCTAGTTGCCCTTCTCTGAACTTGTTCCAGCACCTCAACATCCTTCCTGAACTGAGGGGCCCAGAACTGAACGCAGTACTTAAGGTGTGGTCTTACCAGTGCCGAATAAAGTGACCTTGACCTACTAGCCACTCCATTCTTGATGCAGGTCAGGATGCCATTGGCCCTTTTGGCTGCCTGGGCACACTGCTGGCTCATATTAAGTTTGCTGTCCGCTAATACCCCCAAATCTCTTTCCACCTCGCCACTCTCCAAGCATTCCGTTCCCAGCCTACAGTTCTGCTTGGAGTTATTATGNCGAGGTGCGGCTAACAGGTCTGTAGTTTCCTGGATCATCCTTACGACCCTTTTTGTGTATGGGGGTCACATTTGCCAACTTCCAGTCATTCAGGATATCACCTGTGCTCCAAGATTTTTGAGAAATGATGGAAAGTGCTATAGCAAGCTCATCTGCCAGCTCTCTCATCACTCTCGGATGAATCCCATTCGGACCCATGGATCTATGGAGATCCAAATGGATCAGCAGGTCTCTAACTACTTCCTCCTGAATAACAGGAGGACTACACTGTACCCTTTCTCCATCTGCCAGCTTAGGTATCCTGAGGACAAACGACCCTATTGTTGAAGACAGAGGCAAAGGAGGCATTGAGTACCTCTGCCTTATCCTCGTCCCTAGTTACTAAATTTCTCTCCACATCAAGTAAGGAGTGGAGTTACTGTCCTTCTTTTTTCCATTTTTTGCTTGAACTCATTAATAAAGGTTAGCATACCCCCATTAAATATTTAATTTCCACTTCTGTTTTTATTTATTTATTTATTTTCACAAGAGAATAAGCAAGTCAGTTATATTTGGAATATCTGATAAAGAATGTTTCTTGGACATTCTCCATGCACTGATTTTCTCCCCTAAAGTGAAAGAATACAACATTTTCTTTTTTAAAATCTATGCAAAATTGACAATAATTTCTTATTATTTTGGCAAAAGAATGTTGAGAATATTGGTTACAATTGAACTGAATACTGTGATTTATTTTATAGGCTCTGTTATTCAATATGGTATTTAGCTGTGTTTTCATCATCTCTCTACATATATCTGCTGAGAGCAGAAGTTGCTAGGCACTGCTTATGATTTTTTTTTTGTTTTTCTTACTGGTATACTACGTGCGTTCCTTTGAGATATGCAATACAAATCTTCCTTGGAGCATGTGTGGCCCAAAAATGAAAAACCCAAACCTGCAAAATCCCACCTCCTAACCTCTCCAAAAAATATTTTCAAAGGAGCTCTCCAGCTCCCTTATCTCATTAGTGCACCTGATGGATCTGCCCAACAGCTTTTCCATCTCTCTTCGGAGCCATAACAATGTCCAAATTGACTGCTATAAGCCATGTGTTTGGCTGTTTTTTCAAGAGAAATATGGACAGAATGTAATTTTCTTTGTTTCAGTATCATATTTTCTTACTACAAACTATTGTCTTCCTGAACATGTCTGGTGAAAATGGAGAGCCTTATGCTTTCCTGAATTACCAAGCACCATCATACTTGTGTAAAACTATTAAACAGTAAATGGTGATTTATGTCTATAATGGGCAATCAGCTCAAACAGATTTCTTTTCCATGAGAAGTGCCTAAAGAAATAAGGAGGGGAAAAAAAGAGTGGAGATGGTACAGGTCTAGATCTTGTTCCATCATGCCAGTGGTAAAGTGGCACATGTACTCAGGTGGTCACAGGTGTAGAACTCATGTGTAGCCACATAGATGCAACATTAAAAAAATACTATTAGCCTTCCAACTGACTTTCTTATGTAGTCAGGTCCTACAAACATGTCTTGTATGTATAATGAATTTATCTTCAAATTAGGTAATGTAAGAAGATAATATCCTTTTTCATATGAGCAAAAAGGGTAACTAAAAAGCTGCAGCTTAAACTCTAAACTTCTCTCACTTCATAAGAGTTCCAGCCTTCAAATCATGCTATGCCTTTTTCTTCTAAGTCAAAAATCATTATGTTATCAGAATTTTTTTCATTGCATTTATATTAATGGTACTTTAGAACATGAAAAGAAATAGTAAATTTAAGATCAAATGCAAACAGGAGGAAGAATTTGACTTCACTTTAGCTGTAAACATGCGATATATTGGTCTATCTCCATCTGTGATGATCCCAACATTTACAACTCTCTGTTTAAGAGATCTGGAAATCTAATCCAAAGCTATATTCACATACAAGATGTAAAGTGTGCATAAAATTCATAGAGAGCATGATTAGAAGATTCAAACTAGAGAAAGCTGCATTGGAATTGGGACTTTTTTCAATAAAATTAATGTCTGGCTTAATATGTACTGTTCGCAATCAGGGCTATGCATTATCAGACCAGCATTTTCTTTCAATAGTCGATTTGCATCTTTGTATCATGCTGAACCAAAATGTGTGGATGTAGAAGTCTCACCACCATTAGATGAATGAGTTTGTGTCTGGCTCTTGAAGAGTACAGATGAATTCCAAGGTGACTAAATGTTCATTTGTGTTTCATTGGCATTTACATCTCCATTCAGTAAGTGTCTAGGTATACCTTAAATTCTGCTATCAGTTTTCCAACAGTGCTTTTTTGAGGTACGCTCATAATGATCCAGATCCAAATACAGTCAAACAGCTCAGTTTCAACTTCCCATTTATCTCCCATGACATCTAATGCAGTAGTAGTTCTCTGAGGAGAAAAAAATTAGCCAGCAAGGGCAAGGGAAGCAAAATGAAGAGAATCATCTGAGCCAGAACTCCCTCCTCCCCAAGGAAGCCTCTAGCCAACAGAGAAATTTTGTCTCTGAGGCGCTGTAATATTCACAAGTGCAACAGATGTTGTGAGTTGTTAGAGTTGCTTGGGTTTTGTTTAGTTTCCTGCTTAAGCGCAATGCTATGTGCTCCCTATCATTACAGCTGGGAGGAAGGGGTTTTTTTCTCTGGATATTTTGAAGAAGGCTGAAATCTCATGTGAATGTAGGGTAGTAGTCTGCTTTTTCTCACCATGGAAGAGGAAGACTTGTCTCCATAAGCAACTACCAAGGCCCAGTGTAGCACTAAAACAGTTAGCACTGAGACCCAGCATCCATGCTATCTGCATTGCAGGACACTAATTTGGATAAACTTTGGTCTAGTGCTGTGGGTACAATGTTGTTTGGTGTTTGGAATACAGTTCCGTCCATTTGGTTTCATCTAAAAGAGAAGGTCCAGAGAAGGCCTGTGAATAACCTGTGAAAAGACAGTTCAGGTGCTCCAAGACAGCATCTGTATGAACTCCTGTCCTGAACTGAAAAATCCAATGGAGATATAAAGGAAAAAAACCAAGAGAAAGAAACTTGCTAGTGTGAGTACCTCCTTGAAGACCCGAAGAGGTACAGGGAGCCAACAAGCCTCAGGGGAGCAGAAACAAAGGTCACACTCTAAGGATATGGAAATAAAGACCCCTTTATAGGAACACAGAAAGGTTTCAGAGCTTGCCTGATTCAAGAAGCTATGCAGAGCTGGTGTAATGAACAGAAGAGCTGGTTGAAAAGATAACCCCTGTGCCTTTGCCTTCATGTACTTATTTAAGCATCTTATTTAAGTGTTTCTTTTCCATTAGATATAAATTTCAATTATTGACAGATCTAACTTTTTCTAGTTTGTTATTTCTATGTTAGAATAAAAATTAATTGTGTAAATGGGAAGTCTGGTGTGCCTTTATGAGTTTTCAATAAATGCTAAAAGGCCTACAGGTTAGGGTTTCCAGATCTGTCATGTTAAAGATGTAGTTCAAGACGTCTTCAGTCTGCTGTCATTTTGCTTAGCGTATGCTGCTTCTTGTCCTTCTGACTTTAGTAAAGGAACTAGCAGGAGCAAGATATATTTTGTGGAATATTTCTGTTGTCATTTTTCACACATAATTTCATCCACAGGTTTTCCACTAAAGAAAAGGGTGTTCAGTCTGGCTCTGTTGTTATTCTATCTGCACTGGAACGAATTTTACTAGCAACAAATATAATCTTGTTTGAATGAGAGACTGAAAAGTGACATCAGATTTATTTCTAGATTTAAAAAAAACCCATTTTAATCTGCTGGGCTCTATTTGGTTTTAACAATGACCCCATTCAGATTATCATTCCAGACATTTTTTCCTGGAAATTCCTCACCAGGTTTTGTAAACACCTTTTTTTTTTTTTAAGGGAGAACTATTCCACACACCATTCCCCTCTGTCTGAAAAGCAGAGTCATGTGGGAACTGATTGCTATCCACTGAAAGGATGTTTTCACTCACAATTGATATAGCTTTATGTAATTTATGACATCACATAACATGATAAATTATGAATTAAAAATATTATTATTTGTTGTGTAAATGCTTGTCATCCATTTTGATAGTAAATTAATCCTGGAGCTTTTGGAAAAAATGCTTCCAGCAGCATGCAGTAACATAATTAGTAGCACAAGCTCAGAAAGGTCCCAAACATTTGAAAATGGGCAATTATATATTGTGCACTGCTCTTTTCTGCCTGGGTTTTGTAATTTACTAGACTTTATTAGACTTTCATGTCTAGTATTCAAAGCTAAATAGAGCGAATTGTTTGAAACTCAAAAAATAGTTCTATAGAGAGCAGGATTTAAATGTGACATATGCATTACACATCAGTTCTAGAAAGGAAAGAGTTATGGATCCAACCACCTATACTCTATCAAGAAGCTCATTTACAAACTACTAATTTGCATATATGCCCAAGCATGCAATTTTAAATATTAAAAACATTATTTCTTGTAATTTCCTATTCATTTACTTTCAAACTCAGCCAGACATGAAAAAACGTCCTGCATACTGCTATGTGTATGTCTACAAAGAGCCACCAGATTTTTTAAAAAACATGAGAATGGTTTTCTCGCTTATTTT
This sequence comes from Pitta sordida, assembly GCA_013390025.1. Lineage (NCBI taxonomy): Eukaryota > Metazoa > Chordata > Aves > Passeriformes > Pittidae > Pitta > Pitta sordida. The sequence goes on from WEKX01019951.1 coordinate 7,372, forward strand.
ACTATTTCCAATTCTGATTTCACTAGAAATGATGAAGTGATGAGCTAGAAATAATAACACAAAACTAATTAAACACATTTGTATCCTAGAGTGTTTGAAGTTGTTAGGCTGAAGTTTTAGTCAAAGATTTTTGTTGTTTCTTCTTTAATCTGAACTAATTCCCCCATTCCAGTGAAGCTAAGAATAGGTTTTCTGTCTTTGTATGATGCTTGACTGTCTGTAATCTGAGGAAATGAAAAAGGAATGAAATGACTTTTGCGTTTGCTGTGGGACAGTACTTGGCAGAAATTCTTTCTTTGGTACTCAGCTTTTAAACAAAGAATCTTGTGAACAGCCTCCGGGTTGTTCAGCATCACATATAAAGGGAATCAACAGCACCACAAAGTTGAGATTCTAGCTGTACTTCTTGACTCAAATATCTCACACTGCATCTGATTTTCTCTTTTTACTGATTATAGCTTTTATCATTTTTGTTTAACCTAGGCTAACTTTTCAGTTTTGGTGAAAACAAATGAAAGTAGAGGGCAAAGATCCAGCACTGCCCAGACATCATAAATTCCAGTAATATGAACCAGATAAACATGGCTTAGAAAAACATGGTTAAACTTTATTTGTGAGTTTGCCTTTAATATGCTTTGCAGAACTTTAATAGCAGCCAGTTTGGGGTTTTTTGCTCATTTCACACAGGAAAGGTGAAATGTGATGAGAGCTACAGCTAATTTGGGTGGTCTATGTGTGGTTATGAGTCAGTGTCTGCTAGCCTTATTTACAACTTGGACAGCTATTTGTGGTGATTGAGCTGTACATTAGGAAGAGAGGCAGCTTCAAAGAATGAAAAAGCAATAGTAAAAGGAACAGCTTATTCAGAGGTTTCTGACAGGGAAAAAATTAGTCAAGGAAAGGGCAAACTGGAGGAGAATCTGAGGGTAACTTGCCAGTGCGCAAGGCCGAACATCTGAACTAAAATGCATTCACTGGAAACACATCTAGTTTGTTCCTTACTCTGGTGCAAATCATGTCAATTGCACCAGTGTCTGCGGGGCAATGTGAGGGCAGTGTGGTTTCATTCACTAACACTTAGAGAAGAAGCTGGTTTAGAGCTGAGTAGAGAGGATAGGATAGAAGAAAATAAATAAGAGAGAAGTTAAGTCCTGAGAAGTTTGCTTAGATCATCTCGAAGATCTTTGATGATAATCAGTTTGATACTGCAAAAGACTTTAACATCCCTCTTCAAGACACACATTTAACGAAGTATTTGAGCACCTAAAATTTCAGAGTCACATGTAGACCTGTGAAAAACACTGGGACCATTTCCATAGTTAAATAAATTCATACATTTAGGTAGCTTGCACTAAACACATGTATGCCATTCAAAATGCCGTTTGTAAATTCTAGACTCTAAGAAGTACCACATCAAATGTGCTAAAAGCTCAGAAAAAATAAAGGTTATTGAAGGAAAGATTATTCTTTGATAGAAGAGCCATATAAATGTAGCCTTTTAGAGCAGAAGAGAATGATCAATATAGCAGTTGCTCCAATTCAGTTGCTCCAGTTCAGTGAAACTTTGAACACTTGTATTAGATATGTATTACTGTTGTCTTAACCAGAATATCAGAAGCAGCACATAATAAGTTTGGACTAGATGATCTTCAACATCTTTTCCAACCTTATCGATACTATGATACTATGATAATATACCATTAAGTGAGTCTATTTAATGATTATTTAAATAAAAGATTTATAAATTGATCCTGGCTGCTTGACAAACAACAGGTTACATTGCTAATAATTAGCAGAAAGAATGTTTATTTAGGATCCAAGTAAACCAAAGGAAGCAATTTAGAGCAAATAATTTTTTCTCTAAATGATATGAGTCAGCCACTTCTAAGTGTTTTCAATTTAACATTTTCTAAACTCACAGTAAGAATGGATTTTTTATTGTTAAATTTATGGGGGAGAAAAAAGCATAATTTCCAAAGCAATAACTCTTAAAATTTATCTTTTTTCCTTTTCTTTTTTTTAAACTTCAATGCTTTAAACTTAAGTCTTCAGGTTCATACAAGGACTCCGTTCTGGTCCTATTCAGGTAAAAGAGGAAAACATAATTTCTTGTTAAGGAACAAATACCATAAATATACATACTTTTGAAATAACCAGCCCTAAAATAAAAAAAAAAACCAGCCGCTAACACTGTAAAGCAAAGCAAAGCAGCATTTTAATGGAAGCCTTAATTCTGTCTCTGCTGCAATAGTCATGCTCTGTGCACTGTATCTGCTATAGACAAAAAATGCAAGTGAAGCAATGAGACATGCTTTCATTTTTGATGACCAATAAAAAATCTGAAAAAAAGCCATAGGCATGATGTGAAGAAGGCGGAAGGCAATTCAAGGTGGAAAATAATGGATTATGGATTCCTCTGGTTCTTCTGAAAGTCCACCAGAAAACACGGAAACCAACACAACATCGAGTTTTAACACTCTTGAATACTTTTGCATTAACAGATTTTGCTGTTGTCATAACACCCAAGACTTAAAAATGTGCTAAAGGCCTGTCTAGTTTGTTAGAAACTGTGCTATAAAACTTGTTGGGATTATCTGTTTTTTGTTTTGTTTTGTTTTTCCCCATTGTTACAACTATGGTGGATAGTAGATCTGACTCATAACTACAAAATTTGACTTGGTCCCTTTATAACAGTCCCTTTATAACAGAGGCTGACCCCCACCTGATTACAACCTCCTTTCAGGTAGTTATAGACAGCACTAAGGTCACCCCTGAACCTCCTCTTCTCCAGGCTAAACAACCCCAGCTCCCTCAACCGCTCCTCATAGGGCTTGTGCTCCAGCCCCTTCACCATCTGTGTTGCCCTTCTCTGATCATCTCAACATCTTTCTTAAATGGAAAGGCCCAGAACTGGACATAGTACTCAAGGTGTGGTCTAATCAGTGCTGAGCACAAGGGAAGGATAACTTTCCTAGTCCTGCTGGCCACACCATTCCTGATGCAAGCCATTGGCCTTCTTGGTCACATGGGAACACTGGTGTTGCACCATTTTCATACATTTAACTATTTAACTATAAGTATGTTTTCCACTATCTGTACTGCAGAGTAGACCCAGAAAGCCTTATATTTTACATCTTGCACCATCATCCAGGTGGAATGGGTATGATTTTTACTGTAAGATCTTAATCACTGCAAAAGAGAGAAGAATATTGTCTGCTTTCCAAGTAACATGTGGAATTGCAGTACTGGCAGTGAGAAGAATCTTGTTTTGACTTGCAAAATGAGCACAGCTGATAAAGAAGTCACCAAGGGAAAATTAATGTGAAATACTAAGATACCATTTTTATAACATCTTTTTTCTGATTATAACAGCCACTTTTAGAAAATGTAACCTTGGCAATAATTTTATTTGTGTTTGCATCCACTCTGAATAAAGCTGAGGCATGGGAATGCAGTAAATAGTACCAACAACAGTTTTGAGCAAAGTTGCACAAACCTATATTTATATTCTGCTGCAAAGGACAAATGCAAGGATTTATAAAGTGCTTATTCTTCTCAAGTGTACATGTGGTCTCTATTTTTTTCATTAAACCAGACCGCTTTACATTTTCATATATAATTGGCTTCATACATTAAATATACTACAGAAGGAAAACTTAAAAAAATCAAAGGCATTAAAACCAGCTTGAATTATTCTAAAAATAGATTTGGAAAGCTGACTTTTAGATCTTTTACAACTTAGGGACCTGAGGGAATGCAGTAATAAAACTGTGCTGGGATAGTGTAAAAATCAGAGTAACTTTGCCCCTGGCCTGTTCCTGGTGTGTAAGTTTTCATGGTTAAATTACTACAGTGCAGCGAGTTCCCTTCCAAAGAGAAATGCAAAAACAGGCTCCAGAAACCCCTGGAAAAGCTGCAACTTTCATTAAGGATAAAGTATTTTAGAAGACGCAAGAACTTAACTTCCTGAAGACCCATTATTTCTATTACAGTAATCTTTCTCCCCTTCGTGCCTCAAATTTCACAGCCTCACATCTTCACACACCTGCAGCTGCAGCTGCCCTAGCCACGGAGGCCTGGCACCCCACCGCCACTGCGGCGGAGACCAGGCACCTTACCACCGTGGCCACCAAAGACTCCCTGTGGCAGCAGTGCATCTGCAAGGAACCCTGCAGACTGCCCAGGATTCCTCCGCAGCAGTGAGGTGCAGAAGACATCCCCTTCACTCTCATGCCCCATCATAGAATGGGGAGAAGTGCCGGGAATGCTTCCTGGCACTCTGAGGCTGAGGGGGCATGGTTTATTTGCATATATATGATCTGTCACTCCTGAACCCCTGCGAAATTAGAGGAATCACAGAAGTAGCTTTATTACTCTTTCTTGTTTCTTCTTCCCCCTAACTCTACTACAATAGATCAGATCAACTTATTTTTCTCACTTTATAAAATTGATGAGTTACTATATTATAAATATCCTGGTTTTGGCTGGGATAGAGTTGATTTCCTTTCTAGTAGCTGGTACAGTGCTCTGTTTTGACTTCAGAATAAGAATAATGTTGATAACACACTGATGTTTTAGTTGTTGCTGAGCAGCATTTAGCCTAAGTTAAGGACGAGTGAGTTTCCCATGCACTCTCAGTGAGAAGCTATACAAAAAGCCTGAAGTGATCATGACCAGGACAGGTGACCTTAACTGCCTAAGGGATATTCCATAATATAGAACATCATGACCAGTATACAAACATGGGAGAAGTTGCCCAGGAGGAGTTGATCACTGCTGTACATCCATCAGTCAATGATGAAAAATTGCATTGTGCATAATTTGTTTATTTTTGGGTTTATTTATAACTTTTTTGATTTCACATATTAGTATTGTTATTGTAATATTTTATTTCAATTATTAATTTTTACCTCAATCCACATATTTTATTTTTGTCTGATTCTCCTCCCCATCCCATCAGAGCTGTGGGGAGGGAGAAGTTAATGAGCAGCTGCATGGTATTTAGTGTGTCTGGGATTAAACTGCGACAGATATAAATAATTCACCCTTATGTTGCCAGTCCAGATCAACCTGAGCTGCTTCAACCTTTTCACCCTGATCTACCTTCTGGTTGTTTTCAGTGTCCTGGATTAAACCACAACAGTGTATCACACAGTATCACAGTATAGATAAGGCTGGAAAGGACCTTGAAGATCATCTAGTCCAACCTATAATCCAACTAACCTATCATCTACATCTAGATCAGTGGGTGACTTTTTAATCACTGTTATGCCATCTCCATTCTTTAAATTAATCCTTGCAACTCAATGAGGTGGTAGAAGAGGTTAAAATATCTTATACCTTGTCAGTTAACTGCTACTGTCCTCCTGCTGGACAGTAGCGCCACTCTTGCACAGTTGCAGAAGGGAACACTCATCCACACCTCCCTTGTTCCTGTTAACTTAATAAGTGTGTGTTGAAGGCTTTTACTGTTTTAGCTCTACTAAGATTTGAGATTTTTTTTTCATTTTCTGCCCCCTGGAGGAGCCACAGGCTGACAGTTTCAGATGCAGTTAGTAAGGGTGAAGAATCTGGCCCATTAACGGTTTATATTGGTGCCATGAGAGTGTTTCCAAGACCATGACTGGGAGGCAGTCAAATGCTTAAAGAGATATGCAATCCTTGCATTTAGTAAAACTGCCTTGGAGATCTCGTTCTTCAATTTTAAGCTCTTATATAGCATATATTATCCTTCTCCTGCATACATATATTTATTCCATATTTTTTCCTGTAATAATTCTAATATTTTTCCAAAAGGCTGGTCCATATGTTCTTTTAAAATTGTTTTTATTGCTTTTGTTAAATCAAAGGTAGTTTTCTCTTTCTTGTCTGGGACTTTAACTAGTTCTGTGACATATACTTTCTAAGTGCTCACCGTTTGTTTACTTTCCAAGAACCCTCTATTACGGTATATATGTAAAAAAAAAAAATTTAATTTGTTTGTATCTTGCACAGTTTCCTGTCTTATAAATATGAGACACTTAACTTTTATCACATTGATTTAGGCTTAATTATATCCACTTTGACTAATAGATGCTCTTTTCCCCTTCTGTTTTATGCCCTGTTCCATTCTCTCAAGAGACTTTGCAGGGAATGGGTCATGCCAGGCTCTTGCAGAACATCAAACTCACAAAGACGTGCAGGTCATTAATATGCATGCAGGCCATGCCCATTGCTCCACCTCCCGGCACTCCGGAGCGCTACGGACACTTTTCCACTCCTTCCTACGGGCTCTCTCAGCACAGGGCAGCAAAGGGAACCATTTCTGAGCGGCTGCTGCAACTGCGTGTGCTCACAGCCCAAACCCTGCGCTGCTGCTCCCCCCTCAGCCCCCTCGGGCCTTGGTGATCATGCCCGCCCCCGCCCGGCCCCGCCCGCTGGCCTGTCCTGGCTGCTGCCACCGCGTGTGCTTGCCCTGCCTCCGCAGAGGGGAAGGGGTGTCTCTGAGCTCTGGTCGGCATTCTTGGAGTCCATAAAACCTTAACTTTGCAACACTGTGACACCCCGTGCCACTTATGGGGGGGGGGGAGGGGGCGCGTCGATATCAGAGTTTTTTTCCCTATAACATCCACCAGTCCTGGGAGAGGCAGTGCTGCCTGGGCTTTGACTGGGCTAGAGTAAAAAGGAATGGCATGTCTTGTGGCAGTGCTGCGCTGGGTCTCAGCAGCCGCCTGGGACATACTGTAGTGTGACCCTTCCACTGTAGGGACTGGGCATGGAGGCACACAGGACCGGGTCAGGGACCAAGGCAGGTGCCGCAGAACTCTAAATGCCATTCCGAGCTGGAGAAACTGCACGCCCTCCCCGCGTGCCCTCCCCGTGCGGCTGGCCGAGTCCCGCCTCACAGGGAGAGCCGGCACCACCCTCGGTGAAGCAGAGGCACTGCACATGCATCGGCCGGGAACCTTGCAGATCCCTGAAGCTGAATTGTGAGACATTTTCCTTGCAAATCCATGGGGTTGTAATGGAGAGATCGCAATGCAGTGGGGATATACTGTATAGCCAATTTTCAGAGAGCAAAATAGAGGCTGATGAGGTGTCATTTTCTCCTAGAGAACTAATCTCTCCACAGACCATATTCAACTGGCCTGTATTAGGAACAGTGTGGTCAGTCGGACAAGGGAAGTTATCCTTCCCCTGTATTCGGCACTGGTCAGACCACATCTTGAGTACTGTGTCCAGTTCTGGTCTCCCCAGTTTAAGAAGGATGTTGAGCTGCTTGAGAGGGTCCAGAGAAGGGCGACAAGGATGGTGAAAGGACTGGAGGACAAGCCCTATGGGGAGCAGCTGAGAGGACTGGGGTTGTTCAGCCTGGAGAAGAGGAGGCTCAGAGGTGGCCTGATTGCTGTTTACAACTACCTGAGGGGAGGTTGCCGCCAAGTGGGTGTGAATCTCTTCTCTCAGGCAGACGACACCAGAACAAGAGGACATGGACTTAAGCTATGCCATGGGAGGTTTAGACTGCATGTTAGGAAGAGTGTTCATTCATTGGAATGGTCTGCCCAGAGAGGTGGTGGAGTCGCCATCCCTGGAGGTGTTTAAGAGAAGGCTGGATGAGGAGCTCAGAGACATGGTCTAGTTGGTAGGGAGTTGGACTAGATGATCCTGAGGGTCCCTTCCAACTCGGAATAACCTGTGAACCTGTGAATCATGGGCAACCTCACAAAAGTCAATGGCAGTAGAGCCACATCTGGACCTACAAGTCAACAAAACTACTTGTTACATGGGTCTGCCTCTGCTTTCATTCCTCTTATACTTCTTAAGTTTGCTGAATGGGCACTAATAACTTGGTTCCAGTTACACCTGTTTTGCTTATTGCTTGATGCATTCACCTTAGTTTAACAACTGAATGACAGAAGAGAGAAAGAGAAAGGAATAATCTTTCTTGTTCTGTAATGATGCCAGCTGTGCTTTGTGGGATGAATATCCTTGATGAGGCCATGAAGAGCAAAAGGACAGTCAGTGAGTGGCTGGGGGAAAGGACGAGCTTGTTGGTGATAATATCATGCAACTGCATAGCAGAGCCAAGATCCCCAGAACTATATACTACTTTTAATACATACTACATACTACTACTACATGCTACTTCTTTCATCTTAATTTGCCCTTGTGACCTTGGTTAAGTTAGGCAATCACAAGGCAAAGGAAAATGAAACTGTTAAGTTCTTATAAAAAACCCCAAAACCACACATCAAACCAAATGAAAACAGATCCTAAGTAGTCCCTGCTTCTACATATGTCAACCATAAAATAGATTTCTGTGCTCATAAAAAACCCACATTACTGAGGAAAAGATTCATGAGTGGAAAGAGATTTCAGCAAAAATTCTTTCATTACAAATATGTCCCTAACTTCTTTTCCCAGAGTGAGGCAATTAAATTTGGAAACAACTAACTGCTCTGCTCCCTTATTTACACAACTGATTTAAATCATTCCGTCCTCCGGTCCTCCTCCCTCATTTTACCCTCTAATTTCCCTTATGAAATTTATAACGTCCAGCTCCCTTTGTTATTTTAATTCAGCTGCAACCACTCAGAAGTAATTTCTGTATAATAATAGGGTTAATTCTTTAGCATAAGCACTAGATGAGAGTGTAACTGGGATAACCAGTCTGGAGGGAAGTAGTATTAAACTTATTTTTAGGTGTCTTCAAATACTTCCTCAGAATTGCCTGCAGATCTTGTGCAAAGCTGATGTTGAAAGTATGGGGTTTGTCTGAGGATGAGGGTAGGCATTGTTACACATAATTAAAGAGAAGGTTGAAATTATTTAAATATTTGTTTTTAATGAGAAAAATATTATTTGAATATATTTTTCATTCACTACAAAGAAGCCTTTAGACTGTGTGCTAAAAATGATGCTTTCATCAGTATTCACATATGATTAGGACCAGACACAAAGTGAAGTTAAAAATATTAGGTATAATTTATTGAGGTAACAGCATTCTTAGCTGCAAATTAAAATAATACTGCAGAAAATTAACCCATGTGATGTTCTGCTGGTATTTTCTCTCCTGAGTATTGCTTTTATCTGTATGCTGTCACCTCAGCAACATGAGTTTCTTTCTTTGTAGATGAGAAAATTCCTAGAGGCTCCAAACTACACAGATTTCCTTTTATTCACTTAAAATTGAAACCTACAAATAACAGGAGAGGGGAGTGCCATCTTTTTAACTGCACAAGTTTTTGTGTCTCTAAATTCATTGTCACCTGAATAAAAATTCAAACTCATTTTACAGGAAAAGTGCTGCTGGTTATGTGTAATAAGACCGTTGTAATGTTGTGAAGCTTTCCAGTAATAAGTTGGAGGAGGAAGAGTACTGCTGAAGAGTTATGCTGAACAAAGAAATTAGAAGGGAACGTTCTTTTGGGAGTTGCAGTCCTGCTGTTTTTCTTAACCTAAATTCTGTATATGCACTTGCCTGGAGATGATGTGTAATTGACATGCATTATTAAGCATGATATGGGATTGGGAAAAAACAAACACTTATGGGTTTTCTTTTATTTTTTAAAGTGAAAGGTCTAGATAAATGTCGTGGTTTGACCCTGGCTGGATGCCAGAGACTCACTCACAACCTCTCCTGGAGGAGAAAACACTGGAAAATAAAACTGGAAAATAAAATAAAACTGGTCACAGGCAAAAAAAAGCAAGGCATATTACAAACAAAGAATATAAAGGATTTATTTTCTAACTAACAAGATCAGAA
>WEKX01019951.1:24630-38287 GCA_013390025.1 Pitta sordida
GTCCTGATGACTGTGATAATTGGGTAGCATCTTCCAGTTTGAAAAAACCCTGCCTGATGAATACTTCTGCTATTGGGAAACAGTGGTCTTTGAAGTTCTGTATTTGCAAAATACACCGGATAAGAAAGGAGCAATATTTTAAAGGCCTTCAAGAGGACATCATGTCAAGCATTTGTTCAATGATAGAATAAACTGTATTGTACTTTTTTTTTCTGAAAGTCCTTCATCCATATGGAGAACTACTTCACATACTGTGAGTTATGATTAAAAAGCCACGGTGAAATACTGAATAATCTGTGTGTGTTGGGGAGTTTAATTTGTAACCTACTGACAAGAAACCTGTATCTATAAAACAGGTTGAAGGACAAAATTTGTTCTTACTCAACTAGTAGCATCCTACAAACTCTGAAAATTGGAAATTTCAAGACAAATGTCTTTCAGATTTCCAAAGAAGGAGGTTCAGTCACTAGTCTCTGAAGCAGTAGTAAAGTGACCTGTGGAGCTCTGGATCTTTGCCTGGGGCTCAGTAAACTGTTTAAAGTGGATGATTTTTTTTAGTTTAAACAAAATTCTCTCCGTCCTAGGATTGATCACCACATAGAGGCTCACATTGATCACATCATGGTGACTGTGAATGTCTCACAGAAAAAAACTCAAACCTGTTGCCTCTTCCCCAAAACTTCTTACAAAATTCCAGAACCATGAGCTGTATTTCAAACCATTGGCTAAAACCCTCCAATCTTCTGTTGTACAAGTGGATTTACAGAGCTGCAATCAGAACACAGCTGCTAACCTGTTCCTTTCATCCTTCTCTCATTAAAAAAAATGCTGTTTTGCTCTGCAAATGGGATCAAGCCTTAACAAAGGTTTTGTGTAAGCAGTGAAAACAACGGACAGCATTACTCTGCTAGGCATTGGATATCCAATAATGGAGCTCCATGTGTATATCATGTAAATAACCAGGGAAATTTTTAAGACTAGTCATAATACCACTTCAAATATTACTGAGCATACTGGAAAATTATGCAGTGATTGTTACAGACAATGGGAAAAGCTCAAGAAAAAAACCTGCAACTTGACAGGCCTGAAGGGACCAGAAGAGGAAGAAAAGCAATAAACTAGTACTGGAGACAGAGCTACAAGGGGCCTTATAGGTAAATACATAAAATTTGAGCTTGATTTGGTTGACCAAGCAGAGGGAATTAAAAAGGTTCTATATTTTCTCTGTTATTTAAAGATAATCATGCCTTTTGAATGTATCAGAGGGAAGTAATTAAAGTATCAGAGGAGAAATCTTCAGCAGCAGATTCATTCAAACACTACTGACCTTTGCTTCCATTTACCTATTTACTGCTTGATAGGTACTTTGTATAATTTAAGGCACAAATTAGTACTTCCTAGAACATCAGAGAAATATGTACTCCTAAAATCAGTTGCCAAACCCAGGCTGTTTCTCATGAAAGAATGAGCTCACCAGAGGTATGAAGAGTGATTTGAAATTCTCCGACAGGCGAGTATGTGAAGTTAAGCCAAACTGCTGCTTCTCTGCCAGTCTAGGTTTTGTCATCTGGATAAGTGACAGCCTCATTGAGCAGTAGTACAGATGGCACAGTACCACTGAAAATGTTAGATACTTATTAGATTAGTTACAATGGGAGAAAGATTCTATCAAATCATAATTCTTCTCATTAAATGACCTCTATAATTATAGAGAATGGAAAGAAATTATTTTTAACATACAAAGAGATGTCTCCCTGTATATTAATTTCAAGAAGGGAAAGCAGACATTCCATGCAGTGTCAGATTTGTAAATCTCAAAGGGTAAAGTATGATTTCATTATCTTAGATATATTCTCACTAGATGATAAAAGAGTTACCAACAGTACCATTTTCAACAGCCGAACTATGCTTAATGGCACAGATACAGTACAGTATATCTTTTTATAATTCAAAATGTAGTGCTAAGAAAGCTCTGGCCCAGTTGGGAGATTCTCATTTATTCAAGTGGTTCTATTTAAGCCAATAGAATGACTAGTGCCAGGGTTTCTTTGCCTTTTCATGGGAAAGGACCTCTTGAATTCAGCTGATTAGCACTTTTGGATTTCAGGGATAATGGTCTGATTATTTATTTTTTTCTCACAAGAGGAATAGTCTTTTGAATATAAATATACTTTTTTCTCTCTGTGTGCCATTCTATACCAGAAGTGGGACAGTATTTTATTTTAAAATTGAGAAATTGAAGAGACTAATTTATTATTTGCTTTATGTAGTTTCTATCAAGGCTTAACAAAATCTCACTGGATTAAATTCAGTAAATTTCCCAATCAAAAGTTTATCTGAAATTGCTACCAACACTAATTGCATTTCTAGATTGCTGTATTTTCTTTTCCCAGCTTCATATATTTTTTAAAAAGTTCATTTTTATATTTGCTCAGGGCTTTCCTGCCTATTGGGAATCATAGCAAGTGTGATAGAGGTGCCATGATTTATATATTAAAAACCCAGAAGAATTCAGAAGAATTGAAACAATCACATTTGGAAAGCATTCGATATTAGCTCTTAAGAGAAAACCCAGTACATTTATGCTAATCAGCCAACTTACTATTGTTTTTCTTAATGGTGAAAAGTGATAAATTGGACATGCACCACTATCGGCTGGGGGAGGAGTGGCTTGAGATTAGTGAAGTGGAGGGGGACTTAGGTGTAATGATCAACAGGAAACTCAATATCAGCCAGCAGTGTGCCCAGGTNAGGTGGGTTGGACTAGATGATCCTTGTGAGTCCCTTCCAACTCATAGTATTCTGTGATTCTGTGATTCTGTGTGACTCTGAAGTACGGTGACTTACCTGTTCTGAGTTGTATGGTTGCACAGCATGGAGACCAGTGACAGCACTGTGACAGAGTACTCCACAGCTGTGTCAGACCTGTGAGGTGCACTGGTAAATCTGCTATAATCACAGTAGCAAGCAATTTGAGACTGGGTGACTGCAGAAATGAATCCCAGACATTTTGAAAATGCCCCAGTTCACCACTGAACTCAAATGAAGTAATAATATCGTCAGCTTCCTTAAGCTCTACTGGTTTGTCTTTATGAGATTTGGCTTTGTACACCTTGTCCCTTACTCAGCCATAACCATAGTTTCAGACTGAATACGTACCATAAGAAAAGACATAGCCAGGACCCGTGGGTCATCCTGGCAATTTTACTGACTTTAGTTTGATGATGCGGTGGCTGCTCTAAAAGAGCAGGGAGAGTGTAAGGTTCACAGGTTATTCCAAGTTGGAAGGGACCGACAAGGATCATCCAGTCCAACTCCCAAGCATGCGCCCACCCAGGGATCGAACCCACAACCCTGGAGCCGTGGACACCATGCTCCATCCATCTGAGCCTCCCATCACCTAGACCATGTAAGGTGAATGTCTCTCACAACCTACAGTCTGTGCTGAAGGGAATTATGTTTCATAGGTGCTGCTGCTTGGCTTGTATCCTCTGAAGCTATCTGATCCCTAATAAAAGGCCTGTCTTTTATAGATATGTGCTGTTTCTGCCTACTGCTTGCTCCCGCTAGCTTCAAGATACATTTGTACTAATGAGGGGCTACCATTCAGAGTGACTGTTAGAGAGGTTAGGAATCAAGCATGGAGGAACTGGAGAAGCAGCAGATCTGCTAATCAAACACAGCTCCTCCCTCGTGAGCAAAGTTTGTGACAAACTCACAAAATTTAACCAATCTCACATTTAGAAGTATTATCACACTTCTGAAGAGTAATGCATGTTCTTTTTACAAGAAGCAACACTCTAGTCAATATAGCCATGGCAAGATATTTACAGTAGAAAGTGGTGATAAGAGTTTCAGAATATGTCTGCTATCTACTGCATTTGGAATATATCTTCTGTGTTTCCTACTTAGCTGTAAGCAGAGCAAACATGGTTATTATTTTATTATGATCTGCTTTCAGCCATGCCTGATCATGTGCCTTTCTGTCTGGGGAAAACTAAAACCCAACAGCCTTTCCTCCATTTTCTGGAGTCCCTGCATTAATGTTCCAGATGCTCAGTGTGTTAAGACTTGTTCCTGAATCCAGATGATTGCCATTTATCTTACTAATAGTTGGGGCTGGGACTTGTGAGAATCTGAATACTTTCAGCTTTTAAGAAAGGTGGTTATTATCTCACACCAGTCAATCGGCTGACAGCATCATAAGTACTACACTTTTAAAAGACATTTTACTAGCCCTACAACATTATACCATGTTGCACTGACTTTACTAATCTTTATTACTTTAATAGACCATTGCATAGAGTCCACCTGCTGTGACAGTTGCAATTCTATGTTTTGCGCAGGTACCAGCTCTAAAATATTAATGTAAGCTGAAAAGTCTGGCCTTTCAGTGGCATGAGGTAATTGTTATAATTTAGTATACAATGCAGTTTGACTGAAATAAGAATGTTGGACCGAAAAGAAAAGCAGGTATTTCAGGATGCTTTGTTTTTTCTCTTGCTATATAGATTGCAAGCTTTTAGGAGAAGGGAAACATAACTGTGTAAGTGCTGCTTCCATTAAAGAATAGCTGATAAGGCTAATACTTTCCAAACTGTGTAATAGGATTTTGTAATATCTAAAAATAGTGGTCTCTTTTAAAGTCTTGATTCTTAACACTTAGAATATTTGGATGATTTTTGAAACAAATAGTTCAAATTCTGGAGAAGAGAAGGACAACTGAAGTTTGTTTTGTACCAGATGATGTTTTGCGTGATATTGTATGGAAGATTCTGGGAAGGAGTAAGAAGGTCTACAGAGTAAAGTAGAAGGGCAGTAGTAAGCATTTGTATGACTATTCAGTAAACAAATACTTCATCTACTTGCAGTTACAGCTGTAATGATATAAAGGAAATTATGTATATCATTGTAGTGATGTTGGAAGGATTGCTTAAACATTGACATATATGGGGAAAATCTACTCCCTTCCTATTTGGAAGCATCTGTTACTTCTTTCATCTGACCAACATGAATACAAGTTTTTTTTCCCTGAGCCTAGACAAAGTGCATGCTGTGTTAAAATAAACAGGATTCTTCTCAAAGCCCAGTTTCAAATGCTTTGCCTTTTAGGCTGAAAGTTTGGATTTTGATGTTAATGTATGTATAACTCATTCTTCCATTCAGATGTTCCAAAAACAAGAATGTGTTTGTTTCAAATATAAATGTATATGTATCTAGTTTGCATAAATAATGCACAGACAACACTTGATATTAAGTCTACTGCCTTATATTGAAGCTGTACATCAGCATATGTCTAGTCAACACCTTTTCTCTAGGTGTGGAAGAAACCTGCTCAAATCCTATTATGCAAGTTCTGCAATCATTCTTATCACAAAATATTTGAATATCATCCAGGAGTGCACTAATCTGGGTGACTATTTTGTGTTGTAGGTAAAATTGGTTGTCTTAGTCTTTTCCCAAGAACAGATTGCAAGCAATTACTATTTTGTTTTATTAAGGTTTTAATTAGAGAATATTCCTTTCTCATACACCTTTGTATGCACTTCCTTCATCAGTGCAGGTCTGTTAATTGTTAATTTTTCCATGTTAGAACACGAAAAAGGGATGAAGAACAAACCTTGCACAAGGAGAGGCAGATCTGCATAAAATGATCATGAATGATAATTAATTTGGATACTGCATCAAAGCTACAGGCAAATGAAAATGCAAGTTAGGCACAAGCTGTGGGATAATAATAACCTTTACAATTACTGGTAACAGGCTTTAATCCCATGTATTGGACTCATGTAATACAGTTATACCCCCTCATTTATAAGAAACGGGTCACGTCAGAGGTCTCGCAGAGTGTCAGACTCGCAATACGCGCAGGTCATTCATTTGCATGCAGGCCATGCCCACCACTCCACTCCTAGCCAATCAAGAGCACTGGGGAGCCTCTTTGATTCCTCCCCACGGGTTCTCACAGCACAGGGGAGGAACGGGAAGCATTTCTGTGCCCTTTCTGCCTCAGGAGACCAGTCAGAGAATCTCTAGACTTCTCTTTGGCCTCGCTGGTGCTTCCGCAACTGCAGCTGGGGCAGGGCTGCTTCGACCACGTGTGCTCGCACTGCCCCACCAGCAGAGCAAACCTCGTGCCGCTCCTCCCCCACTCCCCATCCCCGGTGGCCAACCCCACGCCGTCTCGGCCCCACGTCCTCCCGGCCCTCCGGGGCTGCCAGAGTGGCACGGCTGCAGCATCGACACTGTCCCAGATGCTTCTGCAGCTGCCACATGGCTGCTGCCACTGTGTGTGCTTGCCCTGTCTTTGCGGCTGGGAAGGGGTGTCCCTGATTTCTACTCGGCATTCTTGCGCTGGGTATCAGCAGCTGCCTGGGGCATACTGCGGCGTGACCCTTCCACTGTAGGGACTGGGCACGGAGACACACAGGACCGGGTCAGGGACCAGGGCATAGTGCTGCAGGACTCTAAACGCCATTGCAAGCCGGAAAAACCACACGCCCCACAGGGACTGCCTGCGATGCCCCTCGGCGAAGCAGAGGCACTGCACATGCATTGGCCATGGAACCTTGCAGATGCCTGAAACTGAATTGCGAGAAATTTTCCCCGCAAATCCATGGGGCCGTAATGGAGGGGTCACAATGCAGCGGGGATATACTGTATACCTATGCTTTTTCAGTCCTATGTCTTTATTATTGGGGCAGAGGGTAAAGACTCATATGCTGCTTATTTAGGAATTGACATTCTTATTATTATGTGTTAACCATCTATACACAACACTTCTGGTTCGAAAATATGCTGTTTACAAGAAATATGCAAGATATTTTCTGTAACTAAATATGGACTGATATAATTCTTTGAAAAGAAGCATGTGGCATCAATGTGGCATGGTTGGCACATGATAGGACACTATCAAAAATACCTCTTTTTTCATTTCTGGAAAGCTACTTACTGCAAACCTACTATGTTTTATGTTAAGGATAGGATCCTAGCAGCTCCTGAGCAGGTACGTTGCCACTATTACAAATGAATTGGAAGGAAGGCAACTGTGGAAGTCTACCTATTTTACAGGGTCATTAAACTGGACTGTCCATTGTGATTATGTCTAAGAGTCAAATGTATTTACACTTAGGTGACAACAAGTGTTTATGGCATCATGATTCACATTGTTTCTTCATATAGGTTTGAAAGGTTTATGTAATTAATTACATAAATTTATCCAATTAGTTGGCTAATGTTAAGCTTGGAAAATGTGTAAGTTAAGAACAATGAGCTGGGCATGCTAGTAATGTCAGTTGTCAAAGAACATTAAAATAGTATTACCATGTAAGCCAGAAGGCTCATAAAAAAGAAATGTATTCTTGCTGCAAATTTGAGGGACTTGAAAAAAAGAATCAAGACCTCATCTGTTTGACAAGGAATGTCCTTTTTCTTTATGAAAGATGTAGTCCAAAGGCATTAATTGGCTTAGCTAATCCAATTGCAGCCTTAGAATGCTGTGAGGATTCCAAAATGTCCCAAACCTTTGCTAGCAAAGGTGATCTTTAAAGCAAACTGTGTAAGTGGTTTTTGCCTTCAGTCTCATGCTTTGACAAGACTCTGAGAAAAACACTGGCTCATCGCATGCTACATGTCCACGTGAATATTTCAGCACCCAGTAGATGAATTTTCTATAGTATGCACTGCCTAGCAACGTTTTTCATATTATGGATCTAGAAAAGATTATTTTCATCTGGTATTTAATCTTTTTCACACCTTTGCTATAGAATTGCCAATAGAGCGATATTTCTTTTAAAACTATCTCACAGTGAATTGCAGGGCTATTAGAACAATCCCTGAAGAGTGTCTAGGGAAACACAGAGCCAGGAACAGGTTTCACTGTGAGGACCAGCTCCAAAGCACAGAGGAGCCTGTGATGAAACTGTTAAATTTCAGGAAAACACAGCCAGTAGAGAGTAATCCTTATCTTTCCTCAACAACACAGGCTTCCAGAAGAATGAAACTTTTCCTTAACTTGAGACCAGCAGTGAAATGCAGCCAGTGAATGAAAGAGAGGAGCTAAGCACTGATCTGAAGATGGCAATGCCATTCTATATTAACTAAGAATTATCACAATCACACACTAATATGTAAGTATGTATGTATGTATGTATGCATCTATCTATCTATCTATCTATCTATATATCTATCTATCTATCTATCTGTCTATCTACAGTCATGCCTCCGGATTCGCGGGTTTTGGGTCTTATGAGGCTCCCACAAAACATTAAACCCGCGAATTCTGGTTAGACATTAATGTGGCAAATTATTGCCATAAATATAGCAACTTTGCAACCCTGCAAAATCCCAAGGCCCCTTTAAGGCTTGGTGTAGCAGTGTTTTCCCTTTAACTGCAGCTGGCTAACACAGGCAGGAGTGCTTTGTCTAAGGCAATGTATATCTGCATATGCACACATGCAGATATGCGCTGGCAAGTCCAGCCTGGCTGCCTGTCCCTGTGTGTGAGCCCATCTGTGAACAGCTGTGGAAGGTTTTTATACAGATTTTCTCAATTGTTTAAGGTTATCAAACCGCTGTGGCCATGCTACCAGTGGTGGGGGCAGAGGGCTGTAGGGCTGTGGTGCCGGGATGGACCCTGGAGAAGACAGAGCAGGGACCCCCAGCTAGGCTTAGATTGAAAAGAGGTGGGTGTGAGTTCTGTGGAGCAACACTGGGTCTCAGTGCTCACCTAGGGCACCCAGCACTGAAGGATCCGTGCCGAGGACCCCTTGTATCCTGAGGCTTGCCACAGTGCCCAGTGTGTAAGCCTTTCCCAATACGGACCAACCACAGAGACACACAGGAGTGGGGAAGGCACCGTGGCATGTCTAAAGGTGCCATGGTGCCAGTAAGCGAGAGGTGCCACCTGCTGCGGGGCCATGTCAGTCCCACCCCAGAGGGTGCAGTGGCGCTGCCCCTCCATGAAGCAGAGCAACTGCACATGCGTCAACTGAACATATTAGTGAATAACTGATTAGGATTTGCAGAGAAATTTCTTGCGCATAGCTGAAACAGTGAATAATTATGTGTGAATAGTTGAGGTATAACTGTATCATCTATGGATCTACAGTTATACCTCAGTAATTCGCGCCTTCATAGTCACGTGTTCAGTGATCCGTGTTAGTGTATTTACCACGTTCTTTCTTTCGTCTTCTTTTTAAGTAAGCCTTTTCAGTGAACCTCTTCAGGCATTTTTCAGGGCTGCTGGCACTCTTGTTTTTTGGTTTTGGAAACTGACTTGTTACAATTCTACTTAGAGAAAAGGACTAAACCCTGTAGAATAGAGGAAGAAGAGAAAATGTTATAAATCTGATGTTAAAAAAATCATATATTATGTACATGTAAACATGCAAATAGATACATTTTACATATATATAAACATATTAAATATTTCCCTCTTTTTATGTATAAGCTTACTCTTTTGATTTTTAATTGTTAACATTTCAGTATTAATTTTAGATGCATTCCTCTTATGCCTCTTATGATGAGAAGAAAATATCATTTTCTTCTGGTAATTCCCCCTTTCTGACATATTACAATTAATTTGATGTGTACTAAATGTCATGAGCTGAGAAGACAAGTCAACTCAATCCAGATCTACTAAAACATTCAGATGTTAAGTATAAAATGAAATCTCAAGCAGAGCATGGATTTGCAAACAGGTTAGTATCAGGTTTTTCTCTTTGTTTTGAAAGAAACTTGTCCACAAACTCTAGTTGGAAGCTTATGATACAAATATATAAAGTGACATGAAACAGACAAGAAAACTTAATCAATTTTGACTAAGCATAGAAATATTGGATTGACTCTTTTGCTGTGCTATTTCTTAAAAAAAACCCAACAAAATTCCCATTCCATCCTCATCTCTCTAACAAAGAAATCAATAAAGTAATTAGACAAAAGTGAACTGTATTAAGGTTAAATAGTTCAGCTGGCTTATTTGAGGAATTGTCAATACTTTCTTATCAAAAAAATGTAAATGTATGTGATTTACTGATTATAATGATTATATCGACAGACACCATCTGCTATCCAATCTTGCAGACTAGAGCTTTGTTTTCCAGTGATGGTTCCTGAAGGAATAAAGAGAAATAACTGGCAAAAATCTTCATGAAAATCATTCTTATCTTATCATCTACATCACAGTTGCATTCTTAGTTCTACTGAAGCAATACTGTTTAAAGTATCTAATTTTTATTAGTCAGAAGAAAAATTTTCACTGGTGTGTGACAGTCTCAGTATCAGGCAAAGAATGAGGAATTAGTAAGCAATAAATGTGAAATTTAGGACAGTGGGTATCAATTTATCCATTGATGAACATCTTAAAATAGAAGTTAATACTGATGATATTTTAGGAGGAACTGATCTATCTAAGGATAATTTTCCCTCCTAGAAGATATTTAGCTTTAGGTTTACTTATAGTCTGTCTTAGCTGACCTGGAACTGCTTTTTTACCATTGTCTGGTACTCTTACCAAGCAGTTCTGTTCCTCTTTACCTCCCTCTTGCATTTCTGTATTTTAGAGTTAGCTTGCTTTGCAGTCATTTCAACACTAGAATTTCTGGAGTAGGAAGCAGGACTTTGCTTTATCATGTCTGTATCCTGACTTCTTCTTCGTATTAACTTCTGCTTATAAAAATTTCTGGGAGGTCAAATGTTAAACAGAAACAAAAAAGCTCAATGATTTATGGGATTCAAATACTTGTCTGTAACTGGAGCCACTGACAATGGATGTAGAGTGTTGTGAATGATGAATGAAGTTTCCCTCATGTCTCAGCTTTTATGGTTCAACTTTGTTTGCAAAGCTACCGTTTTATTGACTTGACCAACTTCAGTGACAGAAAATATTATCTTACTCATCTCAGCTGTGATTATAATGCTTGATTATAGCATAATCAATAAACTAAATATTGTTGACATGTTTTTAAAGTTTTATTATTTTTGTTATTATTTGGGACATAATTTGCTCTCATACTTTTGGTTTTTTCATCTTCACTAACTTTCTGTGCAAGAGGATGTCTCTAGAAAGTTTTGTCTTTCTACTCCTGGCAAGATCCTAAATAGGTTTGCTGCTATGACAATACAAATACTAAAGGATAACAAATCCCAACTATTCTGAATATACTAACAAAAATGATAAGAAAATGTCTGTTGTAAATAGATCAACCTTGATATATTTCTGTCAGCGTAGTCTTGCACTGGAACCTGTAAATGGCAATATAACACAGAAAAATGCCTAGAGATATCAGTACATGGAGCAAGAATGAACTACTAGACCTTGACCTTCCTGGTTATAACATAACTTGAAATGAAAGAAAATAATATACACTGTTCATCCAGATTTTCACTGGCATTCTCAATTTATTAATACCTTTGTGGGTCAGAGACTGTTATGAGCCTGTTACTGTATTTTGTCAGTTAAGCAAAGCAGCAGCAGTAAACAAATTAGGAAAACTCAATGTTGCTTATCTGAATTCAAAACAAGAAATTATATTGAATGTAGGCAATTTTAAATTTGGTCATACTCTAGATAAACAAGAATAAGTAAATTGGTACAACATCTGCAAATATATGTAATATTTTAAAACATTTTATTTTTAAAAACCAAATATTTGCTCTATTTAATAGCTATCTGTTTATTTTTGCAGATAAAATAATTGCTGTACTCTCTGTCTTTATTAAACACTGGGTTTAGAAAAGATGAGTTCATACAAACAAGAACTCAGCTCTGCCTATGCCACACTGAATTGTTTAAAAAGCCATTTCATAATATGGTGGCTTGTATTTTAGTTTTTGTTACATAGTCAGGAGTATCTATATGGTTTAGAAATATTTAATGCTGTTAAAATATATTCCATAAATTTTTAAAATATTTTGATGCAAGCTTTTTTTCTCATTTTTATTTGATGTTTCTGAAGAATCATGTTTCCACTCCCCTTCTCCTCCCCTCCCGCTTCTCCTCCCTTTCTGTCCTCAAAGAAGAACCATTGAGAATCTGTGGACTATTGAAGAGCTCTTACACAATGGAGATGTCACATTTTGAAGCTATTTAGAGAAAGAACTGATACATTGAAAAGTCACTTTCCACTAAAAATAAAAATATATTCCATCTTAGAGGTTTTAGATCTTAAAACGATATGTCCTGAGCTACCATATCAGGGAGATGTATATATATTTTTTTTCTTTACAGGCATCTATAATGTAAGTACTCATTCATGTAAGTAGGAAATGTGTCTGCATTCCGAAGGACAACCAGGAAGCTGAAGGTACTTCTTAGAGAGGTGTGTTTGCTTGAGTAATACAGCAAAGTACTGAAATAGAAACTGAATCTCTTGGGACAAATACTTCTTATGAAAAACAAATTCATTAGATTGTGCAGTCAGATTCATACACTCGCAGTTTCCTGGAACTGCCAAGACATGTCAAGATGTTAATAATTTTATGAAGATCATCTGCTGATTCCAACACTTCATTTTAGTAGGAAGTGCAGAGGGTTGGGTTTTGCATTCCTTCCTCCAGCAAAACATGCAGCAGAGGTTTTTGTTAAGTGAAGTTATCAGAATATTTTGCTATGGTACATATTTATAGGGTTACTCTTTCCTTTTGAAATGAAAGTGCAGTCAGTCACTCNATGAAGATCATCTGCTGATTCCAACACTTCATTTTAGTAGGAAGTGCAGAGGGTTGGGTTTTGCATTCCTTCCTCCAGCAAAACATGCAGCAGAGGTTTTTGTTAAGTGAAGTTATCAGAATATTTTGCTATGGTACATATTTATAGGGTTACTCTTTCCTTTTGAAATGAAAGTGCAGTCAGTCACTCGTGGGTACCCAGCAAATGGAAGAGGTCGAGGCTTTGACTAACCAGGAAGAAGTTAGAGATCTCCCGGATAATGAGGATAACGAGGATAATGAGTGTTGGGAGCAGGGCTGTTATCAAAGGGGTAACTCCTGCCCCCCTCCACCATTCCAGATACCATCATTCCACCTGTCTTTGGAGAACAGGTTTGGGGAACTGGATTTTGGTGATCAAGATGAAGAGGAAGGGGAAATCATTCTAGCCAGGGAACCCCCTAAGAGCAGCTATAATAAAAAAGTAGTCAAAACCACTTGTAGTAAAAAGAAAAGAAGGCTGGTGGTCGTAGGAGACTCACTCTTAAAGGGAACAGAGGGGCCAGTGTGCAGACCTGACCCATCCCACAGGGAAGTCTGCTGTCTCCCAGGGGCCCGGGTCCGGGATATCACTGTGAGAGTACCTGAACTTATAAAATCTTCAGACTACTACCCATTGTTATTGGTTCAGATTGGAAGTGATGTGGCTACTGAGAGAGGAGTTAAAAAAACTAAAAGGGAGTTCAGGGACCTTGGTGAACATATCAA
Organism: Pitta sordida; assembly: GCA_013390025.1. Classification (NCBI taxonomy): domain Eukaryota; kingdom Metazoa; phylum Chordata; class Aves; order Passeriformes; family Pittidae; genus Pitta; species Pitta sordida. The sequence continues at coordinate 38,047 of WEKX01019951.1, forward strand.
CAGGGCAGGTATGCAGATAGTGTTCTGCTCGATCCCTGTAACAACAGGGATGAACAATGACACAAGAAGGAAAGTCCTCATTATTAATAAATGGCTAAAGGGATGGTGTGACTGGAAGAACTTTGGGTTCTTTGGTCACAGGGAAATATTTGTTAATCAAAGCTTGCTAGACTCAGGTGGGATACATTTGTCTAATAAGGGTAAAAGGGTATTAGGTCACCAGTTGGCAAGCGTCATCAAG
>WEKX01019951.1:48074-76826 GCA_013390025.1 Pitta sordida
TTGGAAGGGACCCACAAGGATCATCTAGTCCAACTCACCATCTAACACCCGTACAGTGACCAAACGCACATTCCAGAGCGGTAAACACAAACTTAGTTCCCTCACAGTCTAACAGGCCACTCTGAGCCAGAAGGGACCCACAGGATCATCCAGACCTACACCCCCCAGCTAGACCATGTCACTAAGCTCCTCATTGAGTCTTCTCTTAAACACCTCCAGGGATGGCGACTCCACCACATCCCTGGGCAGTTCATTCCAATGTGCAATCACTCTCTCTGTGAAACCATGTGAAACCGTGTAAAAGGCTTTGCTAAGGTCCAAGTACCCAACATCCACTGCCTTTCTATCATCAACCAGGTGAGTCACCAGTTCCTAAAAGGTGACCAGGTTGGTCAAGCAGGACCTACCTCTCCTAAATCCATGCTCACTACATCTATTGTCATGGTTATTTTGCAGGTGCTGCATAATACTGTTCAAGGTTATCTGTTCCCTGACTTTACCTGGGAACGAGGTCAGGCTGACAGGTCTGTAATTACCTGCATCATCTTTCCAGCCCTTCTTGTAGATCAGTGTCAAATTAGCCAATTTCCAGTGTTCTGGTATATCACTGGTAAGCCAGGACTATTGGTAAGTTATGGAGAGTGGCTTTGTGAGTTCATCTGCTAGTTCTTTCATCACCCTTGGATGGATCCCATCTGATTCCATGGACTTGTGAAGATCTAAGCTGCTCAGCCAGCCTCTAACTACCTCCTTCTGTATTGCAGGGGGGTTATATTGCATCCCTACCCTTTCCTCCAGTTCATAAGTCCAGCTGTCCTGTAGGCAATTGGTCTTACTGTTAAAAACAGAGGGAAAGAAGGCATTAAGTATCTCTGCCTTTTTCTCATCTCTAGTTACTCTATTCCCCTCTTTATCCAATAAGGAGTGAAGGTGGTTGCCGCCTCTCTTTTACTGTTGATGTACTTGTAAAAATGTTTCTTGTTGTCCTTTAGAGAAACAGCTAGTTTGAGTTCCATCTGGGCTTTTGCATCTCTAATTTTTCTCCTACATGACTTGACAACTACCTTAAACACACCCTGGTTTGCCTCTCCTTTTTTCCAAAGATTGTACATCCTCTTTTTTTCTTCTAGTTCTTCCTGGAGCTCCTTGCTTATCCAGGCCAGTCTTCTGCCCCTACGACTCATTTTTCGGTACACTGGGACCACCTGCCCATGTGCCTTCATGAACTCATTCTTAAATTATGTCCAGCCTTCCTAGACCCCCTTGCCATTAAGGGCTGTACCCTCTAATTAAATCCTTTAATAGTCCGAAATATGCCGTGTGGTAGTCCAGCATGGAGGTTTGGTTCGTGCCCTGTCTTGTCACACTGTCAATTGAAAACTCTATTATCTCATGGTCACTGCAACCCAGATTTCCTCTGACCACAAAACTTCGCCAACCAGCCCTTCCCTATTTGTAAACAGTAGGTCGAGCACAGCCTCACCCCTGGTAGGCTCACTCACCAGCTGTGTCAAGAAACAATCATCAGCTATCTCTAGGAAACTTCTGGACTGCCTCCTCTGCTGTGCTAAGTTCCTAGCAGATATCAGGCAGATTGAAGTCTCCTGCAAGAACAAGGGCAACCAATCTTAAGGCTGTCTCTTTTTGCTTAAAGAGTAATATGTCTACCTCTTCCTCCTGGTCAAGCAGTCTATGACATAGTCCTGCCAGGATTCCAGCTTTATTGGATATACCTCTTACCTTGACCCATAAGCTCTCAACCTGATCATCCTTAATGTCTAGCTCCAGGGTACCAAGAGTGACTTTAATATATAGGGCCACTCCCCCATCTCTTCGTCCTTCTGGTGGCACCAGTCCCTAAGCCATTTATTAATATTCGTTTCACGTTCCAAACCTGCCGCTACAGGGGCCGAGCAAAAAAATACCTGCATTCCTGTCCCTCTGATCAATNCCTGCCAGGATTCCAGCTTTATTGGATATACCTCTTACCTTGACCCATAAGCTCTCAACCTGATCATCCTTAATGTCTAGCTCCAGGGTACCAAGAGTGACTTTAATATATAGGGCCACTCCCCCATCTCTTCGTCCTTCTGGTGGCACCAGTCCCTAAGCCATTTATTAATATTCGTTTCACGTTCCAAACCTGCCGCTACAGGGGCCGAGCAAAAAAATACCTGCATTCCTGTCCCTCTGATCAATTGAACAAGCTCCTTAAATTCCTTCCTAATTTCTCTTGAAACAGAACCCTAAATATGTCTCACATCATCCTAGTGTGAATGCTATATTGGGAAATATCTTGAAGATATTGAATTTTGACATAAAAAGCAGTAAAAATTGGCTAAATTTATCATATTAAACTGTCCTAAAAACCGAGATGTCCAGCAACCCAGGGGATGACATGAGCACAGTAGTGACCCAATTTCACCCATTTTTCTAGGGAGATAATGGGAAGGATAAGAAATGGAGTCTGAATAGGCTAGAAATAATGAAATGACATTTACAGACTTAAAAAAGTATCGTGAACTATATCTGGACACATTTCAGACAAAGACATGACCACAAGCTTCTCATTTATGATTAAATTTATACATAAACACTAGGAAAAATGCACAGCTAAGTCATAGAGCTTATCTTTTAGGAAATGTAAGGACACAGATGTTTTCTCTGTGTTCTAGCAGTTCTAATATTTGGTAGTACATATAATGGACAATTTCCAATTTGCATGTGGGAAGAATGGAGGAAAAAATTTGAATAAAAATGTTGACTTTTTTAAAAACAAAAAAAAAAAGCTTCAGTAGAAATCCAGGACTGCTCTTATTTTAGCTGATCTAACTCACAATTGATAATGATGACGATGGCAATAACAATGACAACAACAATACCAACAGCAACAATAATAATAATAATAAAAAAAATTCTATGACAGATATCTGATCCTAGAAACAATACCAATTTCTCTTGTATTTATTACTACAGATATTTCCCTGGAGCTATTCAATGCTCGTGAGTCACAGCTTCACAGAATACTCCGAGTTGTAAGGGACCCATAGGATCATCTAGTCTAACTCCCAAGTGAACGCCCACCCAGGGATTTAACCCACATGCATGGAACCATGGGCACCATGCTCCATCTATCCAAGCCTCCCATCATCTAGGCCATGTCTTTTCTTAAACACCTCCAGGGATGGCAACTCCACCACCTCCTTGGACAGACCATTCCAATGAGATGTCACTCTCTCTGTGAAAAAGCTCTTCCTAACATCCAGCCTAAACCTTCCCTGTCATAGCTTAAGACCATGTCCTCTTGTTCTGGTGCTGGCAGCCTGAGAGAAGAAATTCACACCCACCCTGCTGCAACCTCCCTTCTGGTAGTTGTAAACAGCAATGAGGTCACCTCTGAGCCTCCTCTTNGTCCTAAAACTGATTCCTGTGGGACTCTACTAGTGACTGGCTGCCAGCTGGATGTGGCACCATTCACCAACACTCTCTGAGCTCGACCATCCAACCAGCTCCTAACCCAACATAAAATACTTCTATCCAGTCCATGCTCTAAGAGTTTCTTCTGAAACTTACCCTGTGAAACCGTGTCAAAGGCTTTGCTAAGGTCCAAATACACAACATCCACTGCGTTTTTATCATCAGCCAGGTGAGTCATCAGATCATAGAAGGAGACCAAGTTGGTCAGTCAAGACCTGCCTCTCCTAAATCTGTGTTGACTGAGTCTAATGTTCACCGTGTTCTGTCCCCAAGATTGCTTTAGTTTGTGAAGACCTCCTTATGTTATATCTTCCTTCCTGAGAAACAGCACTCTCGGGAAGAATAGGATTTGACTTCCTGAAACTGATGAAAAGTTTAGAAGAAAAACAATGTCATCTTCAAAAAGATGCATGTTGGATTGGTGACTGGGCTTCCAAAAGAATTGATCCCAGAGCAAGTGCTTAAGGAGAAACTTGAGTTAGCCTTGATTGATAAATCTTGCACTGAATTTTGGTCGAAGTAAGGAATGGAAAAGGAAATGTGTCGTGGTTGCTGTTTCCCCACAGATACATACACCCCCTGAACATTTTCAGCCAGTGTGCACTACTAATTGTTTTTAACAAAGCAGTTGTGACCTCTGAGGTGATGACTTTTCTTTCGCATTTTTATTTGCCAGTGACAAAATCTAGAATTCAGACACAAAGTGAGTTCCCTGTAGAAAAGCCACCACGCAGAAGATATACAACCAATGATATATATATATCTATCTATATAAGTATATAGATATACAACAAGTAGAAGATTGTTGTGCTCCAGCTTTCTGTTACCTACACACCATGGATGCAGAAATATCTCTATGTGTACCATGAGCAGTTTTCAACCTCATTTCACACTCCCTTTATTTGTCTTCTGGCTACAGCAGAAATACAGGGAATCTGTATGTGAAGATCATGACATTGGGGTGGTTTCTGGATTCTAAGATAAACACACATAACTTTTCTGATTTTGTTATATTTTGGTTGTTTTCATGGCAAAGATTATACAGATATCTCCTTCAGGGATGATTTTCTGAGTGCATTAACACTTCGAGCTGCCTCTGAAATTTCTACTGCACCTTTGCATAACACAGGAGTGTATAGTTTGTAGTCAAAAAAGGGTTGTTTTTTTTGTTTCAAGTAAGAGAGATACCAAAAGACAGTATGGTAGATGTTCATATGTATTTTTTAAATGGTTTTGGCATTAAAATAAAATAGTTTATTTTTCTATACCTTTTGAAAGACACAGATTATTTTAAGATTAAATAATCACATTCAAGATCTTGTAGAAGGTCCTGTTAAATATAAAGAAAAATAAGACTTCTTAGCTAGAAAGTCTGGAAAAAATACGTATCCTCAAGCGTTTCAGAAACTCTTTATTCTACGTTCTTTCTTCCTTACTTGACTAGACGGAAACTTTCATATATATATATATATATATATAAACACACTTATAAATGTTTTGAGAATAAACCAATAAAAAGATTGTATATCTGAAATGAAAGTTATATCAGCAAAGACACAGTCCTGCTACTCTCTTGTGTGAAGTCCTGACCAGCATAAAATGTGCTAGGTATTCAACATAAGGCCTCAGATTTCAACAGGACACCAATTACTGTGTATGAGTTATGAAGCATTTCTATTGTTTTCCTCTCAAATATTTTTTGGGTGAACTTAGAACACATGAAAGTTATAAGAATGCCAGCTCCAGGGAATGAAGGTTTCTATTTACCCATATAACAGGCAAAAAAGCAGGCAACTGAGAAGAGAGTTTCCTCAGCACAGTCCTGGAAGGAAACTTCTACTGCTGGGAGCACACTAAGGTATTTTGACCTTTATTCCATAATCCGAAGAAACCATACAGACTCTGTGAGTCCAAATAATCACAATTGCTAAACATCCGGTATGCAAACCTATTTACATGTATTCATGGCTGCTTTGACTAATTTTTTAAAAAAAGACATAGTGAACCTGCATAGAATATTTATGTACAACTAAAAAAGGATATTACTCTCTTCTTTTTTTATGCTACAGTGTTTTCATACTCAGTTCTTGATGCCTACATTTACACTGGTACAGCAATATCAGTAGCAAAAGAGGCTTTTTTTTTCCTAGATGTTAGCTGATGCAGCCACTTCCACAAGAACTCCAAACCACTGCAGCTGAAATACAACCACTGGACCATAACAACGATACAACAAAGCAACAGGAACTGGGCAATAATTATATTGTTACTAAAAGCCTATGCCACGGTTTTAGAGTCTTTCTAGCTGTTTTGGTAACACAGTGGCAGGAAGGCAGTTCAATAAGCAAGACGGGTTTTGTTGATGGTTTTTTTTGGTTGGTTGGGTTTTAGTTTTTTCTGTATTTTTCTTTCTTCTTTTCTTGTGTTATTCTAAATTATGTCAACAGCGGACACAAAGGGATGATGACCAGATCACTCTTTGTTCTCAATTCCATTCCATTTAAGCATGTCTAACTGAACAAATGAATAGTCATATATTTACACATAGGTATCATCTTCGTGCAATTCATTCTTTCAGACGCAAAATTAACCCTTCTTTATACCTAATTCAAGGTTTTAATAGAGAATGCCAGCATCCAGAATGCAAGCTATTCTTCCCTAGGAACGCTTTGATGTATTGTAAGACATGAACATCACTCAGTGCAATTTTGCAAACAAGATTAAGAAAAATTAGTGGCTATCACTGGCCGGATGTTTTCAGCAAAATATACTTCAGGATATATTGACATTTGCCAATTAGCAATTAATCATCCTGAAACACCCCAATGAGGACAGAGAAGAGAAGGATAGCAGCACCCCCCAGTATAGCTGTTGGAGAAACTTTCAGTCATCCCCATCAATCTGAATTATAGGTGATGTGGAGGGGAGAGCTTATCCTGCTCCAATTCAAAATAGCTGCTTTAAGATGACTCATATTTTTCTCCACAGCTTTTTAAAAAGACACACCAGTCACTCTTTCACCATCTTATTACGTAATCAATAGTCTTGTGTTTCAATATATAGGATTGAAGTATCTCTGGACAGTATTGCTATAAATCTGGATGGCTGACAGAATGAATTACTGTAATTTTTCAGTGGCTGTATTCTGACATTGTTAGAAAAATTCAGCAAGCACATAAAATGAGGTGGCCAATGCTAAACAAAATAATAATGATAACTGAAATCAGGGGTGTGATTAAGTAATAGACATAGTTTTGTTGCTGAACTTTATTTTCCCAGACCAAGAAAGGGAAATGGCATATAGCAAAAGATATATATGTATATTTTGCCAGCTTGACAGTTTCGCATCACACTGGATTAGTTGCAATAAATTGGTTTCCTTCTTTTCTGGGTTTTAGATTTTGTGATTCAGAAGGTCTCCTGTTTCTCTATTCCTTTCATCCTTTCTTTAAAGAAAACAAAGACTATTTTCATTTTAGATTAATTACTCATAAATAAACCTCAAACATAGGTCTTTATCATAGAGTGTATTAGAAAATTGGACTGATATTCAAGCAGTCTGACCACTTAGAGCTCATACTGATTTCTTCATGCCAGAAAAATTAAAATTAAGCTCTGCATGTGCCTTCGTGTGATTTTTGACAGGGGTCTTTGCTGTGTAGTGTGTGACTTAGAAGCATGAGTTTTGAGAATGAGATGATAAGTGTGTGGCCATCTAGATAAACATATCTTTAGCTTTAAAAATCTAAAGAGTCAATCTGTTTTCTAGTCTCATGCCTAAGGTTAGGCTGTGTTTATGTGAAATAAACATAGCCTTTGCTAGAACAAGGATCTATTTCACAAGAATGAATGTAGTCTACACCAATCACAAAATGACACATCATTTGCTTAAAAATAATGTATTTAGTGTTTTCTATGAAACATTTATGACACTTCTTGCCTTGGGGCTTTTATTTCTGCTTTCCCACTCAGTAAGTTCCTCTGCTTAGGACTCACCTTCTGTCAAACTGGTTATTTGAAAATGTCACCAGAAAAATGACATGAGAGGGAGTTGAGAAGGTGACGTATGAGACCCCATGCACAGCAATGCTCTGTTGCTCATGAACAATCTCTGATAGCAACCTGTGACAGAAACATCTCTCTTTTGAATAGGGTAGAATCATTTCAACTGAAAGGGATAAGTTCCTTATTCCAGATTTGTAACAATATATTTTGTTGTATCCATAATTCTACACAAATATTTGGGTTTGATTCCCAGCATAACCAGTATGGCTCTGTGGATATCGGTGGCTTAGTCTTAGTTCAGATTTGAAGACTGATCACTAATCTGTTATACCAACTTTATGTTAGTTAATCAGACCCTAATTCTGAAAGGATATCTGCTATCTTTTCATTCTACAGTACATCACCTGGCAGCTCCCTGTATGGTTTCCATGTAATTTATGCTTTGCAGGTGTCAGTAACTCTGTGTCAGAAAACAGAAAGATGCATGGATGTATTTTGTAATTACTGTGTTACTTACAGAGTAATTGCACACTTATTTCTTGCTATAAATTACAAGGTAGTAGTAGTCAGAATTACCATTAAAGACATCTTCAGTAGTTGGCAGTAAATAATTGCTTTTTAATTACAATATAATTACATCTTAATACTGTGTGGTAGAATAAAACATTACTTGATTTTGTATACTTCGTGGCATTGTCACAGTAGGCAAAGGGTCAAAAGCCAAAGTAGTATAAAGCAGCATCTGCCACGAATTCCAGCTTTTCAGAAGAGGATGTGAACCAAAAATTAACATGTTTCTCAGGGCAAATAACATCTGATAAATTACAGTATGTAAAACTCAAAGGTGTACTAAGAGCAGTATTTTATTCACATAATAATGTAATAATATTACAGAATCACAGAATCAGTGATCACCATAGTGATCATCAAGTCCAACCTATCACCTATTACCTAACCTAGCCAAACCATATTGATGATAATGACAATAATGTATCATCAATGTATCATTAATCTTTACTCTGTTCATAAGCAGTGGAGAAGAGTGGAATATTCAAAAGATAAATCTGGTTTCAAGGAAGTTCACTCAAAACAAATCACATGGAATCTAAAAGAATCAGTCTACACATCATACCAGTAGCAAAACCTGCTCCAGATCCCATGAGGAAACAATCCTTTTAAATTCTGCTAAATTTTCCAAACTTTCTCAGCAAGGAGTACTTTCCTCACTAAGCCTGGTCTAGAGCAGCTACAAGGTTTTAGCTGCAGGATCGCCTTACCAAGAACCACAGACTTACTGAGATACAGTTAATCATAATTAAGTACGTTATTGTAAGATTTGAGGTCTGGTCTATTACAAATACAATAAGAAAATTACTTGAAGTTCCAATTAATAATAAAAATGTGGATAGCCTGAGTTCTGCAGAATGTTAATAATAATTTAAACAATTAAGTAGTATTTTCAACCATTTAGAGCATGCTGTGCACTTCAACATGCTTTACAAGTAAATGAAATTCTCCCTGTGATTCTGCATGGAAAAACAAAACTAACTGAACAAAATCAGACACCAAAAAACCTAAACATCTATTTTGACTTCTGAGGTGTAAAATCCCTTTCTGTTTGCTAGTTTGTCAACCTCCCTAGTGGCATTTTCAGGCAGTGCTTATTCACATATATTGCCACTTTCAATAAAGCTCTGATTTGCAGCTAATGGGGAAAATGTTTTCTAACAAGTTTCAACCTGAACCTTATCCTTCATACAGGCTGAAAGTGAAATGATTAAAAGTAAAGAGATGTAAAGGTTTCAGCTAATCATGGATATTGAAAGCAGATGAATACTTTCAGTTAACATTCAGCTATTTTCTTTCCCCCCTCAAGGAAAGCTTATATCTTCCGCACAAATTGTCTTATCAGTAGATGAAGTTGAAATTCAAAGAGCAGTCAACAGCCACTGTTAACAGAATAACTATAACTATTATCTTTTTCACATATTTCTTTGATTTGTGTTCATTTAAATGTACGTTGAAGGATTGGTAAAGTAACAGTAGGCTAAAATAATGAATTTCTTTGTGCTTAACTAATACAGTAATCCCTTGAATTTCACGGGGGGTTCAGACTGCAGGAGTGCTGCAAAAGTTAGATTCCATGAAGAGTGACAGATCATACATATGTGAATAAGCCATGTCCATCCCCCTGCCCCCCCCCAGCCCTGGAGTGCTGGGGGACATTTCCAGCACCTCCCTGCACCCTGCAATGGAACAGGGGAGCAAAGAGGATCTCTTCTGGTCCTCCCTGCTCAGGGAGTCCTGGGGAATCTTCAGGGTTCCCTGCAGCCTGTGGCAGTGGGGTGACAGGCTGGGGCGGTGGGGTGACAGGGTGGAGCCCCTGTGCAGGTGCCCAGGATTTTGAGGGTGGCCGTGGCAGTGGCACCACAGGCTGACGGGCTCCCAGCACTGCCCTGGGGCGAGCAGCTGTAATAAGCTGTTGACACTGTGATGTAAACCTTTCCTGCCATGTAACCTCTCCAAAACTCATAAAGGAACAAATTCTGGGCTGTCGCCAGATTTTGCATGATGCATCAAACACACTAGTGCCAATCCTGCCCTGTGGTGAGTGCTAGTCTCACTCCCTGACACGGCAGAGGCACTCTGCACTTGCGCACATGGAAAAATGCTGTGAAGAATTGAAGAAGACTATGGTGTCTTTGCTGGGAAAAATACCACAAAGATGTGAAGCCACGAAATTCAATGCACGAAGAGGTGATGGATTACTGTAACATATTTTGTTTGAGGTCAGAATTTTCAAAAGTATTCAGCATGCATGACATATTGGCAGCCTTAATTTTCAGAGACTTCTTTTTGCATCTAAAATATTGCACTTTATTTTTGAAACTGAATCGCTGGAATGGAGAACAAACTGCAGATCTCTCAGAGGTATTCCAAATAATTCAAATGGAAATGCAGTGTTTGAAATAAGTAGGTATTTGCTAGCAGCAGGAACAGAGAACTGCTATCTCAGCTGAGCTCTGCAGCACAGTAAAGGCGTGTCTATGCTCAGATTTAGAAATTAAAGATCTTCTATTGAAATAGTATGATGAGATTTGTTTAAGTAAACAAGGAGCTGCTGGATCCCCAGTATCTCTAAAGCCAACATCAAATGGGTAAAACAGTGTTTTCCTCATGGTCTTTGGGATGTCTAACATAATCTCACTGAAGCGTATGCGACTGGTATACTGAAAGTTTTTACTTTTTCCTGTTCTAGTGTTGAAACTTTGTTTTTGGTCATGTACTTATGATCCATCTATTACATAAACCAAAACAAAGCTGTGTCACAGTTGCGTCAGGGCAGCTTTACATTGTATATTAGAAAAAGGTTATTCATCCAGAGGGTGATTGGCCACTGGCATGGGCTCCCCAGGAAAGTGATCACAACACCAAGCCTGACAGAGTTCAAGAAGTGTCTGGATGATACTCTCAGGCACATGGTGTGACTTTTGGAGATGGTCCTGTGCAAACCTAAGAGTTGGACTTCATGATCCTTGTGAGTCCCTTACAATACACCATATTCACATGATTATGTGCAGTGACATGAATTCTGTGAAATGACAGAATTCACAGAATCATGTGAAATCACATATTCACATGATTCTGTGATTGAAGGGTTCTGACTCTACTGGTAGGGAGAAACACAGTCACAGGAGCTCCATTTTTCAGTGTTACGCCTCCACTTAAATGCTACATGATCGTATACACCATGTTCTTGAAATAAACTTTTTCACCTTCAAAGCTTTTTGCTGAAGCAGCAATAGTCTGTTAAGAGCATCGAAGCAGAGGAGTGTTATACAGAGTGGAGGGAAATAGCAGCTGATCTGGAAGAAGGACCATTTCAACTTGATGCATTCATCCTAAAAAAAATCAAGCAAAATTTTCATCTTACATGCTCTTGATTCATGTACACTTCATTACTGGAATAAATGAACCTGGAGTAGCCCACCTCATCAAAAGAAACATAAAATCAAAATATAGGAGGAAAACAAAAAAAAGATGGAAAAATCTAGTGAACTAGGCAAAAGGCTATGAAGCAGATCTGGGTTTTCAACTTGTTTCTGTCTTACCTTTCAGTGATTTGAATAAGTTGTATAAGAGTTCAGTATTTCATTAGGTCAGGTACAACACAGGATTAGCAACCCATTCTCTATTTCCTTTTCCCATCTTGTCTATTTAGCCTGACAGTTGTCTGGCACATGGGCTCACCTCAGTGTCTGTTTGTAGCATTCCAGTTTTGATGTGGGTGTCTGACTGACACATGTAATTAATGGTAGTAACATAAATCAGAAGTCTTTTGTGTGGACATTTCCTGTGTGGCCAGGACTTACAAGTGATTATAGATTGCAAACATTGTGTTACCGCCTTGTTCCCTCTGTGCACAATCTTTGTGTCCAGTTCCTGTTCATTTGCTGAACTATCTTTGCATGTACTTATAAACCTCCTTTTTATACTGTACTTTTGATTTAATCTCTTTGTGCCTATGAACATAATTGAGGTTCACGATTTCTTGGACTTTTTATGCATATACACCCGATGTTTTACAGATATGGTTCCCTACTTAGGCAAGTTTTCCTGTGGCTCCATTAAAAGAAATATAGAAGGAACTAATTAAGCTAGTGTAATGTATACAATGGGTTTAGGCTTTGATATTATGAATAAGAGAGAGTATTATTTGCTTAACAGTGACTGTGTGCTCTGTCTGTGCATGGTTCAGACAGAAAGGCTTAGAAGGAAAAGATATTCTGAAGAAACTTTGTATGAATTGACTCCTCAGCATAGCGCTGTGGTGCTGCTTGCACCTGTTTTATTTGTCAGACATTTTATGGGAGAAAGTTGAAAATGCAGCTGGAGATGAAGACAAACATGAAAAAAGAGGGGGATGAGTAAAGTTAAAAGATGGAAAATCTGAAAAAGTATACGAGGAGCAGCTAGTTTAGTAGGTTGTATTGTCTGAGTATTCAGTGATAGTAGGTGAGAGAATAGGTAGGAAAAACTGGAGGTGAGGATGAGTGGTTTTATTTTTAATTGTATGAGGAATCCAGGAGGAGGGCTTCAGTGAGTAGCACCCAGGTAGCCATTTACTTTCAACATTTTCTTTTTTCCCTTTTGAAAAAGCTACCCATCTTGACCAAATATTCATAATTTCTTTTACAGGCATTGTCACAAAGACACACAGGAGCAGTTTTCTATAAATTGAAGCTTGTCTGTGACATTTTACTCTCACTGTTTACTTGGACGCTCTATAGGAAAAAGACATATTGCATGCACACACTGTACAGAAAAATCTGGTAACAACTACAACCTGACGGACAAAGTGTTACATCATATCCAGAAAGAGAGTGATCTGAGGCTGACATCATTATTGTAATTTTATCATAACATGTCTCTAAAATGTGTTGTGACTAATCATATGAAAAGTTAACATTTGTTTTTGAATGAATGGACTTAGGTGAGCGTAAGAAAGAATACACTCTCTACTAGCAAATCATTTTTATATTAACCCAGGCAAAATCTTCACAGCAAATGTATGTAAATCACTAACTTTCAGGGCACCAAAGGGAATGTACTTCATGCTATAACTTAAATACTAATGAAATGAAGTGAAAATGGTAGTCATTAGTCAGCTGTGCCTTGATAAGGTTCCCTGTGGACTGATACAAATTCACCATTAGAAATGGATTCTCTCACAGTCCACAGTGAGCATTTAATCCTTCTGTAAAGCAGATTTAAATTTGATGTTTAATATGTCGTTTTTTCATTTCAAGTCTCTTATGTTCCCATATTTGCAGCTTGTGTTTAATCTTTTTTAAGTCACTCTAAGTTTTTTATCTGCATTCTCTTGGTTCTATGTGCATATTATTGGCCTGTTTGAATCTTACAGCCATAGGATAGTAATGATAATAAGTGAAAGTGAACTAATTAGTAGACAGTTCAAAATAATGATGTCTCTCACAAGCCAAATGATCCACTTTGGTTTCAGTTCATATAAGAAATGTATTACCCAATAGAAATTCAGGGGTATAATTTTGAAATGCATCCAAGGACAGCCATAGACATTGTTCATCTCCTTCCTTACAGGAAAATAATTTTAAATAGTACTTTTCCAAGCATATGACTTTGAGAGATTATTAGAAAATAAATAAGCAGAGGCTCACACATGCATGCACACACACAGACACAGACACAGATACAGACACAGAAACACACACTACACACACAACTTCTGAAATATTAGCTGGAGTTGTTTGAGGTAAATAAGAAGTGAGATCCTTGCCAGCATTCATCTGAGTCAAATCCTACTGCCTGGCATCGTGAGTATATACTACCCACTCAAGTTTTGTACAAATTCTAGCTTTTCAATCCCTTACACTTTTGCCAGATTTGCATAGGACACACCAGTGGACCAGCATTAAGCCTTGAACAGAATCATTACTCAGAGAAAACTCCCACTTAAATTAATAAGAACTGTAGATAAGAAAAAATACATATAAGAGAATTTGAAAATGCAAAGCATTTCTTAGGAATATTGTGGTATCTCCAGGTTTTCTTGGCTTACTATGTATTACATCTAATAATATTTAGCAGTTGGGAATTGCCAGACTATGAAAGCAGCAAAGCACAGTATCAGTGTCTTATGTGTTCTGTGCACTTTGAAAGTTCACAGGTTCATAGATTATTCTGAGTTGGAAGGGACCCACAAGGATCAGCTAGTCCAACTCCCAAGTGAACACCCACCCAGGGATCGAACCCACAACCATGGAACCATGGGCACCACGCTCCATCCATCCGAGCCTCCCATTGTCTAGACCATGTCACTGAGTTCCTCATCCAGTCTTTTCATAAACACTTCCCAGAATGGCGACTTCACCACAGGTTCACAGGTTATTCTGAGTTGGAAGTGACCCATAGGATCATCTAGTCCAACTCCCAAGTGAACGCCCACCCAGGGATCAGGCCCACAAGCGTGGAACCACGGGCACCACGCTCCATCCATCCAAGCCTCCCACCATCTAGACCATGTCACTGAGGTCCTCATCGAGTCTTTTCTTAAACACTTTCAGGGATGGCAACTCCACCACCGCCCTGGGCAGACCATTCCAATAAGAGATCACTCTCTCTGTGAAAAACTTCTTCCTAACATCCAGCCTAAACCTCCCCTGGCATTGCTTGTGGCCATGTCCTCTTGTTCTGGTGCTGGCAGCCTGAGAGAAGAGATTCGCACCCACTTGACTACAACCTCCCTACGCTCCATAACTTTACCTGGAACCAAGGTCAGGCTGACAGGTCTATAATTACCCAGGTCATCCTTCTGGCCCTTCTTGTGAATGAGGGTCACATTAGCCAGCTTCCAGTCATTCAGGACCTCACCTGTATGCCAAGACCGCTGATAAAAGATGGAAAGCGGCTTAGCAATCTCGTCTGCCAGCTCTCTCATCACCCTAGAGTAGATCCCGTCAGGTCCAATGTACTTATGGGGATCCAAGTGGATCCGTAAATCTCTAACTACTTCTTTCTGAACTACAGAGGGACAGTACTGTACCCTGACCCCATCCACCAGTTCAGACAACCAATTGTCCTGTAGACAATCTACCCTACTGCTGAACAGAGGCAAAGGCGGCATTAAGTACCTCTGCCTTCTCCTCGTCTTTAGTTACTAAATTTCCCTCCACATCCAGTAAGGAGTGGAGGTTGTTACTACCCTTCTTTTTGCCATTGATATGTGTATTTGTAAAAACACTTCTTGTTGTCCTTCACAGAAGTGGCAAACTTAAGTTCAAGCTGGGCTTCTTCCTCTCTAATTTTCCTCCTACATGACCTAACAATATCTCTCAACATAACCTGATTGACCTCATCCTTTTATCAGGTGAAGTGTAATTAGTTACCTACCCTCTAAATCCAAAACAAATAAAAAACCCCACAAATCATAATTTTTTTGTGTGTATAACTACCCTTCCTAGCAAATCTGGAACTGCTGTCTAGTAATTTATGCTGGTCTGATATCAATTTATTTTTTGGATGAATGTGTTGGTCTAATTCCTGAGACATCTGCCTGAACAAGTGCGCAGAAAAGAGAAAACTATATTAAGCTTAGCCACAGTTTAGCAAATACTTGAGAGAGGAACCATTAGGTCAAATTCAGATTCAATGTTGTGAATCTACTGGACTTAAAAGACTAGTTTGGCTGTTAAGCCTCAAAGCCCAGTAACAAAATGTAAGAACTAAAGAAAACTAAGCACTAAGGGCTGTCAATGATGACCCATCTTCAGAAAAAAGCTATCAGGTTTTTGAAGAGTCCAGTTCTTGCTGCAAGTATGTGAACAGTTTAGTTTAGTTTAGGGAACTTGAAACCAGCAGATGAGAAAGCTTTTTTTTTTTTTTTTTTTTTTTAAGAAAAAAGTTTATTTCGACTATTGATCTACTAAACCAGAGTAAGACACTGTCAAGGAAGTGACTTTGTTGCTACTGATGACATGCATATATTCTGTTTCAAGAGGATTTCCAAATACATGAAATATGGATTCCTGAATTCACTTAAACCTGCAGATAACTACACCTCTTAACACTTGATATTTTGGTTCAGGGAACTTTAAAGTGTGATAATTTTGAGGATTATAGAATAGTAACTTTGGTGCTATAATATATATTTACAAATAATATAAATACTGTAGTAATATACTATTTTTTAATAACTAGGAACTCAGGCTTGATGCAATTACTCTTCTGGGATTATTTCATAGCTTTTAAAGTAAAATCTGATGGTCAAAACTTCCAGTAGAATGAAAAAAGTAAAAGGAAATGGAATCCTAGAACAGAGCTATTTTTCAAGGCCAACTATGGGACCTTTTTTTATATCTATGGCAACTTTTTTTACATCTAGCTAATTGAGAGAAAGTAGTGATATCTAAGATGTGATATCTTAGTCCTCCTTCTCAGTTACTTTTTATAGCCTCTTCCATTTACAGAGTCATAGAACCGAGCATGGTTCCTTCATGGAGAGTTGGTTTTTCCACCTTGGCATACAGCAGATAAATGGGTAGTAGTAACAGCAACTAACATGAAGCTACAGAAACCACGTGGGCACCTGGAAAGAAGTGCTGAAGCTGAGGTTTCCTGGAGAGAGGTTTATGACCTCTAGAAGACCTCTTCTAACAAGTTTTAGTTGACTAGATACATGGGCTATGTCTTTGGCCTTTTCCACCGGCAGAGGAGGTTCCCCTTATGCCTATGCTCAACAAAAAGGTAGAAAAAAGACCGATGGTAAAACTCTCATGAATTATCTGCAGAATTCTCTCTCTTTTCTCTCCTTTCTCCCTGCAGACACTGCATACAGTCTGGAATCAGAATTTACTACCATTTTATTGATGATTCAAGAGGCAGTGACCTTCTTTCCCAGAAAAATAATGAGTCATCAGCACAAAGTAAAGTTAAATGTGGTCTTTGAGTGGCCCCCTTTCCATGTCTGCCTATTTATCTAAGGGCTGTGAAGTACGTCATGAGCATTAAAGCCTATAAATTAACTAATAGAAAGTGGGTTGATACTTCTAATCCAGAGCAGATTCCTGATGCATTCAGTGAGAGCAACTCCATATTATCTCTTCTACATTTTACTGTGTTTATTTACCTGACGAAGACATCCTAGTTTAGCAATAGTTAGCAATGTGGTCAAGGTACTGTGACAAATCCAGTAAAGAACACAGAGATTTTAACTCCCACATCTCTGCTTCAAATATGTTTTCTTGATATGTTCCACGGATGTTACTCAAATGACTCATAGGAAGCAGATGTTTTTTAAGGGAAATGTCACTTTTCTGGCAGTAGCATTTCAATGTGATGGTTATTTGAATAGCACAAATGACCTCCCTATACCTTTGTTATATCTGTTTTAGAGTTTTCTTTCTGCATTTTAGCTTGAAATCATATTTTAAAGGCTGCTTCTGGCACCATTCATAGTAGCACAGCAGCTATTAATTCTGACTGCCCTGATTTTTTTTTTCCTCTTCCCTTCAACAAGTTTTTCACTAGCTTTCATGACTGCAGATTAGGGCAGTGAACATAGCAAACGGCATATAGATCTGTGAGGCTCACTCATTAGATACATTTTATTTAAATGTGTGTGCAGCTTGCCATGGTGCCAAGCCAGGCAATGTACAGAAGTCAAGAGTACAGCCAGCAGTGATGAGATATAGGAGCTCAGGTTGCTAGCTGCTTTGCCTTGTCCTCACATTGTTATATGCTTCAGTGATTTACTTGTATTAGTCACACAAAGTTAGACACATGGAGAAGGCTGTATGGTAGGCAGGATTCAAACATATAATTTTTAAAGCTTTAACTTGAACTATGCATAGCTAACCTTAAAACAGAAAACATTTACTTAGGGAGACAGACCAAGATCACGATGTATGCTATACTTTGAGGGCCAGCAGTTTTTTTCCTTGAACAGTGATGTGGTTTAATACATAACAAACTGATGTATGCTGTTTGTCAAATATGCCTGTACACATATCTTTATATGTAAATCTGTCTGCATATTCTCTGGTATGATTGTATCTGTGTATGGACAATACGTGTACTCCCACACAAAGTGTGTGTGTGTATACAGTCCATGCAAAGTGTACTAGATTTCTCTGAAGCTCTGTGAAATATTTATGTTTTCTCTTAATTAAGATGAAATAAAAAAAAGAGAAGTCTAGAACATGATACCTTTCCCTTCAGGAAAAGAATGCAATGTGCATGCTGCTACTGGTTGACAAAAATATCTTTGCACATCTAGTTTGTATCATCTGATGTCCAATAGTGTATATCAGATCACTCTACCTTCAGCCTTCTTCATCTACTTACTTCTCAGTTATTCCTATATGTGCACACTAAAAATGAGATGGGGATAATGAGCTTGCTAGTGCTAATGTAATTTGTTTCCTAGAAAAAAAAAAAAAGATGCTTATGAGACCTTTTACAGATATTTGAAGAAGAAACGTGTCCCTTATTAGGTATTTTGTACCTTCTGCAGCCCTCTAGGATGTCTGTAATTCACTTTCCTGTTTCGTTTTTGAAAGTTCATAACTCTAGACCTTGTTTGCATGACAAAGATTGCAATAGTCTTACAGAAAGATATAGCATGCCTTTATTCCTAGATAAAGTACATTTAAGATTTGATTAATTGCATCTCTTTTTACGTTAGATCTGCTTAAAAATTCTATTCAAACTGTAATGTCATCATTAAGACTCTTGGCATGGCAGAACTGACAATAGTTAGTTCCAGTATGCAATTAGGACATATGAAAATCTTCACTATAAACAGAATTTTAATACCTAAGACATCATCAGAGGAGAGATTTTATTTTATGGATCACTTTCATCCTATTTTGATAATCTAGCATGAGCCGGTATCTTTGTTAATGTGCAAATAAACAATGACAGGATCAAGTCTACTAGCATCCAAATTGTCTCATGTAAGGAGGAGCAAGCTGTGGGATTTTTTCCCCGGCAGCCTCACGTGGCTCTTCAGCATTAAGGCAGAGCTTGCAGCAGTTCTGACATGATATGCAAGATTTAATAGTTTAGACAATATTACATTCTTATGTAGCCAGTGTCTGCAATTTCTTTCCCTTTACTGATTTCTTTCTTTTCACTAGATGTGAAGATAATAATAGAGCTAAGTTTTGTTTTGAATAGATAGGTATTAGAAGGGTATTCTTTATCTTTCTGTCCTTACAGATGTAGCTAGCATTAATTTTCATTTGTATTCCTGATCACAAGAGTCACACACAGGAATCCTTATATTGCTCAGTGCTCTTACTGGAGTACAGAGGTGTCAAATACTATCAGGTACTAACTTAGCAAGGACATTTTCACTGAAATTGATTTTTTTAGTCTTTAGAATCCTTGAAATCACTTCAAGTCCTTGTTGCTTTTCAGGTACCCTATTAATCTTTATAGTGTTGTACGTATTGGCATTGTTTACTGAAGCTTTCCCGCTCTGCTCTCTGGACAAATGTGAACAAACCACAGAGGGGCAGGGATCCTCTTCTAATTCGTAAGAATCCATATCAGGTCTCTAAATTGGAGAAAAAAAATCATATTAAAAGCAGTCATAATCACAAGGTGTAAATGAGACATAGGGTATTGAATTATTCCTGGATAGTGTCTGTGTTCATCTCCCTGTCTACTTACCTTTGCTTATTCCTAAGTGTGGTTTAAAACCTCATAATAACAAAGTGGTTCAGAGCTACATGAGTGATTCTTCTAAAACATCTTCTCAACATCTAGCAAAAATTAGTAGTAGAAGTGAAAAAAAAAAGGAAGAAGAAGAGGAAAAGAAGAGGAAAGAAAAAAAACCCCAACTTGTAAGAAAGAATAGGGAGTCTGGTAGAGGGAGGGAAGGAGGTGGACTGCAATTGTAAAGCCCCATTTGCGGGGAAACAAGGAGCAATCAACGTAATAGCAGTATAAAGCAGTCACAAAAGGACAAAGGCTGCAGTCTGACATCTTTTATTCCTGAGCCCGGGTGGAGAAGCTATAATTGGCAGTCCCAGCTTGAAGATGAATACAGTATAAAAGAGCCCTCCCCTTGGAAGAGCAGACAAAGAAGTGTCAGGTTTTCAGAACAGTCAAAGAATATCTGTTTTTTTGAGAGTGGGAGGAAAGACCAAAAAAAAAAAAANAAAAAAAAAAAAAAAAAAAAAAAAAAAAAAAAAAGGTGGTCATACAGGGATAAAATCTTGGCATGTTATGAAACTTGTGATTTTGTGACTGGAACCTGTGAATTCCATGGCTTCTTGAGCTTTTACCTTCCTGCTCACTGTCTTAAAGAGTGCCTGGTCATATCTGTTAATTTAGGTGCCAAACACTGATCCATCTCTTCACTGTTAGCAGGAATGACATAAAATCTGGGGAGAATCAGTTGTGACCACTGACATTTAGATTTAACTAAGTCAGAATGTCTGCTTTCTTGCTACACAAGAAATACAAATCATTTTGCCACTGAATATCCTCAACTACTGCTCAGAATTCCCACTATAAGGCCCCTACCACAAAGAAGCCCACACAGACTTTGTGTTGAAACATGAAAATATTAAATACAAGTAGAGAGTAAAAATTATTTATGTCTTTTTCAATGTAATTTTATATTAATACTTTACATCTCTGTTTTCCTGGTTTCAGATCTGCAAACTTATTTTTTTTCAGTTAATGAAATTTATCTGAGCTACAAGTCCCAAAGTGCATAGATTTGGTGATAAGAGTGCCTTACTCCTTTTCTGAAAAATAATAGGAGAAAATATCTGAAAATGTATAAAAGAAAACACCCAGAGAAGAACAGTAGCATTTACAGCCTCTCCTAATAAACTAGTTTCTTAGGGAATAACTGCATCAAAATTAATCAGACACCTACACTTCAAATTAACCAGCAAAAATGCTCATTTTCTTTTCAGACATTATATGCAAGTGTGCTTAACTATCATTTACTCAGTGGGGGATACAGATAAAAAAGGCACTTAATATGAATGCATTGGTTTTCTTCTTCTTGCCAAGAATAGATCAGGAATGAGGACTTAGTTTTCTGAGATTGTTAGCTTGTAGTCATTGACCTTCTGTTTCAAGTTTTAATTTGAATTTTGGATGTAATATTTTTGACCTCTAGAAAATACAGTTGTTTACATTTGATATTTACAATCTTAGAACATTTATTTACATTGTTTCTTTGAGTTTGTGAGGGCATGTATGTGTCTATGTCTGTGTATGTAGATATGTGTGTAGATACATATGTGTGTAAATACACAGTCCACCTTTAAACAAAATTTAGTGATCTTACTCGTTCTACTCCAGTAATTTCTTGCCAGTAGTTGCCATCAGCAGATACTTAGAGTAAACGCAGTATGATGATGCTTGTATCTAATATTTTCCTAATACAAATGATTTTCAATTGAGAGAATTTACTGAGTTGGATGTGGCTCCTAGGTGTTTAAAAGTACTTTGTTGAGTGTATTGTTTAACCCTTGTATACTCGTAAAACTAAGTTCTTTCCATAGGATCTATCAGACCTTTGAGACTTAACCTATTGGTTAAAACCTACTGGGATTTATACTGCAAGGTCATGCAGAGTTGTTTTTAGGAAGCTGGTTTCCACATAGCTGGAAAACAGACCTTCCATCAAGATCTAGTGGCACAGCCAGCTGGTAGGGAAAGGATTATGACCACACCGTCATATTCAACACATCTGTACCATTCTCTTTCACTAATATCAACAGGCATTGGATACTGAACATCCATGCAGGAGTGTAGTTTATCTTTCAACACAAGGTCTCATAGTCTGTACTGCCTACTGAGAAGAGTCCTTGTTCCAGTTAATTCTCAAAATACACATGAAAATTGTTAGAAACTGTTAATGTAGACTTATACAAGTAGGCTTGGGGAATATACACCAGAAGTGTTACTAGAAACTTAATAGTATAGAGGAATGAGTTCCACTGCTTGGAAAGAGGCCCAGACACCCTTACCATGACCTCAGCTTTTGAAAAGCAGTAACCGTTGGGAAGACTTCCTTGCTTTGTTTCCTATTTGCCATCTTAATCCTAATTGGTGTTCCTGATCAGCTTATGCAAATTCACTCCTCTCTTGCCCACCCTGCTATGAATCCCAACCTCTCCCTCTCTCCTTTGGTCTATTGTGTGCAGAATTCATAATTACGTCTCCAGACAGCCTTTTAGTCACAATTTTTAGTGATCCTTATAAGAAAAATGAAATCCCAATTAGTTATTTTCAGTCCAGATTTACATGATGTGATATGTGATTTTCCACATCCTCACCTTCAAATGTATCTTGTACATGTCATCTTTCTTCAGTACAAGAATAAGAATCTGTAGAGAAAGTCAGAATGAAGAGATGTGGAGGTTGACTTCATGGAAAGTCATATGTCCTTCATCTCAAAAAGCTGTATCACATCAGTACATAAAGTGATTCAGGGACTATTATTTGATCTTGAGGGAAAATGGTGTGACCTGGCTTTGTGTCCACATAGCTTGTGCCTGCTCCACTGAGAGGACAGCATCATAGCTTTCAGTCTGGCTAATGGGAATAGCTCCGGACAGATGCTGTCCCACAAATCACAGAATCACAGAATACTCTGAGTTGGAAGGGACCCACAAGGATTATTGAGACCAGCTGTCAAGTGAACGCCCATACAGGGATCAAACCCATAACTCTGGTGCCATGAGCACCATGTTTTATCTATCTGAGCTAATCTCATATCTAAGCATCATTTGACATTTGCCAAAACTATGTTAAGGAGTGATGATAAAAGAAAATGTAAAAATCTTGGACAGCACTGTACAGTAGTTCTGACTGTACCCTGGTCTTATTTTATATAGAAGAATATACATAGGCTAAGTCATACCTCACTTACTCTCCATATATGTGGGATCTTCACAGAGTTCTGTCTGTGAAAGTAGCAACATCTGGGAACAGCTGTCTTCTCTGCCTAAGTCTGTTTTTAGTGCAGAAGCAGATGGAGTTTCAGCATGCTTTCATTCTGTTTTGATTTCTGTTCTGGGTCTATTCTTATACATTTCTCCCTGTGTAAAAAATAGGAGGTAGGGATGTGTAACTTATCAGACACATAAAGTAGGTGTTGATCTTCCCCCTGCAAAACTGACAAAAGGGGGAAAATGGTAACAGTTGTTGCGTGTGAAGATATCGGTGAGCCTCTCAAGCATTGCATTTACATACACCACAACCCTTGTTTTCAGCTCAGATATGCACAGCCTAATTTGAAGGGTCATCTCAATGAATTCAGTATCAAATCTGTTTAAATTCTAGGGCATTGTACAGTAAGGTAGTTGATGTCTTCAATGACTCACTTTGCTACTGTGCCTTCTGTGGTTGTTAGACCTGAGTGTCAGACTGCACTTGTTTGCCTAATATCATCTATCAATTACAAAATGGCATCTCTCATTGGAATCAATGTAACCAGGTTGATGAAAGGTACACCACAAACCATAATTATGATAAAAATTAAAGAGAATTTTCTAGTGAGTACATACACAGACACTGATTCAAGAATGTGACTCTGTCACTTATTTTCACATGTCTGGTGCTGCCTAGGTTAATTTTTGCAACCCATTTATCCAGACTTTCCCCCAGCCTCTTTCCTATCCTTACAAGTATAAAACAGGATAATGATGTTGAAGTATATCAATATGTATTAGCCTATACCTGCTATGAACTGAGATGTGCAGTAAAAACACCTACGTGCGCTTATGATTAGATGCACTCTGATATATGTGCAGAGCCTTGTGATTGCCACTAGTCTTCCTCACTAATTTTTAACTTTTTTTGTGTAATGCATATACATATGATTTCTAAACACATGTAAAATTATTGTCAAATTTTTATTCATGGAATTTATCTGCATGGGAGCATAAAGTAATAAGTTTCATTCCAAAAGAACTTAAAAATCAGCTGCTATAGTGGAATGCTAAAGATGAGACAAATATAAAACTCATCTAGGAAGATAGAACACCTGTTTTCTAATAAATGTTATGCATTTTACTTTTCACTTATCCATCCTTGTGCTATTTATCACCTGTATTTACCTGTTATACTTGCCACACAGATTGTAACTGCCTGAGGCAGGGACTGTTTTTTTTGTTATATGTCTGTATACAACATTGTACAATCGATTCTTGATTAGATGCCTAGGCAGTAGCATGGTGTAAATAAATAATAATAACTTTCCAGTTCATGGCCTTTTGTGACTGAATTAAAGACAGAATGGGATGGCGAAATAACTATATATATGGTAAATTGAAGTCAATAAGAACATCAGACAAGCCTTGTTGTCCTGAATGCATCATAAAAATAACATGCATTAACAAATGACTATTGGTTCAAAAGAATCAATAACTAGCAATTACATATATTTACTTAATGACATGTATAAATATATATATATATATATATATATATATACTTAATGACATATATTTACTTAATTTCTTAGTATAGTTTGGATGACCTCCCATACTTGTTAGCCCTGATCTAGCTGGATTTGCTGTCAATGCCTCAGGCAATGACAGGTCTGAATGGTCTCCATGATCTATTAATCCTTGTTCAATCTACCAGTATAAAAAGAAGTTATTAATTAATACAAGCAGTACAAACAATGTATTAAGTAGACATTGTCTTCTTGGAAAATATTTGGAATAATATCCTCATGGGAAGATTTATTCATCATAGATGCATATAGTTGCAAGGCACTTGTTGTCTTGTGATACTCACATATTCAATTAAAAAAAATTATCTCAAGTTTATGCCAAAAGAATATGGAACTACTTAGTAGTTGGGAGCTTGAAAAGAAGGTCAATAGCTAGAAGCCCAGGAGTGTAGCTGGGACCTCCACTCTCCCTTGATGACCAGTTTATCCAATATCAAGCAAGTGAAAGGAGGAAGAGTGAAGGCTGTTTGGTCACCATAGGGATTCTGAAGTCCCTGTTGGCAAGTGTGTAATAGCTGGACTTGACTGCCATAGGCAGGGATGTAGCTTTTTGGGTACACAGAAGTCATCAGAACTGGGAGATTTAAAGGATAGCTTTGGTCTTTGAACTCCTGAAAGCGGATTTTAAGACCTAATGAGGTCCCTGTGGTCTGTGTGATGAAGCTGACTGGTCCCCTCTAGACCAATCTTCTTCCTCAGAGATAAATTTGTGGAGGTGCATTTTACTGATCTGTTCTGTAGGTCAAAGAGGTGCCAGTAGCTAAGATGAGCTTCCCACCTAAAAGACATTGTTGAAACAGTTCTGTTGATCATAAAAACACTGCAAGGCAGGAAAACCCCTTAGGAACACAGGGTAATCAAGAATATAATTATAAATTAAAATAAATTATGATGCAAACCTTATTTCTCCAACTACTAGCTGCCAAGGACTTTACAAAATGTCTCTAGTAAACTAGCTTTATTTCTGTCTTACTGTGATCTTGACTCATTCATCCTGTTTTTATCCAAGATTCTATTTTATGAAAATATTAAGGCAGAAACCTTCTGAAAAAGGAATTTGGAACTCCCTTCATGACAAGGGTGATATCATCCCCTTCATCATGACTTAGCTAAGCTTACCCAATGTTCTTGACTGTGTGTTGGAAATCTGGGGTACCACAGAGCCTTATAACCATTGTAGGGATGAAAAATTACCTGAAGTCATTCTTGGGAAATTCCTTAAAGCAAGAAGTAAGATGGTCCCCGAGTAATCCATCCAAGCCTGCAGTGCAAAACTGGATTGGTTGATCTGTGTTCATTTGCACTGAAAGGCTTATTATTTTCTGCTGGGTCAAACATTGACTTGGTACAGTTTTGATATGACATAAATAAATTTGGGTCATTCTAACTGATCTACATTTTCTAAATCCCTGGGAAGTCGGAATTAGAAACTAAAATTGTGAAAAAAGCAAACAAAGTCTGAGAAAATCTTGCAGTGCGCATTTCAATGCCTTCCTTATAACAGAAATATTTGCATGTTGTTAGCAAATACTGAGTAATTTTCCGTGTTTTCACATTTTTAATATTGTTTTAAATTTTAGGGAAAAATTTAGTCAGTCTACCATAGCCATCTAGGAACACTTTAAATAATATCTAAGACCTGCTGTAAGGTTATAACACATCTGGTTTACCCTATGACAATTTTAAATTTATTTAGCAGAGATTTAACAGTATATGTGGTGTATCACATGTGACTGTCGGGGTGGAGAAACTAAAAGCAAGACAGCAGGGGAACTGGGAAGGCTTGCAAAAAAGCATTCTAAGATAAATTGTTTTTTCTGGATTACATTGTGGCTTATGTGGTTTGAAGTTTTGCAAACCTCACGAAGTAGTTTATGAGTTCATAAGGTTCATAAAGGCAGTTAATGCCCAGAAGTACTGTTTTTCTTGTAGTATAAGCACTACTTGCTACTTGGAAAGATGTTTGAACTATTGCAAAATATGCCTAGGTAAAGAGAACTTCATTCTGTTTAAGCACTGTATATTCAAATGTATTGTTTGTCTATGTATGTGCGTAAATACACATGTGTATGCATGTATAATGCATTTAAATTGGATTTTCCTCTCTTCTTCTTTCAGCTTGTTTATTCACAGTATCTCAGTTTTGACTCAGTTACTGATCCATTTTTACATCTTAGGTAACATTTTCAAAAATGCCATTGTACGTAAGGAAGTAAATGGCACTCAGACTCTTAAGGCAATTTAGGTGCTTTTGAAAATGGGATCAAAGTTTCCTTATCATTTGGATGGATAAAAATTTTTACTTTCTGTGCTTATAACAAGTTATTATTAGTATCACAGTAATAGAGAAGGCCAGTCATGGGATCAGAACTCCATTGTGCTAGGTTTTCAATAAACATATCCTAAATAGACAGCCTCTGACTCAGAGGATTTAGGAATTACTTTTTTTAAACTCTGTCTGCTCCTCTGCTTTGTCTGTTTTCAGTTGTTTCAAAGCAGAATGCAAGTAATATTAAAATATGAATGTACAATGTTTGAGTATTCTGGAAGGAAGTGAAACAGAATTTCCTCATCCTCAGTCTTTGGTAAGGGGAAAGATCAGTTGCAAAGCTGAACCATATGAAAACTGAAATGGCAAAAATCTGGACAAGGATATGCTTGAACAGGAAAAAAACGCTGTCCTGCTCACAGCAAATAAATGTTAACATTAAGAAAAGGACATTTATTAAAAAAATCTATAATTAATCTAATGATTCTGTCAATATAAATGAATAATTACCGGATATTTCAAAAAACAATTGTACTTGATCAGGAGGAATTTCTTCACAGAGGGTTGTTAAACACAGCAAAGGAAGTGATGAAGTCACCATCTGTGGAGGTGTTCAAGAAATGACTGGATGCAACTCTAGATGCTATGGTCTTGGTGACAAGGAGGAAATCAAAGGTTGGACTTCATTATCTTAGAGGTCTTTTCCAACCAAAATGATTCTGTGATTCTAAGATGTAGTTTGTAATAGTGTGCCTTGACTGTGATCATATGTGAAATGAAAGTGATTTGTGAATCTGTAAGGGTGAATCCTTTTCATTCTAAATCAGTGCAGCTATCTCCTTTGTTCTCTTGATTAGCTTTCAGGGAAATATCTTTACATTTTTTTGTGAACACAAAAATGGGGAGAGTATTAACATGTGAATACACTGATGTTTAATGGTTAAATTATTACAGTCATCCCTCGCTTATTCACGCTTCAAGTTTAGGGTTTATATTTCTTTGTGAATTTTCATTCAGCGAAATTTGCCCATAGATATTATTTATATAGATATCAATATTTATGTAGACATCAATTATTCATAGAGCTTCTCAGTCAATGCATGTGCAGTACNAGTCTTTGGTAAGGGGAAAGATCAGTTGCAAAGCTGAACCATATGAAAACTGAAATGGCAAAAATCTGGACAAGGATATGCTTGAACAGGAAAAAAACGCTGTCCTGCTCACAGCAAATAAATGTTAACATTAGAAAAGGACATTTATTAAAAAAATCTATAATTAATCTAATGATTCTGTCAATATAAATGAATAATTACCGGATATTTCAAAAAACAATTGTACTTGATCAGGAGGAATTTCTTCACAGAGGGTTGTTAAACACAGCAAAGGAAGTGATGAAGTCACCATCTGTGGAGGTGTTCAAGAAATGACTGGATGCAACACTAGATGTTATGGTCTTGGTGACAAGGAGGAAATCAAAGGTTGGACTTCATTATCTTAGAGGTCTTTTCCAACCAAAATGATTCTGTGATTCTAAGATGTAGTTTGTAATAGTGTGCCTTGACTGTGATCATATGTGAAATGAAAGTGATTTGTGAATCTGTAAGGGTGAATCCTTTTCATTCTAAATCAGTGCAGCTATCTCCTTTGTTCTCTTGATTAGCTTTCAGGGAAATATCTTTACATTTTTTTGTGAACACAAAAATGGGGAGAGTATTAACATGTGAATACACTGATGTTTAATGGTTAAATTATTACAGTCATCCCTCGCTTATTCACGCTTCAAGTTTAGGGTTTATATTTCTTTGTGAATTTTCATTCAGCGAAATTTGTCCATAGATATTATTTATATAGATATCAATATTTATGTAGACATCAATTATTCATAGAGCTTCTCAGTCAATGCATGTGCAGTACTTCTGCTTCACCGAGGGGGAGCACTGGGAGAAAGGGAAAAAAAATTAAAATA
>WEKX01019953.1:1300-77492 GCA_013390025.1 Pitta sordida
CCAGCACCAGAACAAAAAGACATGACCTTAAGCTACGCCAGGAGAGGTTTAGACTGAATGTTAGGAAAAGGTTTTTCACAGAGAGAGAGTGATCTCTCATTGGAATTGTCTGCCCAGGGAGGTGGTGCAGTTACCATCTCTGGAGATGTTTCAGAAAAGACTGGATGAGGAACTCAGGGACATGGTCTAGATAATGGGAGGCTCGGATGGACAGAGCGTGGTGCCCATGGCTCTGGTGTTGTGGTTTCAACCGCTATGTGTCATTCGATTGGGAGCTGGACTGGATGATCCAGCTTGGAATATTCTGTGATCCTGTGAATTGCCCTGTTTGTTTGATTTAGGTTTTTTTTTTTTTTTTTTCCTGGGAATGCAACAGCTTCAAAAGGAGGCGTTCCCGTTCTTTTGAGTTCTCTTTAATGAATTTTCATTTTTAATTTTTGGCAGGTGTGGGAAGACCTGAGTTGGGATGAGGAGTCAGGGCAGCTGCAGAGGTTCCCCATTTGCCAAGATGTGCATCAGCTGAGAGGGGTCCTGGCTCCAGGGTGGTGGCAGCAGTCCCCCTTCCTGTTAAATGGTGCAAATGGACAGCACTCAGGGACTGCAGGGGCAGAGGTGACGGGTAGGGTTTATTTACATATTCATGAACTTTCTATCTTCATGGCATTATCTGTGCAAGCACAGACTCTGCTTTTTGCATAAAGATGAACCCTGAAGGATCGAATCCACAAAGACCAGAACCACCAATAACTGGGATTAATTGTACTTCTTATATTTAACAGTGTGAAGAAGAAGAAGAGTGATTTTTCTTAATAAAGGATCATAAAATAAAACATTAAAAAGACAAAATTTGGCTTCCTAAATGGAGTTTGTATTACAATCCCTGTAGCAAATCAAAACTGTGGTTACTAGAATGAACATTTATTTAAATGTCTTCCTTTTTTCTCTCTCAGCTTAGCATGTTGCTAAATATAAGAAGGTAACAGTTTAACTTTTAATTAGAAATTGACAGGGACTACTTAGCTTCCAAATAAGTAATTTTGTGCTAAATTGTATTATAGCTGATGTACCTTGACCTTCTTGAAATTACAAGGACTTGTTTTTAATTTGAGAGGCCTGTTCTTAAGTAACATGACAAAAAGGAAAATGCGGTGAAGAAGTATAGAACATTTAGCAGGCTTAGGAAAAGTGATGAGATGGTTATAGAAAACTTAGAGGCTAACAAAGGGAAAACATCTGTTCTACTATTCTTCTTTATGAAGCACCCACCCACTTTTGGATTACTATTACATCAGAAAAATTTAATGTTTATTTCTGTACCGTGCCTACGGTTTCTCCAGTTGTTTTTTCTTAAGCTAAATAAAGCCATCCTGTCTCTAAGTCCTTACAAAATTGAAGATTTGCTGCGAACATCAGAATTGTTGGAAAAGTTACTTAGCAGCATAAAATTTCTGTTTAGCCACAAAGCTGCAGGTTTAAACAACTTAGGAGGTAGGGCTGAATTACAGGACCAAATTTTCATGAATTTGACACTGAGTGACACCAATATAATTTAGAATACAGTCAACCTCCAGTACTCACGGGAGGTCGGATCTGTGCATGTCCAGCAAGTCATGGAATCTGACAAGATAGTAAACTCATGAATATTCAGTTAGGCCCTGCCTATAGCCATGCTCTCTCCACTAATGGGCTCTAGAGGGAGTTTCTGCGACCGCCCACCATCCTATGCCACCTCAGGAGACCTAAGGGAATGCCTTCCCGGGCAGGAAGCCGTCTTTAAACTCAACTCAGATGTGATCATACATGGTATACGTGCTGAGCCACACTGAGAAAACAGTGACTCGTGTCAGTTGCCTGGGTGATGCCCAACATGGCTGCGCTCCGGTGAGGGGGGCAGGCAGCTGCTACATTTGGCAGTGGAGCGCAAGGAGGGGTTGGGGCCTGGGCTGGGGCCTGAACAGGAGCAAGCATGGTCCCTAGGCTCCGCCGGGCCCCAGCTGCCAAACCCACCTGACTGTGGGCACAGATAAGGAGTGGTGTGGCAACTGCACTTCCTGAGCCTCCACCGGGACTGTCCCAGCAAACGGGCCCTTCAACTTTTCCCAATCTGGGGTGATGTGGTTTGACCCTGGCTGGATGCCAGAGATTCACCACAACCTCTCCTGGAGGAGAAAACACTGGAAAATAAAACTGGAAAATATAACTGGTCACAGGCAAAAAAGCAAGGCAACTACAATAAAGAATATAAAGGATTTATTTACTAAGTAACAAGATCAGAACTGTGAAGGAAACATCATTTAAAGGGCAACCTTTTCCCCCCACCCCTCCTTCTCTTACAACAGATCTAATATTCCCTTTTTTCACCAGGAGAAAAAGGGTAGGGGTAAACCAGGCAAGTTCGTATTTTCTGACCAGATCCAGGGTAGGAATCATCTCTCTGCTCTTCCGTATAGTTCTCTGTCTCTCTCACGAGAGGGAAAGGTCTTTCATGACCCCCTCCCAAGCGAGATCTTGACCCGAGGACAACAGCTCTTATGAAATTCTCTGTTGTCCAAGTGTCACATCACAGAATGCAGCTTTTAAGTACTGGCTTCTTACGGAGTCATAATGAGCCCACCCAAAGTACATAGGTCAGATCCTACTGCAATGCACAAAAAGTCTGTCCAAAGGATCTCTGCCGAGCTCTCACCTAGCTCCAGGCTTGTCTTGTGTTTCTGGGCTCCGAAGAACATCTGTAATTTTTTCCAGCTTTATCTCTCCCTCTTCAGTCGTGGCTTAGATGGATTCTGCATCACTGGTTCCTGTCTCTCTAGTCCATAGGTTTTCACCATGGTCAGTCCAATTCATGAGCACCAGCGAGATGCCTGAAAGAACATCTCTACCCCTTCTCTTGTGGGCCTGGGGGGACCTTCAATCTCTCAGCCTCCCGACCCAGGTTCTGAACCAGCATCTAGATCTTGCTACTGAGTTGGGTTTTTTCTCTCCCAAGTATGTTATTCACAGAGACGTCTCTATCTCCTTCTGCTCATGACCTTGGCAGTGGCGGGGCCCAGGCAAGAGCTGAGCTGTTAAACCCCTCGCTGCCAAAGCAGCAAAAAACCTAAAACCAAGACATGGGGAAACAACAACAGCTCGACCACGCCTGTCGTCACACCCGCATGCCCCAGGGCTGCTCCCACTTCCCTTCTGTGTAGGGAGGAGCTGGTCCTGCAGCAGCTGCCTCACACTCACATAGACTTGTACAGTTCTGATTGGGAACTGGCGGCCAGCATTTTTTGGGGGATTGTTTTTATTTCTTTTAAAGTTTTTCAGTCTGCGAACCTGGCTATCTCTTGTGGACCAGCGTTGGACACCGGGCACAGGGCAGTGCTGCCGGGACAGTGCGGAGGGAATGCGGGTGCTGCCCTGTCTGTGCGGGAGGGGGTAACTGCAGTGCCATCTTTCCCTTCTTCACTCCAGCCACAAAGAGGTGGTGTGAAGATCCCCCACTGCTGGGGGATCTGCGGGGGCTGCTGGGGTGGGGAGGAAGGTGCCTCCTGCTCCAGCACAGACACACAGATTGCTGGAACAGATTGCTGCAGGAGCAGCCTGGCAGAGAACAATGTCAAACATGCAAACACCCTGAGGGCCGCTGTTGCCTCCGTGGCGTCCACTGGCCAGCCTGCAGGGGATGGGGGAAGGTGCCTCCTACTCTCATGCACAGACACACACAGTGGCAGCTCCATCTCCCCATCTTGCAGCCCAACGGAGGACAATTCCAGCTGTGCAAAACCACACATTAACACTAAATGCATTCCGGCCGCACCATGGTGGCTCATGGGTGGGACCAATTTACATATTCATAAGAAGACTGGTTTCACAGTATGTTCTGTGCACTGGTGAGGACCCACAACTCACTGAAAAATCAATCATGACTATTCGGATCATGCAAATTACGGATCACGAATATGTGGAGGATCATTGTAACTCCAAAGATCTCCTGTGGAGTTGTGCCAGATGTTCACCAGAGTATCTGTGATCAGAATCCACTCTTAAGATTTTAATAGAAACATTAATTGACTATATCACCTACCATCAAACACACCATATGAAATGCATAGCCTTAGTTGCCTACAGAGCAAAAACCTCTTACTCTGCAATGCTAGCAGAGTCCTCAAAAACATTTAGAGATATACTGCATAGGATGGCTTTCTTCATGCTTATTTTTGGTATTGCGTGGTAATATTTCAAAGCTGCACTAATTTCTAGTCTTTCTATGGTTGATTAATGTTACAGGAAGTCATCAACTGTATTAATATAGACCTGAACAGAAATATCAGTGATTTTCACAGAAACAAAAAAAATTCCTTTGTGACTTCATCTGGGAATATAGGTATGCAAAATGTTTTGCCACTGAAATATCACAGTATTTCAACACTTGCTAAAGAAATTTCAGAAGTTACTAAAATCTGGTAAAACTGCAGTTTTACAGATGGAGAATTAATTGACTGTTTCCATGGTTCTTTCTTTACCCCCAGAGGTTTCATCTCCAGGTTAAGTGTTTTCACATCGCAACATTTTAAGTCATGTTTGAGTTGATAGAAATTTAGTGCTCATTTCAACCTGAGAATATAAGAGCTAATGAAGACAAGATTTCTCAACAGGAATTTTTTTCAACTGTCCATGTTCTCAAGACATAAAATTTCCTAGGATATTAAACTTACACCTGGTACCTGTGTGTTTTTTTGGTGTTAGTTGCTCATTTTGAACCTGTTTGTTCATCGCTTAAATTCCTACTAGCCATGCCAGTTTTGTTCTTATGTCAATAGCATGACATGACAGATAATGGTGAAGCTACCAACAAGCTCAGATATATTAGTAATGAGAAAAATCACATTCAATTATGGTAAATGCAGATCTTGCTCTAGCAAGAATACAGGATGATACCTAAAAATAAGCAACCATTATTCTA
Source organism: Pitta sordida (assembly GCA_013390025.1). Classification (NCBI taxonomy): domain Eukaryota; kingdom Metazoa; phylum Chordata; class Aves; order Passeriformes; family Pittidae; genus Pitta; species Pitta sordida. The sequence goes on from WEKX01019953.1 coordinate 6,249, forward strand.
AACCAATACCTACCTTTCTGCCTGAATGAATTACATTTTATGAATAGCTGGTGTGTGAGTGAGAAATGGGAATGTTGAAGTTATTTCTGTCTACTGGAATTTATGAAATAGGGGTTTGTGTGATAGACAACAAGTCATCTTATACCAAATGTATGCACTTTAATATTGAAGGACGTTATTTCTGTGTGGAGTAGCTATTTTGATTAGCTGAATGTCCATGTCATGCAAATAGTTGTGAAAAAAAATTTCAAATTGTCACTATATCAGGATCCTGATTATGAGTAGATGGGAAAATCCAGCAATGTACCCCCCAAAAATAATTCAGTTACATATTTAAATATTTTAAATAATGTTTTAGCTACACTATCATGGACAAAAATACATACTGTAACAGGAAAATCTGATGCTGTGGTGAGGAAAGTCAGACTGCAAAGAAATTCTGTTTACTGACTGTTTTTCTGAATTGCAGAATCATTGCATGGTCTGGTTTGGAAAGGTCATCTAATTCTAACCCACTTCCATGGACAGGAATACCTTCCACTGACTGGATCAGATTGCTCAAAGCCCCATCTAGCCTGGCGTTGTACACTCCCAGAGATGTAACATTCACAGTTTCTCTGGGTAACGCATTCCTGTGCCTCACCACCCTCAGAGTAAAGAATTTCTTCCTAACATCTAATCTAAACCTCCTCTGTTTCAATTTGAAGATATTTGCCCTGGTCCTGTCGCTACACACCCTAGTAAAAAGTTTCTCTCCATCTTTCCTGTAGGATCTCTTCAGGTACTGGAAGGCTTCAATTAGGTCAACCCAAAGCTTTCTCTTTTACAGGGTGAATAATCAAAATTTTCTCTGCCTTTCCTCATAGGAGAGGCACTTCATCACCCTAATCAACTTGGTGGCCCTCCTCTGGATTTGCTCCAATAGATCAATGTCCTTACTGTGCTGGGAACCCCAGAGCTGGATGCAGCACTCCAGGTGGGATCTCATGAGAGCAGATTAGAGGGGCAGAATCACCTCCCTTGGCCAGCTGGCCATCCAAATGTTGCTTCATGAAGAAGGTAGGGTTGGAAAACAGGTAAGTAGGATCCTTGTTTAGCTGATGGTAGTGGCTGACAGCCTTTTTTTGGAAAGTTTTGATGGGCGTCTTCTATAGAGGCGGGGGGAGAGAAAGCAAGAAAACATTCAAAAGGGATAAACTTTCTTAATGTGGAAAACACGGAGAGAAAAATAAGGAAGTTTATTAGGTGGAATCATAACTAGACAAAAAAGTCTGAGACCCTTGTGGTGTACACTGTGAAGTCTCAGAGGCAGAGAATGTAGGAACTTCAGCGTGGCGATAAACTACATGGACTCCTCAATGCTTCNCAGAGGTACTCCATCCATCAAACAATTGTTCCAGTCAACTCCACTCATTACTCACTTGTAATTTCTTCACTCCTTCTTTAAGTTGTTGAATACTCTTGTGGATTGATTCTGAATGATCAGATAAATTCATGCAACACATCCCTTCGAAATCTTCACACCCGTGTCCTTGCGCAAGGAATAAGAAATCTATAGTGGCTCAGTTTTGAAGTGTTGCATGTCTGACCGAATCAATATCTAACAAAAGCCCACTTAAAGCTGCAGATGTTGCATTGGTTTGTTTAGCCAGCCAACATCCCAAGTGATTTAACTGTTTCAATGTGGCTGCAGCACTGGCAAAAGGAAATATGCCTCCCATGGTTCTTGCACCTCTATTCCAAAATTCTAACTTGTCATTACATTTGTTGTCAAACTGCATTAATCTTTTCTGCCTATATGATTTCTGTTGCACATTTAGGATCATGGATGCGTTTGGAGTTAGCATGGTTAATTGAGCAAATGTACATGGACCATCATTCACTCTGCCTGGGATACCTGCCCAAGCTCTTTGTCCACAAGTTAAAAAGACACCTTGTTGAAGGCTAATGGGTTCATCTCCTGGCTGAATCTGAGTAGTAAGTGTTTCACTACACCGTGTTGAAGCATTACTGTAAGTGCCAATAGGAGAAATATCTACTCCTTTTCTGGAATAATTAGGATCAATTGAAAATTTGGCATAGAAACTGAATGTTGCTCACAAAGTACCCAATACATCCAATTCTTGGGGTTTTATAGGTAGGGCTGGAAAGTTATTGACCTCAAAAAGTCCCAATGATTTATTGTACCATCCTGCTTGACCTTTCCAATGACTGTTAGCCTTTCTTTGTTCCAAGACTTCACACCACCATGTCGACTGTGAAATACCAGGTTTAGAACATGGCTGTATGTCGTGGTTTGACCCTGGCTGGATGCCAGAGATTCACCCACAACCTCTCCCAGAGGAAAAAAAAATGGAAAAAAAAACTTATTACAGGCAAAACAAGGCAAGCTACAAGTGAGGAAAATAATGGATTTATTTATTAACTAACAAGACCGGAACTTAATGTGAGAAGCATCATTTTCAAGACAACTTTTTCTCCCCACCCCTCCTTCTCTTACAACAGATCTCATATTCCCTTTTTTACTCCAGGAGAAAAAGGGGGAACTGGGGTAGGGGTAAAACCAGGCAAGTTGGTATTTCTGACCAGATTTAGTGTAGGAACCATCTCTCTGCCTTTCCATAAAGCCCTCTGTCTCTCTCTCACAGGGGGAAAAGTCTTTCATGACCCTTTCCCAAGTGAGATCTCAACCAGGGACCACAGCTCTTCCATTCTCTGTTGCCTGAGTGTCACAGCACAGGATGCAGTCTTTTAAGCACTGGCTTCGCTACTTCATATATGAGCCCATCCCACAGTACATAGATCAGATCCTACCACAATGCAATTCTGTCACAAAACGTCTGTCCAAAGGATCTCTGCTGAGCTCTCAGCTCCGGCTCCATGTTTCTGGGCTCTTAAGTCATCTGCAGCTTTCCAGGTTGATCCTTCATCTTCAGCATAGCCTCAGGTGGATCCTGCATCACTGGTTCCTCTCTCTCTATTCCATAGGTTTGCAGGCAGACAGTCTGCTTCACTATGGTTTATTCTATGAGCAGCAGTGAGACACCTGGAACCCCTTCTACCCCTTCTCTGGTCAGCCTAGTGGTGCCTTCATGGCTCTCAGCATCTCACCCAGGCTGTAGTCTCTGTTGCTACTTTTTTTTCTCCTTTCTTAAACATGTTATTCACAGAGGTGCTGTTATCTGCTTCTGACCTTGAATTCTTGGCAGTGGCAGAGGCACAGGCAGCAGCTGTCTGCCCCCCTTGCTGCCAGAGAAAAGAAAACGCACTCACAGGTTCACAGGTTATTCTGAGTTGGAAGAGCCCCACATGGATCATCTAGTCCAACTCCCAAGCGAACGCCTACCCAGGGAACAGGCCCACAAGCACATGACCATGGGGACCACGTTCCATCCATCCAAACCTCCCACCAACTAGACCATGTCACTGACTGCCTCATCAAGCCTTCTCTTGAACACCTCCAGGGATGGTGACTCCATCACCTCCCTGGGCAGACCATTCCACTGAGAGATCACTCCAGAACACTGCAAATCTGTATGATTAAACAGTATGTCCCACTCGTTCTTGTCTAGTGGAACATGTAAAAGACATGCACGAAAAGGATCAGTAGCTGTCGCAAGCGACAGGCGCAAACTATCCATCCCAATGGCATTAGCAAGGGTGATCCATACTTTGGCTGGATAGGTATCTGGACTGCACTTAATTCTAAACTAAAAATATAAAATAAATCAACAGCTACATCTTACATACCTAATATGTATATATCGGTACTACAACAAAAATATCTTATGAAAATTATATTTTCCAAATTGTTTGTTCTTTTATATCTAATACAAAGTGGACTATGAGTTCTGTTTAAAAAATGAAATTGGTTACCACTATACTGTATAATATACTTAGCACAATAGATACAGCGTGCAATAATATAACCTCAACACTCTTTACAGATCAGAAAGATAGATGTGCGTGGCCTCCAATGTGCAGCAACATCCGATGGGACACTGGTAGGGCAGTCAGCTCCCATTCATCAAAGTCAGTTGCTGGTCAGGTCGCGTCAAGGCAGAGCAAACACTTCTAGCTGGCATCCATCGTGTTCCTGAATCTGTTAAAATACAGGCATAACCTCTTCCCCAAGTGAGTAGATCAAATGGTCCTTCCCACTGTCCTGACTGTAGATCTTTTACTAAAACTTTAACTTTCTGAGGCATTGCAGCCAAATCTTTAGATTGGAGGGATGAAAAATGAGAAAAATCACAGGAGCATCTGCATCTGTAAGAGAAAGAAAGTTAAGGACATACAATGTCTTATTTAACTTATTCTGTGGGGACATTCCCCCTTTCTGTTTTGCAAGCATTTCTTTGAAGGTACAGTATGCACGCTCCACAGTTGTCTGGCCTTGTGATGAGTGAGGGATACCTGTGATGTGATTGATACCCCATTGTTGAAGAAATTGCTGTTTTTTGTGCAGTGTAGCCAGGTCCATTATCAGTTTTTATAGTTTTTGGAATGCCTAGTACTGCAAAGGCAGAAAGCCAACGTCTAACAACATCACGACTCTTTTCTCCTGTGCGTGCAGTAGCCCATAGGGCACCAGAAGAGGTGTCCACTGATACATGAATATACTTTAAATTACCAAATGTAGGAACATGTGTGAAAATCCACTTTAGTACAGTGGTGAGAGTCCCCAACTCCCATGTGGGAGACTGCAGGTTCGATTCCCGCCAGGGAGGCAGTGGTGCCATTTAAGAGTTGGACTTGATGATCCTTGTGGGTCCCTTCCAACTCAGAATATTCTGTGATTCTGTGATCTGTTTGCCAAATCTGGAGTGCTTGGAGACCTCTAGGATTAACACCTGTTTGAGGAGTGGGAGCAAATTGTTGACAATCTGGTTAAGACTTTCTGATATTTCTGGCATCTGTCCAAGAAAGACCAAATTGTTTTCTTAGGGCTTTAGCATTCTAGTGAAAAAATTCATGAGACAAGTGTGCTTTTGTATTACATTAGGAGCTGGGGCAATTTGGATTGGCAGAGTGAGCTGGTCAGCTCATGCATTGCCTTCCATTAAAAAGTCTGGTAAATTTGTGTGACTTCTAATGTGAAGCACATAATAAGGATGTTGTTGATGGGTTAATAAAAACCACAATCATTTAAAAAGTAAAAATAGTACAAGTTCATTGCTCACATGTTTGAGCCAAGATTTTTCCAGCCTTTGCACTACATTGGCAACATATTGTGGATTTGTTACAAGATTAATAGGTGTGCTGTTCCATAAAGTAAAAACTTGAATTACTGCAAAAAATTCTATAACCTTTGGAGAACCTGTGGAATAAAAAATATTGTCTTGCCATTGCTGACCATCGTACCAGGTGAGTACAGCTTTTCCAGTTTTCCCTGAGCCATCTGTGAAAACTGTGGGTCCTGTAACAGGAACATTATTGCAAAGAGAAAAGGAAACTACTATTAGATCTTTACAAAACTGTAACAGCTTATGAGAGGGAAAGTGGACTTTGATTTCTCCAATAAATCCTTCAAGTGTGACCTGTAAAGTGAAACTGTTAGCTAAACACCAATCTAAATATTCAACTGTAATAGGAACAAGGATATAACAGGGTTCATGACCAGAAATTTGTACAATTCTTTTTCTTCCTCGCATTATGACACCAGCAATCATTAGAATTTTTGTCACAACGGTTTTCTTGGGCTGGTAAGGCAAAAAGATCCATTCTAATATGACAGGAGGGTCAGACAATGAAGGAACACATTGACCTATCAAACCATAGGTTTGACAAAGGGTAACCAAAATAAATAAATGAATTTGTTGATTATCAAGTTGCCTGTGAACTTTTCTCTGTGAGATGGCCTTTTCTACATAGCTTAGGACTTGTTTTGCCTCTTTTGTAAGAGATCGAGGTGATGTTAATGCTGAATGTCCTTTCAAGGGATTGAAAAAAGGACTTAAATCTGTGTTCGTGATGCCTAAATAAGGCCTTACCCAATTGATAGTTCCTAAAAGTTTTCGTAAATCAGTCAATGTTTTTATATCTGTCTGCAATTTAATTTGTTGGGGTTCAATAGTTGCTGTCAGTATTTTCCATCCTAAATATTTCCAAGGACGACAAGTCTGAATTTTTTCTGAGGCAACCTGAAGGCCAGATTTCTCCAAGGCAACACATGCCTCCTGAGCTACAAAGCGCAGGTGCTGTGTTTCCTTTCCTGCAGACAAAATATCGTCCATATAGTGCAAACACGTTATATCAGAATATTTTTGCCTAATTTCAGATAGTGCTTTGGCCACAAATTCTTGGCAAATAGAGGGACTGTTTTTCATTCCCATCGGGAGGGTAACCCATTCAAAACGCCTATAGGGGGCACTATTGTTTACAGATGGTACAGAGAATTCAAATTTTGGAGTGTGATGGCATCCCTGGTTGAAGTGGTCCGATATCCTCCATGATCTCGTGATTTTCTGAATCATGAAAACAGGAGTGTTCCAGGGGCTATTACTAGGAATAATGTGTCCTTGTTGTAGCTGTTCCTGAACTAATATTTCCAATGTACAGCCTTTTTCTTCAGGGAGGGGCTACTGGTCAATCCAAACAGGAGTCTCAGTTAACCGTTTTAGTTTAGGTGCAGTTCGAGGGACATGCCGTGCCTCAGTGGCCCCTAGGAATAATGTTGCTTGATAGCTATGACAACTCCCCAGGCTGCTAAGACATCATGTCCCCAGAAATTCAGAGGAGCTGTAGAAATAAATAGTTGCTCTTTGTCCTTCTGGGCCGATAACTTGAACATAATGACTGCTTTGTTTTGCTGCTGCTGCACTTCCAATGCCTGCCAAAGCTCCCTGTGCCAATGCCGAGCAGATAAAACTGTTACATCGACTCCTGTATCCACCATACCATGCAGTTTGATTGAATTTGGTTTTCCCCCTTTTAAGAATAATTGACACGTTAATAAAGGCCGAGAGTCTGTAAATGTTTCAGTCCAATAAATTTCTGGAGATTCTGTAGAGCCAAAATTATGGTCACTTCCTTCTGTGCCATTCTGTGATGGAGAAACACAAGACTGAAAAGGAATCAATTTTGCTATGCAGCTACCATAAGGAATATGAACAGCTGCAGAAGGTGTATAAACCAAGGCTTGCAATTGTCTGGTAAAGTGTGCATCAATAACTTTTGGCCATATGACTAGACCTTGCGAAGTAACACTAGGACGACCTACCAACCATGCACTCAGACCATTGCCAACAGGTCCAAAATTTTGAAGTGGGCCCCTAGGGATAGCTTGATCCGTTATTATGATTGGGGCAGCTGTGGTGACATCCAGGCTGGTATCCCCAGTTGCAGCAGGCTGGAAAGTAGTGAGGGAGTTGGTGCGGGGCATTTAGTGTCATCATGTGCCCTAACCTTGCGCTGCACTCTTGATTTCCCTGATTTATAGGGGATAATGGCTTTTCATCAATGTTGAATTTAGAAAGGCGTTGATTTGCATAATGTGTTCCTTCCCTGCATCTGGTACAGATTTCAGGAGACGGAGGCAATGCCCTGGGTTGAGAAAGACTGTCTTTGTGGACAGTCTTTCTTAAAGAGACTGTCTTGGCCACAAATAAAGCATTTCTTGTTAGCACACATAACTGCTGCCACTTCACTTGCTACAGCAGAGCCCACTGCAGAAGCTACATTAACAGCCATAGTTTGCATTTCATGTGTTGTAGGGTTCATTTTTGATCAAGATTTTATCATATCAATAACTGTAGGATCTTGGAGTGGCAATAACTTCAATTTATTTAATGAATACCTTTTTACGGTATTCATTAGCATTCTCAAAAGCCAAATTACGCAAAAGATTGTCTCGTGCTTCCTCATTGCTGACTTGCTTATCTACAGCATCCTTTAACCGATCAAGAAATTGTGTAAAATTTTCCAAATCTACTTGCTTTACAGTTGTAAACAATTGAGTAGGCTTTTTCAAATCAGGGACTAAATTCAATGCCTGCAAAGCAAGGTCTTTGCTTTGGTGCCGGACATCTCTGTGCCAGGTTGCCTGATTTTGGGGCTCAGAATGGTGACCTCGTCCCTTTAATTGATTTGTTGACACATTACGAAGAGGGTCTCCCCTCTGCCGTAAAGTATTTTGATTTGCAGCAGTTTCACAGAGGTGCTGACAATTTGTGTCAAAACCTGCAAGTTGTATAGGGGACAAAATCTGACAAATAACATTTTTTATATCACCAGGTGTTAAGTCTTAAGCAAAAATAGCCTTTCAAAGGCTTTGCATAGAAGGAGAGGAAAGACTTTTGAATTCTCAAGTTTTTCAGGTGTGCTCATTTTAAAGCAAAGGGGCAGGTAGATCTTCAAACCTCTGTCCAATCAGGCATCTGTCTTCAGGGATGAATAACTTTTCAACTGTTACCATACTTTCACAGAATTCACAGAATATTCTGAGTTGGAAGGGACCCACAAGGATCATCGAGTCCAACTCTTAACACTGTCTCCCTGGCGAAGATCGAACTCGGGTCTCCCACACGACAGGTGGGGACACTTACCACTGTACTAAAGTGGATTTCTGTGTGAACCAAGTGCATTGAGAAGTAGGTTATGGTAGCGCAATGTTCAATCTACTTGTAGTTTCTAAGATTGTAGACTCTTACATGGCTTCCTCCAAGGTAGCTACCGGAGTGGAGCCTGACAGTGGGGAATGAACTCCCGGTTTTACTTCTTGAAGCAAACGCGCTCAATGTAATTCAGGCGCCACTCTTACTGAAGAAAAACTAGTTAGAATATATAAGATAAATTCAAGTGTGCTTTACCTCAGAACTCCATCACATCTTTAAGTTATGAGGACTTGGGCACTAGCTTGCTGTATAGTTTTGCACACTTGCAGTGTAGATTTCTGTCATATTAAACCTTGTGATAGCATCATCTCTGTTTTCTTTGTCTATTTTTTTGTTCAGTGGTAGGTAGTGCTGGAATTTGCTTGCTTCCTGCTGGGAGATATAATGACTACAGGAAGCAGAAAGTCTCTTCATAAGGTTTCAAAGAAATGATAAACAAGAAAATGGAGGCATCTTTGTGTGACAGGGGAATCAGCATTAGTTGTTTATCATTATATCAGAATTTCTGTTAAAAAATTAAAACCATTTCTGTGCTTGCTCCCAATACATTTGCTCTTCACACTGTTTCATGTGAATATTTAATATAAATGTATTTTAATAACTAAAACAACATTAAAAATGATGTGCCCCTCTTCTTGGGTATCATTATTTCAGGGCATATGATTTCTAAGACTGTGAAACTAAACACAGCGCTATGCACAGAGCTTTCAGAGCACAAATTTCTTTCAATGACTGGCACCATCTACATGGATATACCTTTTGCTCTCTCATAAACACATCTGTAGGTATGGTCTCACCTTCTCACATACTCCTATGCTTAGCTCTTACAAAGATTGTGTGTGTGTTTATGAATGGATTCAAGAAGAAATAATTCATCAGGCAGATTTCTGGTAGGAATTTGATTGGTCTTTGGAACCATTATCTATATTGGCTATGCACAGGGAGGTTTTATAACACAAAACTATTTGTATCTGTCCTACAAGAATAAACATCAAAATGAATGCCAGAAATGTAACTATTATGTGTCAGTTTAACTGCAATGATCCTTGATTTCATTAACTGTTACACATTCTCCAGACTTCTAGTTCTCTATGCAACTTCATTCCACTGAATGGAAAAATAAGTCAGTTTCTTGCAACCATAAGTCACCCCTGAAAATAAATTATCAGTGAATGATATTTTCAAATGGTTCATAGTGCCTGCATCTTGCTGAGAAAAATTAGTGTCTTAATATCACTGAAAATTACAACAGAAAAATTATACACACTAGAATTTTGTTGAATGTTTTATTTATGAAAACACTGGATCTAAAAAAAAACATAATAATTTAAAAATTTACGTCACAGTGTTCCATACATTCTTAAAAATTAAAGCTGTCTAGCCTGGCCATATTTGCTTATGAAAAATAGCTCAGTCTTAAATAAAGTCATAAAAATTGCATTCTTCTTATTTCTAGAGGTAATCAGCTATGACATTCAATGATATAAATCTTTGCTCTATTAATTTTCTTCTTCTCCTAGGAAAATAAAAATGAAATGTTTATAAAGGTGAAGATCAGAGCTATTATAATGCACCCTTTCTTTCAGCCATTTTAAAGCTGAATGCAAGCTAGGAGAATTTGGATGCTTTTCATAAAATATTCTGAGAAGTTTATGGAAGATTATTTCACTTGCACTACCTTTGTAGCCTGAGAAGGAAGACTAAATGAGGTGGCTTACTTTAAGAGATGGTGATACTTCTATGCTTCTATATGATAAATAAAGAACATACACACAATATGTATATCTGGAGAGATGGGCAGGCTCCAACAGTATGAGGTTTAACAAGACTAAGTGCTGGGTTCTTCACTTCGGCCATAACAACCCCATGCACCGCTATCGGCTGGGGGAGGAGTGGCTCGAGACTAGTGAGGTGGAGAGAGACTTAGGTGTACTGATCGATAGGAAACTCAATATGAGCCGGCAGTGTGCCCAGGTGGCTAAGAAGGCCAATGGCATCCTGGCCTGCATCAGGTACAGTGTGGTCANGTGTTAGGTGGTGAGTTGGACTAGACGATCGTTGTGGGTCCCTTCCAACTCATAATATTTTGTGATTCTGTGATTCTATTTATCCTAAAGTGTACCTACATAAAGAACGCAGGTTGTGTTTCCAGGCCATCTCAAACTGTTCTTTTTGAAGAATGTGAAAATGAAGCAGTGGGAGAATTGCTGGAGAAATTTTCCTGTATGAGGAAAACACATCAGTATATAAAATTGGTGGGGCAATGCTAGTGTCTCTTAGCTGCTTTCATCACCAGCCATAGCTGGTAGCAGGAACTCTGTCAACTGAGCTGAAGAGAAACAGAATACAAAATGACGACTGAGGAAGGAGAATGGGAGGGTGCCATAGCAACACTCATCTCTACTGAAACTCATTTTGGATCCCTGTGCATTTTCAGCCAAAAAGAGTTTACTAACACTTCCATCTTTAAAGTGTGGGGAGTGTGGTTTTGAGGTGGGTTTTTTTGGTTGGTAGGGTTTTTTTTGCTATTTTGACATATATTTTCTTTCACCTTAGATCCTCACTAGGAGCTACAGCAGCACAAACAGTAATTGATTCCTTAAATGGAAGGAACAGAAAAGAAGTGGCAAGAAGACAGGTGCTTAAATAACATTTTGCCATCAGAGAAATCATAATTCTGGATCATAGAGTTTATTGAATACTTAAAAGGATTATGTTCTTCCTAGTGGTTTTGGTGTGTAAATTATGCATTTTTGTTAAGTCCAACAAACAAATCTTTAAGAAAAAGGGAAGAACAATTCATAGGCTTGTCTAGAATATTCAGAATGCATTCTTCAGGAAAAAAAACCCACCTTGAAATGGTAAAATGTATATTCAAACACTCCCTCCCAAAAAATACTCAAAACCAAGCAAACAAAACGCAAAAAATTCACCATAAAATGTTCAGGGTAAAAAGAAAAAGGCAATGTAGTACCTCAAATATTTGTTGAGAGAACAAGATACACCACAAACCCATGTTCTAGGCTGTATAGGAATTGAGAAAGGTATCATCTTAGTATATAGACAAATAGGCATGTAGATCACAGAATCACAGCATCACAGAATTAGTAAGGTTGGAAAAGACCAGAGATCATCGAGTCCAACTTATCACCTGTTACCTAATCTAACCTGTTACCTAACCTGTTGCTATCCTGCTGATGTGTGGACTTGATTCTGATGTGGGTTCATTTACTCTCTTTTGTCTCATATAAATTATTGTACCTTTGTTTCCTGTTCTGAGTTTTTGAAACAAACTAAAAAATGGGTTGTTGCAAGTTAAAATCAAAGCTCTCCATCCCTTTGGAACACCTTCAGTGAGGCAAGTGGGATATTCTGGCAGTTTGAACTCTCTCTAATTTATGGCTCCAGAGAATCTCTGAGGTAATATGTTTCTTTTCAGTCATACTGCCCAAAAGCTAGTGAAATAGAAACCCTGGGGGCATAAGAATTTTACAGCCATCATATTAAAAAATGAGAAAAAAAAATCTTAGAAAAAATAAGGGAGTAAAGAACAAACCTGCAACCTGAGTATCTCAGACAACCTTGTGAGCCTTATATTGTGACTTTTGCCTTCAATATTGTCACTGAACTGAATGATCACAGCAGTAAAATAATTCTTAATAAGGGCTTTTTACCACTGTCATTAAAACTAGTGATAAGATTTAACTGAAAATTTCAGCAAATTGAGGTCAAGGCTGACATCTGCTAAAAAATACTTGTCAAACTTACTTGGAAAAAGATCAGAACACTGGTGTTATGTTAAATTTTTCCTTGTCTTCCGGAGGGAAAAAACCCCCCAAACCCCCATCCCCCAAAATAACAACAAAATAACAAACCAACAAACAACAACACCCCCCCCCCCCCCCCCCCCATCCCGTCAAAGCCTTAAAATTGTTCAGTAGCATATATTCAAAATGTCTGCAGTTTCTACTATCTGGAATCCAACCTTCCTTATTCCATAACTATGTGGTCTAGTGTTACATGTATATAAAAATCTTCTTATTTGACATGCTCCTGGAAAACTAATACACTTTGTGAGGCCTCAAGAAGTCAAATCCATAAAGTAGGTTAGGAAAAATTATAGGATGTTTTGACAAATCTTAGAAGTATTAAAGAATGATTGGAAGTCTCTGTCAGAGTTGTTTTATTATTGTGACTACAGAGAAGTGCTATTGGTTTGGTTAATTCTGCCTTACAAAATTAAAGTCCTCCTAAACTCACTATAATTTAAGATCCATTTTGCCTATATTCATGAGTAGGATTTTTGCTACCTGCAGGACCAAGAATAAAGCTGGATGTTAGCATGACCTAGATCCCTCAGCAATGACCGTGTAATGCTTTGATATGGAAAAACATTTTCCTTCAGAGAAAATAGTTCCTTAATTTTTAATATATGTTTAAATCTTATAAATCAAAGATTACTTTGATACAGTACTTATGGATGAGAACACTCAACTAATGAACACACCACAACCTGAATTTTTAAAGTCAAGATCTGATTTCTGGAAGATGATTTTAGTCCAACACAAGTTACAGAAATTTTTAAAGGGGAAAATGCATTCAATTTTCCAGTTTTGTTATTTAAAATGACAGACAGAGTGGTCTAATTGTTGCGTCCAGGATTAAAACATATAAATGTGGTTATGTTATTGTGAATTGTAACTAATTTAGGCATGTTTTTTTTATGCCAGGTTCTAAGTTTTATAATTATTTTTGTTGCAAGTAGAAGATTCCAGGAAGAAAGGAACACTAATTTATTAATTCAAAAAAATACCTTGCCAAGAATGCATTTGCTTTTAATTGTAGCTAGTAAACACTATTTTTAGAATTACAAATTCCAAAGACTTTTAATTATGGACTCAGTAGAGACATGCAAATATTTTTACTCTGATTACTTAGAAAGAATATAATGAATGCTCTGAAGTAGTCTACAAACCTAGAAACTATACAGAGCTGATGATTATATAATTGGAAATATGTCAACATCCATACTGTGAATAAGAGAAAGGATCAGAAAGAGAAAAAAGGGAAAATGTCTTTCTTTTATTTGAATTTTATGTTGTTTTTTTTTAAAAAAAGTAATCAATAATTTTCTCTTGAGAATAGACATTGGGTTTCCTCTCCTGTAATTTATACCAAATTGTCCTGACATTTCATTTTGCTGTTTTGAATTGTTGCAACTTTGAAAAAAACATTTTTTGTGCTTCGCGTATTGTAAATTAATTTCTCTTGTCAGAATAACAGGTCTTCTTGGGAATACAGGAAATTATGGTATAGTTAACAGTAGTTTTTTGGCACTCCCATGAAAACTGATGAAAACTGATGCAAAAGAAAAAACACTACAAGCCGCACTCCTCCCTGAAGAAACAAAATCATAAGCAGATTCATAAACAAAATCATAAGTCTCAGAAAGTGCCTCCAAGCATTGTCACATCATATAGTGGAGATTAGAGTATCTACACCCTTCAGGAAAAGCATTTTAAATTTCCTTTCAGTGATTGTTCATAACTGAGTTTAACAACTGAAAATCCTTCAGCTGACCTCCTGTCTATTTCTTCTTCCAACAGAGTTGCTCAGAGAGCAGAATGTCTACCTAAACAACGTGGAATGACAACAGTAAACACATATATACATACATATACATACATATATACATACATATATATACATACACGTGTATAAATATATATATGTATTTATTGTATCTGTACAACGGACTGTATATTGTATGGGTTTTATATACACATATGTGTGTAATGTGTGTTTGAATTGTTGTTAAATATAAATAATGATAGATATTTTTATATATCCATCATATTCCTACACAAAGAATAAAAAATAGTCTGTCAAAGCCATCCATTTTGGGAGTGTTAGAACAAATGCAGGTAAATAATTGTAATTGCTTTAATCCTTTGTGGTTTTTTCCACACAAAGAGAAATTCTCAGAGACACATGGTATGAAAAGAAACTAATTTAAACCTTGTCAAAGTGAGCTGGTCATCTTAAACTGAAGTGAGTGAGCAAAAAAATGGAAAACACACTGTAATAAAATCTGGCACAATAAGTTGCTTTCATTTAAAAATATTCTGAAATACTTTAGAAGCTGAGATAGGCTCTTGAAAACACTATTTTAAAGCTGGTATACTTCTCACTCGCCTACTATTATTTCAATACCCTGACATTGTTATTTATAAAATATTTCCGCCGTGAGTGGAGTAGTATCCTAACATCGCAGCTTTACCTAGTTTTGACAAAAACTTGTATTATCTTGTTCTACAGAAGAAAACGCTGCAAGGAAGTAGGATATGGGCAGCGCAAACCAGATTAAAATGCGAGCAGGGATTCTGTGTTTGCTGCCCTATAAAGAAGGGCCTCCTAGAAGCTCAGTCCCACTGCCTTGTAAAACCTTTGGAAAAGTACCAGGAGTTGATTTCCTAAAGGACTGAGAATTTGTGGCTCTACCTCATTCAAAAATACTTTTCTTATTTAATTTACTTTGGCCAATTCTTTAATGAAGTTTTCTTTGCAAGTAGTAAATAATTTCATTTCAGCTTTGCCCCTGTCCTATCAGCATTTCTTCTTGAAATACAACCAGTATGTTTGACTATGTTAATAGCTAAATTAAGTGCTTCTCAAAGAGGCACTTAGCAGAGAGGGGGGAAGATTTTTTTTGTGATTGGTTCTCTAGCTGAGTTACAGGAGTTTGGATTTTGGTTTTAGTTCCTGTAGAATAGTTGCCCATACACTTTTTAAGTATAAATACTTTGTACACCTTTTAGGGTAGAAGAAAATATATTTTCTTAAACAGTATTGACTTATGAATGCTGACTGGAAATCAAATAAATCTGTGGATATTTAGATCATTTATTTCATATAAGTGAGGACTGAAAGGTGAGTTTGTATTTGCAAACAAAATTTTCTCCTTCCATTTATCGGCTACTAAAAACATAGATAATACTACATTTTTTCTTCCTTGGTTGCAGGACTTTTGGCCTCCCCATTAATGTTTTAGGCGCTCTTTCCATCTATGTAGTGAAAAGTTCATCTTACAGCATAAAGGGTACAGTCATTCACTGCTGCCAATAAATGTTTAATGTAAACATTTCAAAACCTGTATAAATATATATATGCATATACATATGTATAAATATATGGCTTGACTATGCCCAGGAACTCTGGTCTAGAAGGACACTCATAAGTCCATGGGGCCAGATGGGATCCATCCGAGGGTGATGAAAGAACTAGCAGATGAACTTGACAAGCCACTCTCCATAATTTACCAACAGTCCTGGCTTACTGGTGATGTACCACAAGACTGGAAATTGGTTAATGTGACACTCATCCACAACAAGGACAAGAAAGATGATCTGAGTAATTACAGACCTGTCAGCGTGACATCAGTCCCAGGAAAAGTCATGGAACAGATAGTCTTGTGTGCTATTACGGAGCAACTGCAAAACGACCATGACATTAGCACTACTCAGCATGGATTTTGGAGAGGCAGATCTTGCCTGACCAAACTGATCTCCTTTTATGATCTGGTGACTCACCTGGTTGACGAGAAAAAGGCTGTGGATGTTGTGTACTTGGACCTCAACATAGCTTTTGACACAGTTTCCCACAATAAGCTTCAGGAGAAACTCGTAGAGCATGGACTGGACAGAAGCATTTTATGTTGGGTTAGGAACTGGTTGGATGGATGAGCTCAGAGAGTGTTGGTGAATGGTGCCACATCCAGCTGGCAGCCAGTCACTAGTGGAGTCCCACAGGGATCGGTGTTAGGCCCAGCACTGTTCAACATCTAGATTCCCCCCACCACTTCACTACTCTCAAGCTACTCATCCCCAAGTCAATAGCGATGCATGGGGTTGTCATGTCCAAAGTGAAGAACCTGGCACTTAGTCTTGTTAAATCTCATACTGNATACATCTTAATATTTTAGTTTTATTTTTATTTTTATGGTGGTTTTGTATTTCATATTGTTGTTTTAAAACAGGACTATCTGCAGCACCTTTTCCCCCCCCCGATAAAATGGTAAATTCCCAGAAGGAAATTGAGGCATTCAGCTCAGAAGTGAGAGGAATTCTGGGGACAGCTCAGAAGCAGCTCATGAGATCTGGACGTCTTTAACTTCTTCTTCTTCTTCTTCTGTTTTTTATTCCTTCGCAGGGTTTTTTTCCCCTTGGATCTCTGATGAACTATGTTTGTCTTTGAACTGTGTTTATCTTATCAAATGGAGCCAGGAGAGCTTGACTGACTGGATCGGTGGGTTGTCAGTTTCCCCCCCACCCCTCCCCGCTGGGAGGGGAACAGAGACTCAGAAGGACTGGACTGCTGCACTACTGAGGTTTTAGCAACACCAGGTTTTTCCTCCCTTACTACTCCTTGGCTCGCTGGAGGAGGATTGGGTTTTTTGTTCTAATCTGTGTAGCTCAGTTAATAAATTTTTTTCCCTCACTTCCCTTTGAGGAGAAGGATAAATTTAATTGGTGGGAGGGTAGAAAATCTCACTCTAAACCATGACAGTCAGGCTGACAGGTCTGTAATTACTCGGATCATCTTTCCTGCCTTCTTGAGGATGGATGTCACGTTAGCCAATTTCCAGTCTTGTGGTACAACACCAGTAAGCCAGGACTGTTGGTAAATTATGGAGAGTGGCTTGTCGAGTTCATCTGCTAGTTCTTTCATCACCCTCGGATGGTTCCCATCTGGTCCCATGGACTTATGAGGATCCAAGTCACTCAGCAAGTCTCTGACTACCTCCTCCTGAATTACAAGGGGGTTATATTGCACCCCAACTCCTTCTGTCAGCGTACTAGTTCTGTTGTCCAAAGGCTGTTTATACTCATCTTCCCCCCTAGTTCTTTAAGGAGCTCTTTGGTCATCCAGGCCTGTCTTCTGCCCCTCCAACTCATTTTTCGGCACATTGGGGCCGCCTGCCCCTGCGCCTTCATGAGCTCATTCTTAAAGTATGTCCAGCCTTCCTGGACCCCTCTGCCATTAAGGGCTGTTTCCCATGGTACCCTCCCAATTAATTTCTTAAACANTGATTGGTTGAAGGCTTAAAGAAAAGTATAATTCTGTGATGTAATGGTGGTGGGATGAATATTCACTAGGTGTGCATATGTATTAATGAATTGCACTTAAAGAGGTGGTAGAGCTGAGGAAGGCCATTTTGGCCTTTTGGCCTTTTGGTGCTCAAGAGAGCATGGGAACTCTTTGCCAGCTCAAAGGTGTTTTTTACTTGTTCCCGGGGCAAAACCAAATCATTCTATAGCTTGCAAACACCCTTGAGTCCTGTAACTGATTTTCCTTAAAGCACATTAGCACATATAGTGGCTTACGAAATTGTTTCTGGAACTTCATACTAAACAAGTACTTTTAAATAAGTTCTTCATATTTCATGGAATCAGAGAATCACAGGATATTTTGAGTTGGAAGTGACTCACAAGGGTCATCTAGTCCAACTCCCAGGGAAATGACCACACAACCCCAGAGCCATGGACACCACACTGTCCATCCCAGCCTCCCATTATCTAGACCATGTCACTGAGTTCCTTTTCCAGTCTTTTTTTTGAACACTTTCAGGGATGGCGACTCCACCACCTCCCTGAGCAGACCTTTCCACTGAGGGATCAATAGAGTGGTTTTGTAAGAAGGATAAGAGATACACAGGCAAGTGAGACAATAATTAAGAAGGTTTTTTTAACCCTTAGCATTTTTATCATCAGTCTGCCTCACCATCTCTAAAATTAAGCAGCAATATTAAGTAATTAATATCATAAATAGACCTAAGACAAAATATAGAGTACACAAAATTTCCAAGAGGAATTTTCTAAGTTTATATGCTCTTAGGTATTCAGTTTTCTAGGTACAGTAGTAAAGCTGAAACAAAATATGTAGCCTTGGAACAGTCAAAATGTTACTTTGAGTCAAATTCAGTATTTGATTTTAAAATGCAGAAGGGACCATGACATAGATTTTTCATTGAAACTAATAATGTTGCTCTCTTCACAAAGATTTCTTAATCTCTTTGAAGTTTAATAAACAGGATTAATGAAAGGGCTTCAGAAAAGTTCATCTCTAAGAATTTGTAAATAATAAAAAGTTGTTGAAATTTTTAAGTTTCCCTATGTTTGGTGGCTGAAACCTTGGTATTTTTTAATATCGGTAAGATCAGAATTTCAACTGTAAGTTGTGAGGGTACTGCAACAATGTCTGTAGCACACAGATATATTTTGGAGTTCTCCACATAAGTTATAAGATTCCGTTCAATCAGTATTTAGGAGTTTACATCATTGACTTTTTTTTCAAAATTTTACAAAACTCTTCTATTCAAACTATATATTTTTTAATATAGATTTTTTGAACTCTAGACTGTAATTAATATTAGAAATCCTATAATGAAAGAACAAGTTTTGCACCTTTCTAAGTCTTATCGATATTGCAGTATTCTTGAGTTTATACCTATTTAATAATATTCTGAGCACACATAGGCAGAATAAGATGTAACAGCCATGCATTATTTAAGAGTAATGCCTTGACAAGTGATGACAGTTGAATATGACAATTTTGGAGATTCTTATTTGTTAAGATTTCGCCATAATCACTTCTCAGACTACTTCCAAAATTCCTGTTAATTAATAGTTTGAGGCAGCTTAGCAACAGTATTTTATTCTATTAGAGTAGAAAATTTCCCCCCAAGACCATCTGGTTGGCAGGTGTTAATCAGAAGACCTAGGTTGCTATGAGACAAGAGATTGCTTTATGCTAGTTAGTCACGTAGCGTGAAACTCTAATTTTGCTCATTTGGAACAACTTAGGTTTGCAAAGGCATATCATCAGTACCTGTAAAACTCAGAATGTAAGACACAAGTTAATGGTGCAAGAAAAAGAGAGTGAGAAAAAGAGAGAGACTCCCCATAGGCATAAAACCTCCCAAGGTTTGCCCCTTGCTCTTTGACCCATGGAGAGTAGCTTAATATGAATAATGTTTATTCTTTATCCCTGTGATGCAGATTAAGTTACAAGGCCAGATAGTTCATTCAGTTTAACTGACAGAAAGTAGGAATCTGCTTCTGAGTTGGGCCTATTGTAGTGTTGAATTTTGCTCCTGAGAACCTTCTTAGTGCTTCCAGGCCTGGAACAGGACAAGTCAGAGAATATTATGCAATTCAAATATTCCAGTTGTGATTTTTTCATTATTTGTAGTATAATGAAACCAAGAAGCTTAAGCTAAGGTTAATATAACATTCAGAAGTCAACATTATAAAGAGCCAGTAGACATGCTACAGAATTTTCCATATTGGAGTTAGAATAAGGATAAAATTGGAATACAGTCAGCCCTCTTCCACTTCGCATCCTCCAGATAGCAGCTTCACATATTTGCTGTGTGATTTTTCAGGGATTAAGGAGGCCCGTTTTGAGACTGTGCATGTGCGACATGACACGCATGAATATTCAAAATAGGCAGTCATGAATATGCAAACACCCCCCACCCCCCACCCCCCCGTCACTTGTGCCATTCCAGGCATGTCTACCAAGACAGAACACACCGGGCAGAGCTCAGAAGTTCATACAGCCCTGTGGTGCCCGTCCACCTGCTGCAGCTGCCACACAGGGCAGAGGAGACTGGCTTTCCTCCCCCAACCGTGCGAGGAGCTTCCGGGAGTGCCCCGCAGGTGCTCTGGAGCTGGGGGAGGGAGGGCGACCAGGACCAAATTTGCATATTAATGAGCTGCCAATCAACGCTGACAGAGGGCTGTGCGGGTAGGGATAAAGACCTGCGGTACTGTGGTATAGAAGGCCTGACTGTAGTTCAAAATCAGCTTAATTTCAAAAAAATTCAGGCAATGTATTCTCCAATCCTGATAGGTTTATTATTATTAAGTAAAATATTTTGAATCAATATCTTCCCTATGCACTGGCTCATAAATACTCTGTTGCATATGACCACCCAATCACTTAGTGTCTTTGTAAACTACATAAAAATTCAAAGATAAATTGGAAGAGGTATACTAACACTGACTATGTCTCCACCCAGCTGCAGACCACCAAAAAGTGCATTCTAAAAAATATTTGTCCCGGATTTCACAGTCACAGTGCTCTCATTCAGGTGTGCAACATGGTTTCAGGAGTAACTTCTTGTTACCATGTCCAGGGTTGCATACACATATTTTTCTTCAATGCAATACATGTAAGGGTTTCTAAGAGATGAGAACTCAAGGACTCCTCAAGCCACTGGGATACAGCTGAACATGGTCTTGCTTATTGGGTTTTTTTGATCCATAAATCATGCAGAACTTACAAAGTGCCTTTGACAGGGAAAAAATATTTTTACTCGTAACTGGACAACCTCGCTGTAAATGAGGCTTTGCATTATCTCTGACCAATGGAGTCACAGATTTCACAGGTTATTCCGAGTTTGAAGGGACTCACAGGATAATCTAGTCCAACTCCCAGACCCACAAGCATGGAACCACAAGCACCACGTTCTATCCATCCAAGCCACCCACTGTCTAGACAATGTCACTGAGCTCCTCATCGAGTCTTCTCTTAAACACCTCCAGGGACGGCGACTCCACCACCTCCCTGGGCAGACCATTTCAATGAGAGATCACTCTCTCTGTGAAAAACTTCTTCCTAACATCCAGCCTAAACCTCCCCTGGCATTGTTTGAGGCTATGTCCTCTTGTTCTTACCTAATACCAGTCTCTCTGAGTTTCTCAAATACTCAAAACCAGGAAAATTTTCTCTTCAAGGTTTCTGTGCCTATTCTGAAACCCACCTAAGAGATTCCTAATGACCAGCCTTTAATCATCTGTCAAGACATCAGAGATTGCTTTAGACAAATTCTTTGCCTACACTTTTTCATTTCCTGCTTGTAACTTAGCTCCATGCTATGTTTCCTTATGCTTTTTCATTTCCTGCTTGTAATTTAGCTCCATGCTAAGCCTGCAAGAGCAACAAATCACTCCTTGAATATCCTGCTGGATGTTGAGAAACTGAGTCTCACACAGCTGAGGTCATGCTGTCTTTCCACACAAGGTCTTGAAATTAAGTCAGATGCAGTGACAACATCTGAATAGGAAGTCATGCATTCCAGATATGTAATTAGTTCAAAAAACATAACAAAATATTTACTTTTACTGCTATTCTATTTTCTCTTTCGTTGTTGTCCCGTTGAATTTTGCTGTACTTAATTCAACTTGTATGGACTAGCTCCAAGAAAGAGACTTCAGGGATTTGTCGCTTCTCCACTGACTAATACCTGATCATATCTGTTCCGGGAAAAACATTCATCTGGCTTAATCAGTGTATAGGGGCTCGGATTCTGTTTTCCATTCTCTTGATGGCACAGAGCCACCTCAATAAGAAAACACTAAAAAAAAAAATGCTGTATTTAATGTGACAGCCCAGCCAATGATGAGCACAAAAAAGCATTAGACTTTTAATTTGCAGTTCTAGTAAACAACAGGCAGTTTTTCCCAGAAGTAGTAATTTTTTAGGGAGTTTTCATCACATTTTCCCTGATTAGACACAACTCCTCTTTTTTTTCCTTTTTTTTTTAAATTCAGAGGTCTCCTCATTGTCATTTGAAACACTTGCAGAATAGTCCAAATCTGAAAATGAAATATTATTGCTAAAAAATCTTCACTTGAATAATTTGGCAGGCAAGTATTTACTTAGGATTCTACTGGAGAACATGAAAAATCTTCAGCTCTCTTTACACTCGCAAGCCATGGGACTACTAGAAGTGGATCTTCAAGAATTAATCACATGATGCTGAAGACTTGAAATCCATACAGGTTTTGGAGGTTGAAATAGGGCTGTTAGGAATGGTGTATTTTATTTCACAAAGTTCTAATATTTGACTAGGTATATAATTTTGGATGTCAGTACACTCCACAATTTTCATTTTCTCAAAATACTAAAAGGCTCAAAACTCCAGTTAACTCAGAAGAGTGGAACTATTGGAACTCTTGCAGAGCCTTTTTATTTCAGATTGAAAGGAAATTATCTCTCCTTCCTCCCAATCCTTAAAATTCACAGAATCACAGAATCACAGAAAATTATGAGTTGGAAGGGCCCCACAAGGATCATCTAGTCCAACTCCCCATCTAATACCCGTACAGTGACCAAGAGCGTAATACCAACCTAGATGCCTCACAGTCTAGCAGGCCGCTCCGAGCCGGAAGGGGCCCAGGGTCATCCAGCCCTACACCCCCCAGCTAGACCATGTCACTAAGTTCGTCGTCCAGTCTTCTCTTAAACACATCGCTTCTCGGCCTTTTGGCTAAGATCATGTGTAGTATCTGTTCTTATCAGTTTAGTTTAAAAATTCCCATAATAAAAAAAAATTTAGAGAGAAAATTAGAAAAAAAATTAAAGTGAAAATAGAAAAAAATTTAAAGAGAGAAAAAAAAAATCATCTCTGGGAAGCTGACCTGAAAGAAATCCATTACTTTCCCCACTGTAAAAACTATTGTGGCAAGATATTCAGCATTGTAAAATGTTCCAGTCCATTGTTGAATGGAATAATTTGCCAGGAATCATTAAATTCTTATTCACTCATGCAGCAAGCAAACTGAGAAACCTGCTGATTCAAGGGAAATTTCTCTGGTTTATAGACATCATACTTCATCCAATTAGAGAGAAGTAAAACCTGGTGCTGTCTTTATGAAGGGGACAGGAAAATAGGTATTTAATTATCTAGTAGCTCAAACTTATGAATTGAGAAGGAAAATATGTAAAAATAAACTAAATTTAACCTAAGATTTTTTACTGAACCAAGTACTCAATAGTTTTCTTTATAAGGTTACTGAAATGTAATAAACTGATTCTGTGATTCTGTGATATTGTGAGATTTACATGCATTATTGATGAGTACCTTCTTATTTTAATTCATTTGTCAGATTGATAGTCATCCCAGTGGCATTTGCACCATGTGCTTTATGTGCTTATTTTCTTTGTTCACAAGAATATCTGAGGAAGAAATTTTTATCTGTAATTTGTGTGTCACAGTACAAACACTGGTCTTGTCACTGTATACCTGCCTCAGGTGGTCTGAAATGCATGTGTACAGCAAGAGAAGAAAGTTATTTTTCCAAGCCAATGAAAAATCAGTTAAAACTAGTAAGGAGAAGGAATATAAGCAGTATCCTTCACACTCAAGGCTCTTTTGCTGGAGAGCATTTGTTCAGCCAACAAAATGTCTGCCCCAAAGCTGGAATAAGACATTTTGAAAGATTATCCATTGCTAACTTAAAAACTTTGTTTAAAACTTAGAAATATTGTTTTTCAAATTACTATTTGGGAATTAAGTGATCTACACTTCAGAAGATGAAATGCTAATGAGAACACAGCAGGACAGTATGATATTCAACAGCCTTCACATTATTGGAAGGGTATGCACAAGTTAGAACTCATGTTATTCTGTTTCTATGACTCCTTTTCCTCCTTTCTTTCTAGTTTTGTGCTTCTTCCTGAGCAAAGAACTGTTTGCGTTATTTCTCATTCACATCAACTCTTTGACTAGTTGGATTAGTCAGGAAGCCCATTACCTTGTGTCACCCTGAATGCAGTTAAATCAAGTTCATGTTGAGCAATGGCTAATCTTTCAAAAATTGGAAAATGCTCAATGGTCATGGTTCACAACCTAGGATATTTATTATTTTTAAATTAAAAAATATATTGAAGTTCTGTTGCTAAACCAATTAGGCAACTGCTTTTCATTACTGCACTTGTTCAGCTTCTTGTCACCTTGGATTTTTAAAAGGAAAATGTAATGGGTTTATTGGTACAGCATCTGAGTTCTGCTTCTGGTAATTCTGGTAATTAACTGAATTAAATAAACCAAGCATGCTTTGTGGAAGAAGTCTATTGGCAGCAATGAAATGAAAGCTTAGACATTGTTTTGCTTCAGCTATATGTTCTGTTCCAGTATTTTCTCTTTTCCTGTGAATAATAAGACAAAAATGAGCAAGAACTTGAGTAGAGGATTTTTATGCATGTGCAGATGCATTGGATTTGCATGGCAGTGTTCTGATAGCAGGGGGCTATAAGGGTGGATTCTCTGAGAAACAGCAAGAAGCTTCCCCCCGTGTCTAAAAAAGCGAAAGTCAGCTGCCTTCAATATTGACTCACCAATTACATTAACAGTTATGAAATTTCAGAAGCTTTTGAGGAAAAAATGTAAAGTATAAAATGAACAGGAAAGTCATACCTCCCGATTTGTGGGACTTGGGCCTTTTGAGGGTCTTGTGAGGGTCTCGTGGAACATTCAATCCATGAATTCAAGTTGGACATTAATATGGCAAATCATTGCCATAAATATGACAACTTTGCAACACTGCAACATCCCAGGACCCCTTAGGGTGATTGTGGAGCACGGAGTCAGTTTTTTTCCCTTTAACTGCAGTGACTACCACAGGCAAGAGTGCTTTGCCTGAGGCTATGCATATGCACATATGCACATATGCATATGTGCATATGTGCTGGCAATTCCAGGCTGGCTGCCCGGCCAGAATGGCCAGAACAGGACTCAAGCAATGCCATGTGTTACATTTTAAGACTTCCTTTCACTCTTCAACCGAGACCGGAACTCCTCATCCAGAAAATTCACTAAACATGGAGTTTAGTGAGAAGATGGGAGAGCCCTGGGACAGTCCTGAGGCCAGGCCAAAGGTTCCTATCTGGGACTGGGGCATTAGGCTCCCCCTGTCATGGCATTTCCATGGTTCTTCTTGGCCATGAAGTTGAGTCTTCCAGCACCCCATGAGATCAGACTGTGGTTAACAGAAGAGGGTTCTGCAGAAATACTCAGAGATTGGTGACATGAAAATTTCAGTTTTCTTCTGCTCTTCCAAACTGAGGGAAATCCAAGTGTTTGTGAATCTGTAAAGGTCTTATATAAGACTTGCTCTTTTAATAAATTTGTGATTTCATTATTGTTCCGTAGGTTCCCCCAGCAATGGCAGTGCTGCCCCATTCCCAGTCTCTGATGCCAGCCCGGAAAAGGGAGCCAGGTTCACCGACTGAAAAACCTTAAAAAAACAAAAAAAACCCAACAAAAACCCCATGACCCCTGCCAGTTCCCAATCAGAGAGCTACAAGTCTGTGAGCATGAGACAGCTGCTGCAAGAGCAGCTCCTTCCAGCACGGGAGGGAAACACATTGTGTTTTCCACAGCAGTGGAGTTGCAGGGAAAATCAGCCGCCCCCAGCAGGACACCGCATCACAGTCTGTTTACATCACAGCTCGCATGTCATGAGGATCCTCAGCTCCTGGTTGCACTGGGGGCTCTGCTTGGCATCCCTGTCAGCTGGGACAGGAAATATCAGACCTAGTAAAGGGGCAGAGAGAGCGCAGCCAGGGCTGTGGCAGGGTCCCTGTGCAAGAAGAGGCTGCATGTTTGCACTGAAACAGACAACTACCCCAAAACTCCCAAACAACAGAGCCATCCAAACAAAGAAACAGGGACTAACACAGGTGACAGGTGGAACAGGCACACGGAAACCGTGCTCTGCTCCGCTGCTACCCTGATGCTTCAACCCACATGTTTAAAGTGGAGTTTCAAAGGCTGCTTCCCAGGGACCGTAGCTGTAGCTGGGTTCAAAACTTCCACACACAGTAAAACACACCACACTACACAGTTAAACTAAGGGGAGTGAAAGTTTTTTGTAGGCACTGGTTAAAAGCAAGCGCTTGCCTCCCCTGGTGACAGAGTAGCCCGGTTGTGTTGCTGAGGCAACGCAGCTGCCAGCTGTGTCCACTGGCAGCAGCAGTGCCAGCTCTGTAACCCTACCTAACCAGCTAACCCTAATGTGAGCATCAGTGTGCCTATGGCAGCTGCTGCTCACACCCACACTGTCCCAGGAGCTGCAGGGCCAGGGCTGGTGAGGTGTAGTTCAGCCAAGCTTCTGGCACAGGACGCATCTCCTCCCTGGCGCAGCCCACAGCTCGAGTTCCCGCCGCTTGTGGGGGAAGGGGAAATGGGTGGCTGGATTCTCCCCCTGAGCCCTGAGCCCCATCAGCCCCGCACCCCCTAGGTTCAAAGAGAGTTTGCCTTTTTGCCGATTTCTCCATCTGCCTGATACAACATGAAAACGGTCTATGAGCTCCCTGTGTTCCACTTGGAGGGATGCACAGACCCATGGTGGCTCCTCAGCCCGCTGCCACTGCACAGAGGTTTGACAGAGCCCCATGGTAGGTCAGAGGTCTGGTGCCACCACTGCAGCAGTGGAAGACCAGGACACACTGCAGGGGCAGCACAGCTGCAGGGGGATATCCCCCCCCCCCGGCTCCCCGCCTATTCCCTGGGACTCCCCTGCTGGGAAGGGGGGAAAAGGCACTTGCTTCACTTTCCTTCACTTGTGGGACCGCCCTCTAGAGCTCATTAGTGGAGAGGGTGTGGCTATGGGAGGGGCCTAATTAAATATTTATGGGTTTGTATCTTTATGGATTTCATGACTTGTGCGGCCTGGCTGAACTCGTACCCTCGCAAGTTCTGGGGACTCAGGGTACTCCTAGATCAAACTTCTGTTGTCACATTGTTGCTGGTGATCATCCTACTCTGAAATCCATTAAATTATTCCTGATGGTAGCAGAAACAGTTCAGGAAGACTTATTTGCAAAACACCATCAGGATCAGGGTTCTGTGAAAAATAAATTTATGAACTTCAGTCTGATCTAGCCCTACTCCAAGGGTAAACTTGAGTTCACTG
The DNA here is from genome assembly GCA_013390025.1 of Pitta sordida. Lineage (NCBI taxonomy): Eukaryota > Metazoa > Chordata > Aves > Passeriformes > Pittidae > Pitta > Pitta sordida. The sequence goes on from WEKX01019953.1 coordinate 33,628, forward strand.
CTTGTTAATAAAATAGATCTTACAGAATGTTTAACTTTGATAATGCTTTTGTGGATTTTTTAGAATTGATTATATATCCAATGCATTTCTAATGAAAATGTTGGATTTAGCTATTGAGCTCATGTGATTGAGCTTCATTTATTTTATTGGAATGGTTTCTAATATGACTTTTTCAAACTTCATAAAACCTGTGCTGTAACCATTGGTCTTTTTCTTGCTAGCTGAGTGTTCTTATTATGTAAGAAAACTCCTTTTATTAAAAAATAGGTACACTTTGCTTTTGCTGTGCAAAATTATAGTAACAGTGTTGGTTTACATCAGATGAGGACCTGAGTTCCAAAATAGTACATATTACTTAACCAAATATTATGAGTACAGTTTTACTTGAATCTACTTTTACTTAACATGTTGGGGTTTTTTTGTATATATTCAATCACTTCCACAGTCTAGACATGAAACACATCAAATCTCCTCATTTTCCCCCAAATTATTTGTAACAAATTCACAGCTCTCAGCATCAGGCTTGGAGTGCTCTATATGACATATAACTTAAACAGCGAGCTTCTTATATAGTCAAATATCAGTTGATATATCTTTGTTATATACCAATTGAATCTCTAATTCTGGGAGAGTAATCCAGTTAATAAAATGTGTTTTTATGAATATGTAATAGCAAAGGGAGAAGCAAGGAAACCCTCTATTCTTTATTGAACATGGTGGAGAATATAGTTATCAAAAATGAAAAAAAGACTGAAGTACTTAACACCTTCTTTCCTCCGTTTTCAATAAAAAGATGGGTCTTCCTCAGGACAACTGGACTCACAAGCTGGTAAACAGGGATGGGGAAATGAATATTCCTACTGTAATCTGTGAAGAAGCAGTGACTGCTGAGCCACTTAGATCCTCACAAGCTTATGGGAACAGATGGGATCAATCCTAGGGTGATGAGCGAGCTTGCAGGTGAGCTCGTAAAACCACTCTCCATCATTTATCAACAGCCCTGGCTCACCAAGGAAATCCTAGATGACTGGAAAATGGGCAGTGATGTCAATCCATAAGAAGGGCTGCAAAGAGGATCCCAGAAACTACACACCTCTCAGCTTGATCCTGCTGATCAGCAAGGTTACTGAGCAGATCATCTTGAGTGTGATCACATGGTACACACAGGACAGATGGGAGATCAGACCTAGGGAGCATGGATTTAGGAGGGGCAGATCCTGCCTGACCAACCTGATCTCCTTTCATGACCAGATGACCCACCTGGTGGATGATGGGAAGGCTGTGGATGTAGTTACCTGGACTTCAAGCAAAGCCCTTGACAGTATCTCCCACAGCATACTCCTGGAAAATCTGGCAGCTCATGGCTTGGAGAGGTGCAATTTTCTCTGGGTTAAGAACTGGCTGCATGGTCGGATCCAGAGAGTAGTGGTGAATAGGGTTACATCCAGTTGGTAGTCAGTCACTAGTGGTGTCCTGCAGGGATCAGTGCTGGGCCCTGTCCTGTTTAATATCTGTATTGATGATCTGGATGAGGGTATTGTGTCCACCATTAGCAAGTTTGCAGATGAGACCGTGTTTAGGGGGAGCGTAGACCTGCTGGAAGGTCAGAGGGCTCTGCAGAGGGACCTAGATAGACTGGGTAGATGGACCAAATACAATGGTATGAGGTTTAACAAGACCAAGTGCTGGGTCCTTCACTTGGGCCACAAGAACCCCTGCAGTGCTACAGACTGGGAACAGAGTGGCAGGAGAGCAGACAGGCAGAAATGGACCTGGGAGTACTGATTGACAGAAAACCTAACACAAGCCAGTAGCATGCCCAGGTGACCAAGAAGGTCAATGGCATCCTCAGCTGTATCAGGAATAGTGTGGCCACCAGGACTAGAGAAGTGATTTTTTTCCCTGTACTCAGGACTGTTTAAGCCGCACCTTGAGTACTGTGTCTAGTTCTGGGCCTAATTTAGAGAGGGTGCTGAGGTGCTGGAGTGTGTCCCAAGAAGGACAATGGGGATAATGGAATGGAGCACAAGTCCTGTAAGGAGTGGCTGAGGGAGCTTGGTTTTTTTAGCCTGGAGTAGAGGAGGATCAGGGGAGATCTTATAGCTCTGGACAAATGCCTGAAAGGAGATTGTAGCCAGGTGGGAGTTGGTCTCTTCTCCCAGACAATCAGCAACAGGACAAGAAAATTCAATCTTAAGCTGTGCCAGTGGAGTTGTAGCTTAGAAACTAGGAAGAAATTCTTCATAGAGACAGTGATTGAGCATTCAGATGGGCTGCCCAGGAAGGTGGTGGTGTCACTGTCCCTGAAGGTGTTTAAGAAAAGACTGGATGTGGTACATAGTACTGTGGTCTAGTTGACATGGTGGTGTTAGTTCATAGGTTGGACTTGATGATCTCAGAGGTCCTTTCCAAATTAACTGATTCTGTGATCTTATTTTTTAAACTATTTCTCACATTCTGTCAACAATTTATTTTTCCCTCACAGTGATGAATATAAATATCTAGCAGAAATGAGCCAAGAAATTTCATGGAAAAGTGTGTCATTGGATTGCAAAGAAGTTGTTGCAAGATGAGTGTCATAATGGTGACATGCTGTGGAAATAAAAGAAAGAGGATTGCTTCCTTTCCACTGCAATGCGATGAACAGCACACTGGAACATCAGGTTAACAGAGAGTGTAAGAAATCTATAGATGGACATAAAATTAAAAATTCTCAGATCATTGCATAAAGAGTCGCTTCAGCAAATTTATCTATCTTTGATGAACTTTTTTAATGTTTCAATTTTTTTTAATGGTTACAATTTTTTATATCTAAGTGCACCTCTTCAAACTCTTTTAAAATACAGCCATACCTCAGATATTCATGCTGTCATATTTGCATCTTTTCATGTTTGCGGAAATTTTTCCCGCAGCCATTACTCAGTTATTCACAGAGCGGCGCATAATTCCGTGGGATGGCAAGGTCCTGCACTGCCGTGGTAGACAGTCCTGGCCAGCCCCACCAGGAGCCAGGAAGTGTTTAACCTTCCTGGAACCTACATGGGGCCTTGTTCCAGCTGATCAGGCCACAGCAGCTACCCTGGATTGTCAGCGCATATATGCCTGTGTGCATATGACTCGCCAACCTTGGAGGTGTTTAAGGGTAGGCTGGATGAGGTGTTGAGTGATATGATCTAGATGTAGATGCTAGGTCAGTTGGACTATAGGTTGGACTAGATGATCTTCAAGGTCCTTTCCAGCCTTATCTATACTGCGATACTGTGATACTATGATATTCATAGCCTCAGACAATGCACTCCTGCCAGTGCTAGCTGCTGCAGTTAAAGAGAAAACATCCTGACTCCCACACTCCTTATTGCTGTAAGGAGTTGTCATGGTATGACCCAGGCTGGATGCCAGAGATTCACCCACAACCTTTCCTGGAGGAAAAAAGTGGCAAATAAGACTGGTCACAGGCAAAAGCAAGGCAAACTACAAGTAAAGAATATAAAGGATTTATTTATTAACTAACAAAATCAGAGCTTGATGTGAGAAGCATCATTTTAAAGGCAACCTTTTCCTTCCACCCCTCCTTCTCTTACAACAGATCCCATATTCCCTTTATTCCACCAGGAGACAAAGGGGGAAGAGGGGTAGGGGTAAAACTGGGCAAGTTAGTATTTCTGACCAGATCAAGGGTAGGAACCATCTCTCTGCCCTTCCATAAAGTTCTCTCTCTCATGAGAGGAAAAGTCTTTCATGACCCTTTCCCAAGTGAGACCTCGACCCAGGGACACAGTTCTTCCATTCTCTGCTGTCCAAGAGTCACAATACAGGATGCAGCTTTTAAGTACTGGCTTTTTGCTGTGTTGTAATGAGCCCATCCCAAAGTACATAGTTTAGATCCTACCACAATGCAATTCTGTCACAAACGTCTGTCCAAAGGGATCTCTGCCAAGATCAGCTCCGGCGGCCAAGTGTTTCTGGGCTCCCAAAACATCTGCATCTTTTGCAGCAAGATTCTCCATCTCCAGTTGTGGCTTCAGTGGATACTGCATCACTGCTTCCTCTCTCTCTCTCGTCCATAGGTTTGCACCATATTCCTTTCCACAAACAGCAGCAGGATGCTTGGAATTCTTCCTATCCCCTTCTCTAGTAGGCTTGGGGGGGGCCTTCATGGCTTTCAGCTTCTCCATGCAGGCCCTGACCCGGCACTCCACATCTTGCTACTAAGTTTTTTTTCTTCTCTTCCAAATATGTTTATTCAGAGACGTCTCTATCTCCCTCTGCTCATGACCTTGGAGCGACGGGACCCAGGCAGAAACTATTAACCCCCTCGCTGCCAGAAGGAAGAAAACCCAAACCATGACAGGAGTCTGGGATGTTGCAGTGTTCCAAAATTGGCATATTTCTGGCAATAATTCACCATATTAATGCCTGACCCATACTCGCGGATTAAAAGTTTTGTGGGACCCTCAGGAGACCCGTAATCTGCAAAAATGGAGGTATGACTGTATATACCATCCCAAACGGATTTCTTACAGGAAGACTTGCATCACTCTTTAAAGGCTTAAACTAAATTTCTATTGTCCTCAGCTCAAAGACTTCTAAGCTGGAGTCTTGAAGTTTGAGAATGTCAGATATGTCTTTCATTGTGAAAGTATGGATTTCATGAACGGAGCAGCAAGTGCGCTTTTTGATATTACACAACTTTTATCACTAGAACATTTCAGGGCCATTTCTTTAATTTTCTGAGAAGATTCTCTTGATGACTCACATTGCAAGGGTAGATTTCATTGACTGACTCATGCAAGAAGATGAAGCTTTTGACAGTTTCATATATGCTCTTTTTTAAATAATCTTCGTAACAGAAGAGCTTAAGTAGATTAAATATAAAAGAGACAGTTAATTATGAATATAGAAAAACTGCATGAATTAAATGAGAATATTTCCCCATGAGCAGGAAAGCTTTAATAAGTCGAAATATTATTTTTTAAAATAATTAATATTTGAAAATGGAAGTGAATCAAATGGAAATTCATATTAAAGTTACCTGGAGAGCTCCGTAGAAGCTCTTACTTATACTTAGTACAGCAGAATCCTATGAAACTTCACAAATACATGTTAGGGAAAATGAAAGTGAAGAGATAAAAGCTGTACTCAGAATGGAGACTTTAAATTATTTGATTAGGATGAAATTTTTTTGTGTTAATGCTGAGTGAAAACTTGACTGATTCTTTATGACCCTATTTCCAATAACTGTAAAAGAGACCAAATAAATAGCTCTGAGAAGTATTTGCTTTCTGAAGCAAATTAATTTATTACTTTTGTCGTTAAGGACATTGACAAGGTATTGAATATTAAATAAAATGTGTGTTCAAATGTGATAAAGTAACGTTTAAAAAATATGCTTCTGGGGATTAATTTAAAATTGCAATTCACTGAAATCACATACAGTGTCCAGAACTGCCATCTCCACAACAGCTGATAGATTTCAATGGTAAAGTTTACCAAATAAAATATATGACCAATATTTTCAAAGCTGTTCCTGACATGTCCAGCTGAGAATCACCAACTCATTTAAATCAGGTTGCAATCAAGAAAAAAACCTGTTGCACACATCTGAAATTTGCAGAGCTCCTTGAAGGCTCTAGGTTTTCATATATATTCAGAGATTCAGTAGCTGGACATCTGAAAAGGCATTCTTGCTCTGTATTAAAAGGTTGAATGTAGAAGGGAACCGTTTCTGAGCCTTTTCTGACTGGGGAGACCCTTGGGGAATCCCTGGGCTTCTCTTTATCCATGCTGCTGCTTCCGCTGCTGTCAGGCTGCTGCCACCACACATGCTTGCATTGCCGCCACGGTGGGGAAGCTCCAGGGAAGGGGGCTAATGAGTGCCCCCAGGCTCAGGGTCCATGCTGCCAGTGCTCTTGAAGCCTGGGAAACATTTGCAACACTGCGACACACGGGGGCTTCTTACAGTGGGGGGTGGCATCAGTGTCAGAGGTTTTTTCCCTTTAACCGCAGCAGCTATAATACCTACATCTGCTGGTCCCAAGTATGGGAGCAATAGTGCTGGCCATATGGATTCAGCAGAAGGCTGACTCCCCCTGCTGCAACCGGGGGAGGGCATGGGGAACAGGAGCCTCCTCCTGGCATGGCAGCGGTGGCATGGACATGTCCTGCCACTGCCCCATCCCAGCTCATAGCACTTGGTGATTGGCTTCCACTGCAGTTTAACACAACTGTTCGCATTGCCTTCCCTGCTTGTAGCCATGGAAACAGTAACACACAGATGCGCAGACACGTGGATGCAAGGTGCATAGACACACAGACACATGGACACACAGACGCATGCACACAGGAAGTCCCTGAAAGGTGCAGGTGGGGACAAAGGCTTGAGAGCACATATGGGCAGGTGGGGCAGAGGGGGAAAGCAGACAGTAGCTCCAGCCACAGTCCCTGTGGACGACGGTATGTACAGTGCTGCAGCAGGGCTTTCTCTAGGGCTATGTCTTCGTATCACCAGGTGCACCAGACTATGTAAAATGTACTATGTACACAAGGCTTTCCAGCCATGGAGACACACAGGAGTGGGGCAGGGACCACAGCAGGGGACTGCGCCATGGCACGGGGCTGCCACATAACTTCTGCAACACTCATAAGAGAGTGATCTGTGGCTGTCCCCAGCGAGTGAGAGGCACTGCCTGCCTGCCCCACAGGGCTGTGCCAGTCCCACCCCATGGAGAGTGTCAGCGCCATCCCTGGGCAAAGCAGAGGCACTGTGCATGTGTTGACCAGGGAGCTCCATGAATCACTGAGGCAGATTCAAGGGAAAAAAATTTCGCAAGTTGATGAGGACACGAGTATGACAGCGCGATGTACCAAGGTATGACTGTATATATATACAGTGATCCTCCAGATAGTTGCAATCCATAATGTGGGGGTTCTGAATAGTTGCTGTTGATTTTCCAGTGAGCTGTGGGACCTGGCGTGTGCGCAGAACACGCAGAACCTACCATGAACCCAGTCTGCTCATGAATATGTAAATTGGTCTCAGCTGGGAGCCACCATGGCACGGCCGAGATACGTTTAGTGTTAATGTGTGTTTTTGCATGGTTGGAATTGTCCTCTGCCTGGCTACAAGACAGGGTGATGGGGCTGCCATTGTGTGTGTTTGTATATGAGAGCTGGAGGCACCTTCCCCCATCCCACGGGGGCTGGCAGGTTGGGCAGGGGTGGGGGGGCAGGCACCTGCAGCTGTTTTCTGTCTGCCCACACAAAGTTATTTCAGCGATGCACATTAGATAAGCTCTCACAATAGAATAAAACTTCCAAGAACAGGAAACCTTCTAACAGAAACTCTTGAGCCTGTCCCTGGCTGCTGCGGTCCTGCCTTCCTCTGTCTCCCATTGGCTGCCTAGGCGCTGCTGTCCTATGTCATTGGCTCTGGCTCCTGCTGCTCCGGGATGGGACAGGACAACAGACCAACTGTAACACAGCGTCCCACCTCCCTCTGTCTCCCAGTGGCTGCCCAGGCGCTGCTGTGCGCTGACAACAGATAACTCTGTAAAAAAGTGTTCCAGCTCTCCTGCTTTACTTTACACTGTGATAGCCATGCTGTTCTCAAACTAAGTTAAAGGAACTAAACAAAAGGCAGAATTCTTCAACAAGAATCATTGGGTGGAGGTGGAGGACTCCTTTTGTCTTTTGGCTGGAGAGCTAATGGCTCTTGATGAGCCATTTGGCCCTCATGGCTGTGTGGGAGCGGGGGTAGAGTGTTCTTATTGGCTTTTTTTGGTTTTGTTTTTACCATTGTGTTACTGTTCTTTATTTTCTTTATATATATGTATATATAAATAATTACTGCTTTCTTTTTCTACATTTTTTGACCAAAAAAGCACCTTTGATTCAAAAAATTATAGTAGAGTAGATAAGGAGATTATTTTCCTTTCCACTCCAGGAATGTTCCCAACTTCCCTGGAATGTATTGTTCTTATCAAGGACAAGCTGCTAAAGTGGGGGGAAAAATGCACAATGTATTGAAGCTGCAAAGGGGCATGTATGTGTGTATATATATATATATATATGTATTAACTGCAAACTGTAGGATATATATGTAGAGATAATATGTAGAGATAGGTATATGTGTATATATCTGTATGTATGTGTATGAATTAAAGGCATTAAACAGCAAAAACAAGGAATAAAAACCAGAACAAAACCCAGCCACCCACATACAAGGACCATCCTCTCCACCAAATCCAAACTGACAAACAGGGACAACAACAAAAAAAAACTGATTAAAGATGATTCGAGGTCCAGGGGTGCACAGTAGACGAGCAGAAAGCAGCAGTGACAACAGCAACAATGGCAGTGGTGGCAGGAGCCAGCAGAAGACAGTGAGGGCAGCGCCAGGAAACAACAACAGCAGTAGGAAAGCAGGCAGGAACACACTGATGAGGGCAGCAGGCAGCAAAATAGCAGGAAAAAGGAGTGGTGGCAGTGACCACAACTGTGGCTGCAGTGAAGAAGCAGCAGGAGAGGGGTGGAGGTCTGAGGAACTAGGCGAGCTGCTGAGCTACCCTGAGCATTCACGTGATCTTTTTCAGTCGTCAAAGTAACAGAAGCAAGACAGAAACCCAACTCCAGGAATGTCCTGGCGAAGAAGAGAAAGAGATCCCATCCTGTATTCCAGTTTTAAACCCCTCTGGCCACTCCCAGTTCCATTCCCTCTTGCCACTAGTGGGAAGTAGCTCCGAGCACTTATTCCTTCTTGGTTTCCGTTTACCAGCCAAAGAGTCAACCCCCCGGCAGTCCTTGCCGGCAGAAAATGGCTGATGCCACACACGGTAGGACAGACCTGCCAGCCACCACCCAGTGCCACTGCTGCAGCACCCAAGGGCACTGAAGCACTAGCACGCACTGCCAAGAAAATGACGGACGTGCACCCACAGCAGCCAGAGCTCCAGTCCTGACACTGTGTGGGCTCCAGCAGCAGCTGTGCAGCCCCACACTTGGCACCACCCCGACACCATCCCAGCACCCTGCCCCCGACTCTGCTGCAGATCAGCTCCATCGGTGTCAAACCCTCCTCTTGCATGCACACCAGTGCAGCCACTCATCCGTCACACTGCAGCAGCAGTGCCTGCCATCAAGAAAATGGCAGTCGCAATCCTGCTGTGGTCAGGCTTCCCCCTGGGGAATCAGCCCAGCGCCTCGTCCCACCATGGCCCCGGTGCAGCTCAGCTCTGCCAACAGTAAAAACAGGTCTGTGGACAAGTGCTGAAAAGGGCGTGGTCGACCACTCACTGCCTTGGCCACTCTCCCCCCTAGTTCCCATGCAGTCGAGCTCCATCATTCCCCAAGCAACCACTCTAAAAATGGAAAGAAATTCACCGACAAAGGTACATTAAAAACATATCTGACCCATGACAGACAGCAAACCAGAAATTATGTGGATGATACCTAAGTAGAGATGTAGGTAATCTACTTCTCTATCTCAAAGCAAGTGACTACTTGGACATAAATATTTCACTGGCTCACTACAATATAATACATGTCAACACATCCTGCAGTAGCAGAACGATATTGCAGTAAGAATACTCCTACTCAGCAGTAATCACATATATTTTCAGTTAAGAAATCATTCTGAGAGACTCAACAGGGTATTAAGAGAACAGCTGTGAAAGGAAATTGTGAGAGAAGAGCTAGCCAGGAAAAGTCCAGCTCCTAGATTCCACTTTGCTACTTTTAGGTTAGATGTTGCTCACATGTTAGTGGGAAAACAGAGTCTTTCTCCTTTGTTGCATCCTGTCTTGGGACTGGGAACTATGAGAGACCTTGTGAAATCGAGGATAATATAAAAAAAGTACACCACTATAGCAGTATATGGGCTTCATGTCAACCACTGGTAACAAAAAGGAGTCGTCTGTGTTTGAGCACAGCAGCTACGAATGCTCAAGGGAGCAGGAGGCTGCATGGACTCTCCCTTTGCTCCACACCCCTGCAGGTCCACAAAACTGCATAATTTTAGCCAAACTGTTTCAATCTAGGGGTAACCAGATGGATTTATAGACGCTAGTTTTCGTGGTAGAAATGGACATCCGGTGACTGTGAGTCAGATGACAGATTAGATGGTTTTCCTGAAACTGCTTGATTTATATTTTTAGCTTCTGAGAGCATAGTATGTTCTTTGACATCTACTCCATTGGCACCATTAGAAATCTCCTATGGTAATAAATCTCACTTAGTAAAAAGCAAATGAATAAAGAAATACCTTTATGTTTCTTTGAATTTTGCTGAACTATGAAGTTCTCCCTAGGCCAGAGATATTAGTACATGTGTGCTACTCTTTTTCTCAGGGATGCTCATGCTCATGCTGAGAACTTACTGCTTTCAATTCTGTAACAGAGAAAGTGGTTCTTTAGCTGCTCAAAGGTGACAAGGAAAACAGTATGTGTTCTGAGAACATAAAAACATTAATAATCATTGATATTATCCCTTGAATTCATAGGTTTCACCTTTCTCTACAAAGGTCTCTAGGCATGAGTTATCATATACTTAGACATGCAGGAAAATAGAGACAAATCAAGTCCAAAAATTTGCTTGGAAATTTCTTAGAATAATCCGTACTTAAAATAATCCATAATCTGCCAAAAGGCAGAAATACTTAATACCTTTTTTGCCTCTGTTTTTGACAGTAAGACAGAGTGCCAGCAGGACAACTGGACTTGTGGGCTGATGGAAGGAGTCAGGGTGCAATATAACCCCTGTGTAATCCAGGAGGAGGTAGTTAAGAGACTTGCTGAGTGGCTTGGATCCTAACAAGTCCATGGGACCAGATGGAATCCACCCGAGGGTGATGAAAAAACTAGCAGATGAATTCACTAAGCCACTCTCCATAAGTTACCAACAGTCCTGGCTTACTGGTGATGTACCACAAGATTGGAAATTGGCTAATGTGACACCCATCCACAAGAAGGACAAGAAAGATGATCCGAGTAATTACAGACCTGTCAGCCTGACCTCAGTCCCGGGAAAAGTCATGGAACAGATAGTCCTGTTTGCTATTATGCAGCAACTGCAAAACAACCGTGACATTAGAACTTGGATTTTGGAGAGGCAGGTCATGCCTGACCAACCTAATCTCCTTTTATGATATGGTGACTTGCCTGGTTGATGATAAAAAGGCCGTGGATGTTGTGTACTTGGAACTTAGCAAAGCCTTTGACACGGTTTCCCATAATAACCTTCAGGAGAAACTCGTAGAGCATGGACTGGACAGAAGCATTTTATGTTGGGTTAGGACCTGGTTGGATGGATGAGCTCAGAGAGTGTTGGTGAATGGTGCCACATCCAGCTGGCAGCCAGTCACTAGTGGAGTCCCACGGGGTCAGTGTTAGGCCTGGCACTGTTCAACATCTTTATGGACAATATGGACGAGGAAATTGAGTCCATCATCAGCAAGTTTGCAGATGATACCAAGCTGGGGGCAAATGTTGAGCTGCCAGAGGTTGGGAGGGCCCTTCAGAGGGCCTTTGACAGGCTAGAGAAATAGACAGACTCTAATAATATGAGATTTAACAAGTCTGAGTGCCAGGTTCTTCACTTCGGCCATAACAACCCCATGCATCTCTATTGGCTGGAGGATGTGTGGTTGGAGAGTGGTGAAATGGAGAGGGATTTAGGAGTAATGATTGACAGGAAACTTAATATGAGCCAGCAGTGTGCCCAGAGTGACAAGGTTGGTGAAAGGACTGGAGAACAAGCCCTATGGGGAGCGACTGTGGGGACTAAGGTTGTTCAGCCTGGAGAAGAGGAGGCTCAGAGGTGACCTGATTGCTGGTTACAACTACCTGAGGGGAGGCTGCAGTCAGGTGGGTGTGAATCTCTTCTCTCAGTCTGCCAACACCAGAACAAGAGGTCATGGCCTCAAGCTGCACCAGGGGAGGTTTAGACTGGATGTTAGGAAGAGTTTTTTCACAGAGAGAGTATTCTCTCGGTGGAATGGTCTGCCCAGGGAGGTGGTGAAGTCGCCATCCCTGGAGGTGTTTAAGAGAAGACTCGATGAGGAACTCAGTGACATGGTCTAGATGGTGGGAGGCTTGGATGGATGGAGCGTGGTGCCCATGGTTCCACGCTTGTGGGCCTGATCCCTGGGTGGGCATTCGCTTGGGAGTTGGACCAGATGATCCTGTGGGTCCCTTCCAACTCAGAATAACCTGTGAGCCTGTGAACCTGTGATGAACTTCTGCCTGTCTTAAAATAAGAAACAAGGAAAGGAGTATTAGCAAATTTTCTGTTCCAAATCCATAGACATTACAGTGTTGAAATAGATTCTGCACATTTCCAGATTAGGAAAACTGATATGAAGGGGAAGTAGGAAGAGGAACAACCAAAAGAATTTACTAAGACACTTGATATTGAAGGCATCAAATTTATTCTACTGGAACAGTTTTATAGAGAAAATATATATTGTTTGATTAACTACAGTTACACAATTTCCAGGGGGGACAAAATTATAATTAAATAAAAAAATATATATATACAGAAGACCCCCACTTATTCATGGTCCTCATCTCCACAGTTTCAATAATCTGCCATTCATTTTACAGCATAAAGTGGTGCCGCATGCAGGCCTAGAAAATGCTGCAAAGGCAGACAGCTCATGGCTATCTAAATGAGTCCATGAATATGTAAATAAGCCTTGTTTGAGAGCCACGAGGGGTGGTGACAGGAGGGAGCTACGAGTTGCAGGCCACAAGCTGCGCAACCCATCCTGGTCTCATCCCAGATGTGTTTAATGTAAACCTGTGTTTTTGCATGGCTAGAATTTTTCTCTGCCAGGCTGCAGGATGAGGCTGCCATTGTGTGTTTCTGTGTGTAAGAGTGAGAGCAAGAAGCACCTTGCCCCCATTCCCCAGATGCCCATGAGCCCATATCATGGACAGCAATTGGGGTGGAAGTTGGCCCCCAAGGCCACAGGAAAAAGAAAAGAAAAAAAGGTGAAAAAAAGAGAAAAGTGTCATTTTAATAGCTGAGGTGGTCCTGTCCTGTCACATCCTGTCCCATCCCCTACCATACCACTGTGGCAAAGGGAGAGAGCTGGGAAGGAAACTGTCAGTGGCATGGCCTGGCCCATTTCTGGTCCCATCCCATCCCACTTCAGTGAACCGAGGGAGCCCTGAAAGGAGCCATGAGTGGCACATCCCAGCCTGGCCCAGCCGCAGCAGCATCCTGTCCCTGAGGGGGGTGGGGTGACAGGCAGGACTTAATTGAATATTCATGAGTTCACTGTCTGCGAATTCCAGCCTTCACGCCCTCTTCCATGACCCATGGACCCACAGAAACCAGGAGGTCACTGTATACCAAAAGAAAGAATATTTGTAAGATTTTTCTGGGTTTTGTTTGTTAAATGAAACAAAAAAAAAAAGTCTTTGCATAGATAATACTGCTAAAAACCACTGAAAATTGAAAAGTTAGAGATATGAACATCTAATTCTGTCTTTAATTGAAATAATATTTGCAAGATTCTAGGATGATACCTATAAATGCTGAGCAGTTTCTCCTCCAGGCATGCATTTTGATTCCTCATTTCCAAGAAATTTCTGAGAGATGATTTTTATCACATAAGTTGCAATGGGTTTTGTTTCTCCAATTGATTGGAAAATAATCTATTATTTTTATTTATTTGCTGTTGTTGTTTAGGTGTAATTTTTAAAAAATATGATCCATGTCTGGCAGCTAAAATATATTACTACACTTGATGAGTATTTTTTGAATTATCAGTATCAATGAAAATTTAGAACACATGAAATAAGGGAATAAACTTAATTACCTCCAAGTCCCATTTACTCTAAATTTTGACAAAATCCTAAAAAAGGAAAATCACGTAAGATCAATATCAGCTTTGACAAATTACATTTCATTCTAATATACTAACTTGAAATGCATTTGAGGCAATTTGCAAATTATATTTGAAATCTGCCATTCCAAATTTTTGAACTGAAGACAGTACAGTCATGTTTGAAGATCTATCTGTGCTAATTTGNTAGCTGAGGTGGTCCTGTCCTGTCACATCCTGTCCCATCCCCTACCATACCACTGTGGCAAAGGGAGAGAGCTGGGAAGGAAACTGTCAGTGGCATGGCCTGGCCCATTTCTGGTCCCATCCCATCCCACTTCAGTGAACCGAGGGAGCCCTGAAAGGAGCCATGAGTGGCACATCCCAGCCTGGCCCAGCCGCAGCAGCATCCTGTCCCTGAGGGGGGTGGGGTGACAGGCAGGACTTAATTGAATATTCATGAGTTCACTGTCTGCGAATTCCAGCCTTCACGCCCTCTTCCATGACCCATGGACCCACAGAAACCAGGAGGTCACTGTATACCAAAAGAAAGAATATTTGTAAGATTTTTCTGGGTTTTGTTTGTTAAATGAAACAAAAAAAAAAAGTCTTTGCATAGATAATACTGCTAAAAACCACTGAAAATTGAAAAGTTAGAGATATGAACATCTAATTCTGTCTTTAATTGAAATAATATTTGCAAGATTCTAGGATGATACCTATAAATGCTGAGCAGTTTCTCCTCCAGGCATGCATTTTGATTCCTCATTTCCAAGAAATTTCTGAGAGATGATTTTTATCACATAAGTTGCAATGGGTTTTGTTTCTCCAATTGATTGGAAAATAATCTATTATTTTTATTTATTTGCTGTTGTTGTTTAGGTGTAATTTTTAAAAAATATGATCCATGTCTGGCAGCTAAAATATATTACTACACTTGATGAGTATTTTTTGAATTATCAGTATCAATGAAAATTTAGAACACATGAAATAAGGGAATAAACTTAATTACCTCCAAGTCCCATTTACTCTAAATTTTGACAAAATCCTAAAAAAGGAAAATCACGTAAGATCAATATCAGCTTTGACAAATTACATTTCATTCTAATATACTAACTTGAAATGCATTTGAGGCAATTTGCAAATTATATTTGAAATCTGCCATTCCAAATTTTTGAACTGAAGACAGTACAGTCATGTTTGAAGATCTATCTGTGCTAATTTGTAAAAAATGGGTAAAATGTCCTTAAAATACCAATCTGACTTAAGTGTTTCTGGATTTTCTCCAGTTGTATGATCTTTTTTTATATCTTGAGAGAAAAAATAGTGGAACCATGGATTAGGTAAAGAGTTCCTTTATATAGAGAAGACAATACTGCAGTCTCATGCTAGTCAAAGAAAGAACAGAATCATATTTTCACATATGAGTTTTGATGTGAGAACATAATTACATTACAAAATAGGATCTTGTAGGACATTTCTATGAGAAAAAGAGTTGTTCAATAGGGTGGATATATTAACCAAAAATTTGTAACCTTATGGGATGGACTTAGAGTTTGGTGTCACCAGGCACTGGTAATCAGAAGTCACCTAATGAAAGTCACCTAAGTCACCTACTTATTTGATCAGTGAAAGTCAACCACCAATTATGTGTCTCTCATTAATGAACTATGTATAACATTTAATTTTCTTTGACATATGATTCAGATTTTATATTTAAAATATAAATGTGGTATTCCTGATCTCTAGGACACTGTCTTCTCTCAACATAAGAAGATGAAGCAATGCCTAATGTGCTGTGGCAAATGCAGTTGTTTGCCAGCTTCGAGGCAACGGAGTCCTCTTCATATCCCCGAGACAGTTCAAAAATTATTGATATATGTCTTGCAATGACATCTGCCAGCTCTTCAAGTATTCTCAGATCAATCTCATCGTGCCCCAAAGACTTACAGGAACCAGTTAAAGCAGCAGATCCCACAAAATGTTAGGGTTGACTGCATGTTATGGATTAAGAACTTTATGGAATGGCAATGTTTTTAACTCCTGATTAGAGAAATAAAACTATGGAAGTTACTAATGTTCAACTGCAGTGGCAAATATAGCCTATTTAGTCAACTTGGGAAACCCAGCAAAATTCAAGGGGTTCATTACTGAAATGAAATACCATTTGTGAGAAAACAGTAACAGCTGATCTTAAGACAAACTGATTGAGGTCTCCATCTATCTTGGCACTACAATATCAAAATAGAAAACTTCAGGAATACGAAGGATTTTTCTGAATTCCATATCTATTTCTTAGCAATGTATTTTAGTCATGCAGTTAGATTCAGTGAGGCAACATATCCTGAGGCATGAAAGTCATATCAGCAATTTCTTTCAGCAGGGTTAAATATAATACCTTGTTAATTATGCCAAAGAGAAATTTTTACCGTTATTTATTTTTAACTTTATTTTTATTCTTTTGCTTGGCCAAAGCCTGAAAATGGATTTTTTATGAATATTAAAATACTCAGATATGCAAATATTAGGAGGGTCTATAATCTAGACAAAATCTCACAGCTGAATCAAAACTTTCATATCAAGAGGATTATAGATATAATTCATTAAAGATAGATTTTACAGTTATTAGAAATAATATAAAAATGACAACCACTTGCCTAGATAAAGTTTTTCTTTCTTAATCAATAATTCATCTATTACATCTTTTTTCCTAGTGGTTTATTGTGCTTCTGTGTATAACAGGTGTTTAGATAGTATGTAAAGGTAGTATCTCTGATACAGTCTCTAATATCTTGTTAATACATTAATTTAATATCCAATGACCTCCCGTAAAATAAATACTAATTTAGCTGTGCAAATAATCATAGACTCAACTCATCTGGCAAAAACATAGGAATGAGTAACATTTAGAAGGATGTTACAAAACTGAGTTATCTACATATACTCTTTTAAGCCATATGGGTACATTCCTCCTCAGTATCAAGGTGAGTATTGGTGATTAAGGAATGATACTGCATGTACATGGAATATAGAAAAATAATAGGAAGTAATGGGAAAAAAAAAAAAAATCCTTGGTGCCCAGATGGTATTTGAGTCATTTATGAGGTGAAATATTAATTACGATGGAATTAAGAATAGCAAGGGTTTGGTAGCATGTTCTGCTACTGGTAGTATCTTTTCTACACAGGAAATCTTGAAATTCTGTTTCTGTATACAAGGGTAGGTGATTTTGAGATCTTTGCTTCATCTACAAATGCAGTTATACCTCCTCATTTGCGAGAAATGGGTCATATCAGGGCTCTTGCAAAATGTCAAAATTGCAAAAATGAACAGCTCATTAATATGCATGCAGGCCACACCTATTGCTCCACCCCCACCACTCTGGAGCACTGCGGACACTTTTCTGCTCCTCCCCATGGGCTCTCTCAGCACAATGGAGAAAAGGGAACCGTTCTGAGCCCTCTCTGACTCAGGAGACCCCTCCCGAGAAACCCTGGGTTTCTCTTCAGCAATGCTGCCACTTCTGCAGCTGGGGCTGGGCTGCTGTGTCTGCGTGTGCTTGCACTGTCTTGTTGAGCTGCTGCTCCCTCCCCCACCCCCTCCCCGGCCCCGGTGCTGGTGCCTGCACCGTCTCGGCCCCACGCAGCACAGGTGGGTTGCAGGTGCAGCAGTGGAGTTGGCATGTCCCGCTACTGCTCCATCTCAGCACAAAGCGCTTGCCGTGGCCAGCCCCACTTTCCTGGGGCACTTCCCTTCCCCGCCTGTAGCCATAGAAGCAGTAACATGTGCGCGGGGGGGTCAGTTCCCTGGCTGCGCTTAACAGCGTGACTTGTGACCCTCCCCATGGGGCCGGGCCACTCCTGCCTCACAGGGAGCGCCGGTGCCGCCCCTCTGTGCATGCGTCGGCTGGGGAACATCGCAAATCGCTGAATCAGAATTGCGAGAAAAATTCCTCTCAAATCAGCAAGGTTGCAATGGAGGGGTCGCAATGCAACGAGGATATACTGTATTTGCATGCTCTGAAGGTGTAAATAACTTACTATTAAGGAGTCGAAGAAAAGAGTATTTACCTACTTCCAGAAACTTCACATGGAAATTTTATTTTCATTTCCNATACATACCACAATAGATGAAAGCTCAGTCTATTGCAGTTTGTTCAGAGATCATTTAATCAGTTAATATTTCCCCAGCAAAAAGGTCCAACCAATAACTTCATCAATAATGTAGGTTTTACCACCCACATCAATGAAAATCCTTAATGATCTTAACCCTCTTTGAACTGAGACATGGTTGAAACCAGTGTTATGTAATATTGCACTTTTTTTAAATGATTTTCTACTATAAATAAATCTAGTAGAAACTGAAAAATAACATATACTCTTCCAGAAAAGCTTTACATTTTTCTGTTATTTGTGGAAGTCTTTTATTGGTTAACATAAATGTTTCATTTGTCAGGCACAATATGCAACTTACTCTAAAACATTATATATATTTTATATATACATAAATATATATAATATATATATAAATTAGAGTTTTATATATAGGGGAATACATATATACATACATACCACTTCTGCATATATATTCCCATATATATATGCCTATATATACACTCACAAAGGACATAAACCATATTCTCTGGAAATAGGAAAAATGAAGATTATAAACTGCTCAAAGAAGGCTTGAGGGGAAATAGATAATTTTCTTTGGAGTTAACAGATGTGTTTGGATATTTATTTAAATACATCCTCTATATTTTATCATCTTCATTCAGAGTTTATGGTGCGATTTTTAATTTTTTTTTTTTTTTTTTTACACAGACTATTAAATGAATACACACTGTGCGTTAATTTTGGGACTGATTCATTAGGAATATTGTGCAGGCATAGCAAATTTGCTAGTTATAAGGAATCCNCTGGGCTGCTGTGTCTGCGTGTGCTTGCACTGTCTTGTTGAGCTGCTGCTCCCTCCCCCACCCCCTCCCCGGCCCCGGTGCTGGTGCCTGCACCGTCTCGGCCCCACGCAGCACAGGTGGGTTGCAGGTGCAGCAGTGGAGTTGGCATGTCCCGCTACTGCTCCATCTCAGCACAAAGCGCTTGCCGTGGCCAGCCCCACTTTCCTGGGGCACTTCCCTTCCCCGCCTGTAGCCATAGAAGCAGTAACATGTGCGCGGGGGGGTCAGTTCCCTGGCTGCGCTTAACAGCGTGACTTGTGACCCTCCCCATGGGGCCGGGCCACTCCTGCCTCACAGGGAGCGCCGGTGCCGCCCCTCTGTGCATGCGTCGGCTGGGGAACATCGCAAATCGCTGAATCAGAATTGCGAGAAAAATTCCTCTCAAATCAGCAAGGTTGCAATGGAGGGGTCGCAATGCAACGAGGATATACTGTATTTGCATACTCTGAAGGTGTAAATAACTTACTATTAAGGAGTCGAAGAAAAGAGTATTTACCTACTTCCAGAAACTTCACATGGAAATTTTATTTTCATTTCCCCTCCATCCCCCCAATTGCTTATTATACACAATTTTCATTGTAATATTCCACAAATATATATGGACAAATTTGACATATTACATGGTAGTACAAGCCTGGACTAGAAATTAATGAGCAAAAATGCATTAAAATACAATGTAATGTAATGCATAAGCATTTTAAAAGATTAATATACATTATGAACAATGAATTTTGCTCAGTCAAGAAAAAGATTTGGCATCTAGAAAAAGAATGTTGTCATTCACTCAGATCTCTTTGGAACATAAATAGCACCTCCAGCTAAGAAATGATTGTCAAAATAATCTAGCCAATATATTCAAGTAAAAACCATACAGTATTGCAAAATATAAAAAGGAAGAAACAACTTTATTAGACAACAATGGTTACTGAATGTTGAATTATTGCATAGCAATACCAAGTTCTGTTGATAAACTGCAAATATGGTGATTTTTCCAAGTAGACTATAAGTGATAAATGCAGCTATATCACTCTTCAGGAAACGTATTTATCTAAGTGATTTATGTATCACTCTGAAAAAAATCTCTCCGTAATTTTAAGGTAGAACTATTTAAAAAATTGTGAGAGCCAAATGGGCTCTCTTTTCATGGACTTGCCTACTTGGAGACAAAATAAAAACAACAAAACCTGTAAAAGGTATGATAAGTAGTCAGTGCTTTTAGTGACTAGTATTCTGGAGAATTTCCCGTAATAATTTAACAGCAATATTGTTTGCAGGCCCGTGAATAGTTCATACCTGTTACAAGAATATCATGTCCATCAGTACTTTGTATGAATTGTTCATACATACCACAATAGATGAAAGCTCAGTCTATTGCAGTTTGTTCAGAGATCATTTAATCAGTTAATATTTCCCCAGCAAAAAGGTCCAACCAATAACTTCATCAATAATGTAGGTTTTACCACCCACATCAATGAAAATCCTTAATGATCTTAACCCTCTTTGAACTGAGACATGGTTGAAACCAGTGTTATGTAATATTGCACTTTTTTTAAATGATTTTCTACTATAAATAAATCTAGTAGAAACTGAAAAATAACATATACTCTTCCAGAAAAGCTTTACATTTTTCTGTTATTTGTGGAAGTCTTTTATTGGTTAACATAAATGTTTCATTTGTCAGGCACAATATGCAACTTACTCTAAAACATTATATATATTTTATATATNTTAAATGAATACACACTGTGCGTTAATTTTGGGACTGATTCATTAGGAATATTGTGCAGGCATAGCAAATTTGCTAGTTATAAGGAATCCTGCATTTGCATTTGCTGTGCTATATGTATTTGATACTCCTGAGATTTGGTATGGAGAAAATAAGGCTGAAGCCTTCGCTGAAGCCACAACACCTCCAAGGTCTGATAAAGCTCTTTGATTTTTATTTTGTCTTTAGGGGACTTTGTACCTGGTCCTAGAAGGCAAGAATGGTTTGAACAGTCCTTTAAGAAACAATTGTCTCTGGTTTTGTAAAGAGGATATGAAGAACAATCATTCTTCCTTGACTCCAACCCAATACTTTTTGACCATCTCCCTCAACTGTGCCATGAAAAGAAATGCAAACTAAAATTTGGTATTATTTCTAAACAAAAGCCCCACAATAATTTTTCAGGGATGTAATATGCAAAGTGTTCTGTAATACTTTAAAAAACTGTTAGAATTTATTAACTTTGCTAATTTCACTTACCCAGGGATGATAAGAAAACAAAGAAAGAAAGGAGAGCATGCATCTCACAGAAAGGTCAGTAGACTTTGGATATATAAATGACACATTAAGATTTTATACCAGGCCAGTGATGCAAAATATTCCCAAATATGGGTTAAGTCTTTAGATTTAATAAAGCTACGCCAACTCGTATGAAGAATTTGGTCATAGATATGTACTGCCTTAGAACTGTAAGCAGCTTCAAATATTGTGAGACTTTCTAATATTCTGTACAGGTTTTACCATTACGCACTTTGTTAACTCTATTCTTCCAGGGCTGTGAAAATACTCCAAACTTCAACTGAGAGGTAGATGATAAAAAAAATTTGAACTGCAAAACGACAACATGGAAATTATATTGAAATCACATAGCAATGCTTATGCAAATTGTGATAAAAAAATGCTAGTATACGCAAGCACTTTCAATGTATGTATATGCACAAATATCAGAAGTGGTCGCTCTCAAAAAAACCCCAGATAACCTAGTCAAAACTGATGCCATATCTGAAAATAATTACTTTAAAATTCCCTTTATATTCCTCTCTATGAGTAGAAAAATAGTAATCTACAGTGCAACTAACAAAAATTGCCTGATTCAGTTTTTTTTATAGGCAAAACTGTCAGTGTCAGCTATAAGATGTTCATCTGTAAAAGTCATCATTGGCTTTGTTCAGTGATAACTGCCCCAAATCTGGCTGTACGTGGTATCTGTAGTTTACTATGTATCCCAGTAATACCTCTCCATTAAGACCCTCAGCCAGACCTGAAAGTATAAAGTGAAAAATATTGCATTTGGCAACATGGCAAATGTAACATTTCAGGAAAAAAAGAATTAAAAGAAAGCATTAAAGAGAAGTCACTACATTCCCAGACCAAATTCTTTGTGTTAATTTCAAAATGAAAAACACATGGGGTGGTGGAGGTGGGAAACTTAGAAGACGATCAAGAATTCTCTGAGAGGAAAAATCATGTACATATTGCCAAATGTTTTTTAAGCACACTAGATGCTGATACGGAAGAAAAATTCACAAGAATATTGAATCACAAAGTCAGTGAAATTGCTCCCATTCACTTCTGCAGTAAGCAGAAGTTGAACTTCCTCTCCAAAGGACAGCACCACTTAAAAAAATCTATTCAAAAAGAAATAAGGTTTTCCCTAGCTTTGTAAAAAATGTTCACAAATCACGCTCCTGAAATAAAAGCATAGTAGTCTGACTGCTTATGCTACAGGATTTCGTATAAAAAGATGCTGTTTTGAACTTCATGGAAATAGAAATTGCATGGAAATGAGAATTGCAACTACAGTTAAATGCAGAGAGGTGGGAGAGGCAAAATTTTTATATGTTCTGGAAATAATACTGAGATTTATTACTGGGAAGTCTTTCTCTGGAGTTGGAAAGGGCAACACAGAACCCTCCAGCTTCTGGAGTATGATGTCAAAAACCCTAAAGAGAGAAAAGTATCTGGATGTGCACTCTAAAACAACTTGAAATTTAACCTTGATATTAAATAGGAAAATAATATTATTGATTTATCCACATTGCTGTTGATTTTAGAATTTTGGCATTATTTTTTCTAGATTGATCAAATAAGATCAAGAGGGTAATTAGGCTTAGTGACATTGTGGCAAAGAAATTAAAATCATGAGGTATACATAAGTATAAATGAGACCAATTAAGGATTTGCTTGCACTGACTGACAGAGACTACAGATTCTTATAGTGCATAATAGATATATGTGTTATGCCTTGAAGTTTGAGTATAATTTTTCATTATTGGGCAGGGGAATCTTTTAGTCCTGACCCTACAGTGGTTCAGACTGAGGATGAGGTAATTGAAAGAAATCAGGGGAATTTAGAGAGGTAGTGTACACGCCCAGGTCTAATCATGAAAGCAGAAATGCAGTGGTGAAATGATCTACTGTAGAAACTACATGTCAGTGCAAGTAAGAGTGATATTCAGGGATTTGGAGGCAAGTTATATTAATTTTACTACTTTGTTGCTCAGTATAGCATTGATTCAAGGCAATTTATAATTATCATTACCTTCAGAAATATGAGCTACCTATACTAGGCAATTGCTCTTTTAGAACCTGTTATTTGGAAGACACGGGCTTTTAATTCCTGGCAGTTTTTGAATAGATGTGCTTCCAATTTTCTTCATTCATCTCTGGACTTCAAATTCTTTACTATTCAGTAATACTAATAGTATGCTGATGGTTCTTATTTTGTTGCTAATACAGTAATCTCTTCCTACTTTGCAGTTCACCATTCATGGCTTCAATACATTGCTAGCTTTTCCCCCCTGGCTTTATCAGCTTGTCCTAGGTCAGAACAATAACTTCCAGGGAAGATGGGAAACTTCCTGAAGTGGAAGGGAAAAATCCCTTCTTATCTACTTTACCATGCCTTTTGAATCAAAGGGGTTTTTGTCAAAAGCCATTAGCTCCCCAGCTAAAAGACAAAAGGAGTCCTCCTTGTTGAGGAATTCTGCCTTTTATTTGGTTGGATTAATTTGTCCCTTCCCCAGAGTTTGATAAGGCCATGGTGGTTATGGAAAAATTAAATCTAACCCGTGACACGGCTTTACCGTATTTACCACTACTTTGTGGATTTCGCACACTGCGGCATCGTTCTGGAACTCACACACCCCCCCACCCCACTGCAATATTTGAGGGATTACTGCATCAAGAGCAAAAGTAATGACAGAGGTGTAAGAAAATGTTTCACTTGACTCTTCCTACTTTATAATGTTCCAGTTGCCTATTATATAATTTTGCCTTATAGGATTAAAAATTGCACCTTGGCGAGTGGTGGTAAAGCAGCTCTTTCATTCCTATTATTTTTTAGCATAATTTATGAGAGATGAAAGAGTAACATTTATGTAGAGGGTTTACAGAAATTTTTATTTCCTCTGAGATAGTAACATAATTTTTGTTATTGGTGGTCAAATGTGCCTATGGCTCAAAGAACCTTGTTTTTCCCTTATTTCCTACCCCATGTTATACTGTATTCTGAGATCCTGCATAGAACAGGCAAGTTGCCTGCATATTTCCTGAGACTTTTTTCATCATCGTTTTTTAGAGTTATTTATTTACTCAATTGCAACTTCTAACAGCCTTCAGTCAAAAGCTAATACTTCTTGTTTTCTATCCTATATGGTTAATCATGTTGTTTTTTTGCAAAGACATATTAAGCATCTATAATTTTACCTCAGACATTTTTGTTCAGTCACTATATTAATCTCTGCCTTTTCTATCACTTGATGTCAAGAGCCGAGTAATGATCCTGGATGATTACTCTTCAGCTGAAATTTGAGCTCATCTTCCACAATCAGGGAATCACAGAATCATAGAATATTCTGAGTTGGACCCACANCCTCAACTCCTGCAGTCCAGTATTTATAACTGTTTTTCCTCACTGTATGAAAGCTTATATGAAACTCCTCATTGCTTTCTGGCTATGGGCACAAAAGGCCTTCACAGGTCCAAGAATTCACTCAATATGTTTGTATGGCCAAAAAGCGAGCAATAGTTTTATCCTGTGGTGTGCTGGCTGGGCTGGGGTTCAGCAGGAGCTGCAATTAATTTATTTCCTCTCTGAAGCTGGGGACTGGGAGAGGAATTGCAATTTTACTGGAACTAAATCATTCCCTGTTACAGACTATGCTGCTCAAATCTGGACACGCAACTCATTTTTTCACTCAAAACTCTGAAATGAATATATTTTGTTGCTGACACTCCTATAAAACTACAGGACTTTTTGGAGATATTTCGTTTTCCTGCATATAATTAGGTAAAAAATAGGTACTAAATTCTTTACCATGCCATGAATAGATTCATGATGCTTCCCAAAAACAGTGCTGAGGCAATTAAAAAGTTCAACAATACTGTGGAACTCCATAACATGTAAGATGATAACCCAACAAATCCAAAATAAGCACTATCAAAATTTTTAGAAGAAAAATTATTCACATTGAACACAATAGTATTAACAATATTGAGAAAAGAACTTTCGTAAAGGCACTCCCCAATCTGCTAGATTTTTCTTTTGTTTTTTTCTTTTGTTATTGGCACTTCAAAATGTGTTTATCACAGCTAGCTTTCTCTGCAATATATTTCCAACTTCTTGAGATTTAGAAGGGGGCTAAAAGAAATCATATTCTTTTCCTGGAATTGAGTGTAAGTTTATCCTGCATAAACAGTGCATAAATATTTTATGAATCAGACCCTTAATTGTCACAATTTCTGTGCCATTTATATGCATCTCTCCAAAAATAATAGCACTTTTCCTTACCTAGAAATAGAATATAAATATTTTCACTTATTACCATCAGAAGCTTGCACTTCTAGCTTTCAAATGTAAAGCTAAATGATTTCTGTAAAGTAAAATTGTAGATTTACGGTTTCTTTTGTCTAAAGCAAGAGGAAAAACTGTTTACATTTTAATTTATATGAGTGCGTGCATGAAATTGTAGATGTAAGACTAAATACCCTGCACAAAACTGGTATATCAGTACAAAGCTTCCGGACTGGCAATGCCAAGATGCCCTGTAGCATTTTTGTTCAAAGCAGCATTCTCCACCCTCACCCTCCCCAAAAGAAAAAACACCCCACAACCTTTCACTAAATTCATGTGAAAGGGAGGTGAGAACTGGTATGAAGCTACCTATCTGCAGACCTGAACTTAGGCCTTAAATCTCCTCTCAGGAAACCATCAAACAACTTATGGCTTGCCAATAAAGCCAAGCATCTATTTTGAAGTCATTGTCATGAAACTGATTCAGACTACAGAATCTAAGGGTTAGTATCCTTTTAACATCAGCAGATTCTGAATCTAGTCCCTTTAGGAAAGTTACTTCACAGTCCAATCCAGATCCTTCAGCCACGTAGGAATGCATAATGAAACAAACTAATTGCCACTCTTGTTAGCAAAATAAGTCTTGGGTTTAAATCTTTTCTGTACAGGTGGATTTCAACTTAGTTTGAATTATTGAGATCTGAATGTACTTTGCATTCAAATGTTTATATTGAAGTATAATGAAATCAGATATCACAGGAGGAAACTACTTTTGGAGTATATTATATATATATATATCAGCTGTTTGTTGTATTTTAGAGATGATGGCTACCAATTGTCTGCCTTCTTAACTTTCACATCCGTATTAGAATTGTTTATACAGAAAAGTATTTTTTGTCTTGTGAGAATACAAAAGAGGAAAAAAGTTCCTGTGTGCTTTTGTCATGTATTCTGTCTCTTCTGAAACAAATCTTTTGCCTTATATTCTCTTTAATATTAATCATAAATAGTGTTTGGGCAGATTATTTCAACAGACTTTAACCATACTCTAAAGATAAATGTTAGTATCTTTCCAAATAAGAGTAGGAGATACTTTTGCAATATATGTATATACTTTTGAAACAAAAATATTTGTCATTGAAAGGCGTTGTAGTCTGGCCCTTGATTGTCCAGAGTCACAGTTTGAAGGGTTCATTTGCATGGAGTCACTACCTCTGCAATCTTAATGTTGTATTACTGATATAAATAAATAAACTCTAGATAGTAATTTAACTTAGAGTCTTGCCATAGGACAAAAATCCATTCCTATCCAATATTGTGACTGATCATGATTACCACAAAACTTGGCCTGTGTCTTGAAGATGTATTCCTAATGGAAGTCATAAATGTTGCCTTCCAAGTTATATTGCAGATTAAATATTGGTTTCTCTTTCTGAGGGATCTTCAAAAGCTTTGTCAGCTTTGCTGGAAGTATCTTCATTCTCATTGTTTGTTAATGGTTCTGCCTCCTTTGGGTCAGCATTCTTCTGAGCTTTCTGCTTCTCATCTTCCAACTTCTTTTCTTTTGCCAAAAGCCTGTAGTTGATGGCATTGCCAATGAACAACCAGATACTGGCCACAGTGACAATCACTCCACAGACAAAATACATGTACTGATATTCACCAGTAACATCTACTAACCAACCTGAAATACAAAGACAAGAGGAGAGAAAGAATATTTAAACCAGGATACCAAGTACAGTTCACATAATTCCCTTGGAGAAATATCTATATATTCCTTGGTTTTGAAGTTGGAGTAGAAAATCATTTTCATGTTAAAATTTTCTAACACAGAAGGTGGAACACTAACAAAACCTATATTCATCAAGCTAGCAATTGCACTGGAGTCACAGACAATTATAGAATATTGAAGAACAAGGTAAGTAAAGTTTAATGAATGACAGACAATTTTTTTGCTCTTTTGCTTTCATTCTTTCATTGCCTTATTATTATAATCACCTTTTAATTTTGTTTCCTACTCTTTTGGAATGGCTGTCTGACACTCACTGAGGCTGCATACAGTCAATAGGATGAAGAATTAAGTAACTTCTTAGGCTGCTGTCTCTGTGCATCAGCTGCCTGCTTTTCATGTTTACTTTCCTGTGACTGGTGAAAGAAATAGAAAGGCTTCTTCCTTCAGCTCAACTGCTGAGTTTAAATATGATGCCTGTATCTAAAAATTACATTCACATATCTAAAATTAATTTGGTCATGACAAGGAAACTAAAATACAACAATTCTTTCAATTTATGAGCAGTACTTTCTAAATTTTCCCAACTCCCAAATCAACATTTGTACATATCCAAGTATTTAGCTCTGAACTTTTTTTTTCACATAGTATTAGGAAAAACTCAAATAGCACTGCAAGTTCATAACTCTCCTATTTGTGTAAATAGTGAAATCTGCTGATTTTTATCAATGAGCAGTCTCATTTAACCATGAAACTCTGAATCAACATTACTTCAGCATAATATTTTAAAGGATATGACCTTAAGCTACGCCAGGGGAGGTTTAGACTGAATGTTAGGAAGAGCTTTTTCACAGGGAGAGTGATCTCTCAGTGGAATGGTCTGCCCAAGGAGGTGGTGGAGTTGCTATCCCTGGAGGTGTTTAAGAGAAGACTCAATGAGGAGCTCAATGACATGGTCTAGTTGGTGGGGCTTGGGGGCTTGGATGGATGGAGCATGGTGCTCATGGTTCCACGCTTGTGGGCCTGATCCTTGGGTGGGCATTCGCTTGGGTGTTGGACTAGATGATCCTGTGAGTCCCTTCCAACTCAGAATAACCTGTGAACCTGTGAACTAGTCAAAATTTGACCTTAGCCTTTCACAGTATCACAGTATCACAGTATTTGCAAGGTTGGAAGAGACCTTGGAGATCATCGAGTCGAACCTGTAACCCAACACCAACCCTTTCTCTTTCCATATGTTCATCGCTTTTGTTGTTTCTATTTAACAAGTTATATAAATTATTCTTACAGTTATAGCACAATCAAATGTTTTTCAAAAATCCTGAGAAGTTAATATATTGAAAAATAAATAATTGTGTAAGCTACTGCTCCATAAATATTACATTAAATATCTTCAGAGTTAATACCCATTTCAGAACCCGACTGAAAAGGCTGGACTCCAGTGGTCACAGACTCAGACACTCCACTAGGTGGCATAGGAAGAGTCTGTGTGAGAATAATATAAGGATTTTGTAAACAGCAATGAGGTCACCTCTGAGCCTCTTCTTGTATGTTAAATGATAAGAAAATATGGAATGTCTTGAGAAGTATTAAAAATTTACTTGTACAAATATTATTGTACTGAAGTGAGTGGAATTGTTCCAGCATATTTAAAATTATACACAACAATGCAGTTTTCATAGAAATACTGACAATAATCTAAAATACTTCTTCGGTATGTACAGTACATGTTCTCAAGGCTGGCAATTGCACTACCTTTTTATTTTCACACTGTTGGGTTTACGCTGCAACATGCACACATCAAGATATACAACCATGTTTCTTAACAAGATTTGCGCATGTACTTTTTTGGTCTCTTGTATCATCAGAAACTTTAAGATTATAAAGCTTACTAGTGACATTACTAAATACTGACTAAAAAGCTAGTAAACATAAATATCTTACATAAGACTCTTTATAATTTTTGCTGCAAGAAACCCAGAAGTTATGAATAGATATAGGCTCCCTTTAAGGTCCCCTTACACTTGAAAAAGAGAAGTTGGCAACATTGCCATCTTTCATTCAGTTCACACTCGAATTGCCTTACCTATTGGCTGTAGAAACAGGCTGTGAGCAAAGCTGTGGTATGAAATCATGCCAGGGCACATGGCCTGCTCCACAGCAAAATAATGGAATCCCACCCTGCCTAGGCTACAAAGCATGCCCCCATTCTTCTGACACCTTCCTGCTAGTTTCTTCTCTGTGGAAATGCTAGTGCTCTCTGTTTAGACAAGCTGAAGTTGTTGTTTAAAATCTAAGCAAGTGTAAGAGAGTGCTCCTTGAACTATTACTAGATTGGAGAAATTATAAGCCACTCTGTGAGATGATCCTTGTGGGTACCTTCCAACCCAGATTATTCTGCAATTCTGTGTGTGATCTTCACAAAAATGGACCAGTGGATTCAATCAATTCGAGAGAGTAAGAATTTTGTTGGCAAAGAGCAAATTGGAGACAAATATATGTAAATCAAGGTTGCAGAGTTAGCTTATGTGCTATTAGGAAAACATATGTTTACTACATGGATTTAAGGGTCAACAGAGATATGCTCTTAATCTATCTTTTGCATATGCACTCAATATTACGACTTTAGATGCTCATAGGAACCTGCAGCTACAGTACACTTCCAGTCACAGCAAAAACAATGAATAACATTAAGAACAATGTTTATATTTATTCAATGTTAAATTGCAAGATTATATTGTAATGTCTGAAAAAATGGAAGAAATAGATTCTTACCTCCGAGAGGAGGGCCTATGAGCACAGGGCAACATTCCACAATGGTGACAAGTCCAACGGCACTGGAAAATCTGGCAGCCCCAACCAGGTCCATCAATGTTTCAAAAAGAACACTGCTAACCATTCCAAATGCAAACCCAAAAAATACAGCATATATTACCAAGCCAGTGTAATTTTTTGCTAGAGGGCATAAGATATGACAGACACCATTGTACAAGACAGCAAAACTAAAAAAATACTGAATCTTTGGCCGGATAAACCTGGAGTTTGCTACAAGTCCCATTGAAGGCCTAGCAAACATGTCCACAAAGGCTAAGATAGATAGCAAAAAAGCAGAAGAATATTCATCAATTCCCTTGTGCTTGGCATAAGGAGCCAAAAATACTATTGGAGCGAAGAAACCAATAAACATAATGACATTTCCTGACAAATAGATCAAAAACCCTCTGTGTTTGAAGAGAGACAGATCTAGATACTTATTCACAGTTTGCCAACAAGACTTCTTGCTGTTTTTGTGCAAGGCAGAATCTCCTGTGCCTTTTTCAACATCTTTTTTCATAGTCTGGACTCTTTTTGGTCCAACAGGTCTCATAAGTGACCCAGCCACACAGCAGTTCAAAAGAAGTCCTCCCAGAATAAGAAAGCTTCCTTTCCAGCCAAAAGCGTTAAAGAGGAATTGATTCAGAGGTGCCAATGTGCTCAGAAACACTGGACTTCCAGCCATGGCCAATCCATTAGCAATGGGACGCTTCTTATAGAAATACTTGCCAATCATGGTTAAGGCAGGCTGTAAGTTGAATGCTAAACCCAGACCTAAACAACACATAAAAGACAGTATTATTGCATGTCATGCATTGAAAAACATATTGTACTTCTTTTAAGTTATTTTTTTAATTACCACTATCTAATCCAGTGATTCCAATAAAGATAGAAACAAATTAACAGCACAGAATGAAATACAGCTGCTTTACTGTCTACGTGCATTAAAGCCAAGATTGTGTCATGGTGGAATTTGGTCATTTCTCACCTGTAGCACTTCATTAAAAGCCAAAACTCCATATTGTGTTTTGGCAATGATAGAGTAAGGGCAATCACATAGAGAGGAATGATGGTAACAATGCCTTGATTCACCATTTTTATATTTGCTAAGGTATAATGCAATTCCCTCTTGGCTCATTTCATGAACGTTATTAAATGTCACCTCAGCTACTATGAATGCAAAGTGTATCTAAATGCCTAAATCTCCTAATTTTTTATTTCCAATCCTAATTAAGATACAACTTGTCCACAAAACTGGAGCTTAAAATAGTAAATTATTTTAGGGCACATTAAGCTCCCCTTCCCTAGGTCACTGCTAAAGTTGGAAGAGTTGTAGAGGTGGAAGCAGACCAGCCATCCACATCAGCTGAATGTATAAGCTGAACCTTAGACTGAACCTCTAGGCCTTCTTTCTCTGTATAAAGACATCTAGGCAGTAAGAGGCACATAGCTATGCATCCGCTTGATGGCACAGGAGAAAAGTTTTTTTCTCTGATAGGCCCATTCCTGGAGTTTGACTTTATTCTTTCAGTGGGCCCTGAGTTTAGGACGTCAAAAATAAGAGCTTTAAGAATTAATCACTGAATAAAGAAGGATTTCTTTAGTCCCAACATAAAGAAAGATGAGCTTGAATCGACAAATATTATCTCATTCATTTATCACCTGCCAATACTGCACCTTGCCTTCCTTACTCTGAGAAGGGAGTTTAAACCCCCTCCACAACTTTTCAAAAAGAGGTTATTTAATTTACTAGCATTGCAATCATTTTAGTTCATAGCTTTAGGCAATATCTAATTTTATTATTGATTCTAGGGGAGACTTCAAATAGAAAACTATTGAACTGGAAGCTTTTATATTTTTCTGAGATAGTGTATGTATGTACAAAGTTACAGAAAGCTGGTATAAGCTTTCATAATTTTACCAGAATTCTGCTAGCCGCTGCCATCCTATGTGAAGTACAACCTGATTGAAAGCTAAAACAAGGAATGTGAAATTGTACACAAATTACTGTAACAAATGCTGTCACAGGCCAATCAATTATTTAATCATTATTATCGTGCAGTGTTGAACAGTCCATACATACAGCATTTATTGAATAAATTCATCATTTCTTTCTGAAATACCCTAAGAAATAATTTAAAGGATTAGATAGTGCAAGTAGCTGAAATTAACTCATTTTGTTACCTTCTTGGATTGCATCTGTGCACAGAGGATTCTTGATCAGCAAGGCTCACTGGTAGAATAATATTAGAAATAATATAATAAAATATAACCTTTTAAACAGGACTCTTACCTCCAACAACACCAATACATATATATAGTTCAAGGACGCTATTGCAGAAAGAGCTTGCAATCATTCCAAATGAACACAGGATGCCACCTGCTATCATCACAGGCCTGCTACCATACTTATTCACCAAAATGCTGCTTATGGGACCTGGTGGTAGAAAGAAAATGCAATTACAGGTAACAGGTAACTGCATCATGTATGCCTTTGTATTTATAACTAGTTGGAACACTTTTCTATTCCATCAGGGAAAATGTTAAGCTGTTTCTATACAGTGTGTCTTACACTGTGAATTTGCAGGAACGTGACCCTGGATGTGGATATATTGCCTCCACAACAACATAAATATTGATTGATTGATTATAGAGATGGATAAAAACATTAAAGACATAAGCAAGAGGGGTTGTTACAGCTCATGAGCAATCAATTCTGAGATCGGTCAGTGGAAGTTTTCGAAGTGCAAGGATGGAAGAATTTCAAGTATGACATAGGTATCAAAACACTTCATAGAGCAGGAGGAATCTCTAGGCAAGCAAACTAAAAACTGACCTTAATACTGCAACATGTCCTTCACCTCTGCTTAGAAGCATACATAGGCTTAAAACTGTTGTCAAATTAGAATGTAAATCCCTGGTTCCTGAGTCTTGTTTTGCTTTATCTCATAAACAGGGGAGTGTCAATGGGCAGTAAGATGAGTATAGGCTGTCTGGGAAAGCCAAAAATGTGGTTCAGCACAAAAACATATAAACTTTGAAAATATTGCTACAGATTAATTTTTCAGTTTCAATTGCAATTCAGCTTATGGTGTAATTATATCCATACTAAACTGTCCTTGTTTAGGTTTTTTTTGCTGCTCTGGCAGCGAGGGAGTTAACAGCTCAGCTCTTGCCTGGGCCTCAGTCACTGCTATAGCATTCAAGGTTGTAGAGATAGGGATGCCTCTGTGAATAATCATATTTGGGAGAGAAGAAAAAAAACTCAGTAGCAAGATGTAGNAGTACTTAAAAGCTGCATCCTGGCTGTGACTCTCGGACAACAGAGAATTTCGGAAGAACTGTCGTCCCCGGGTCGAGATCTCACTTGAGAAAGGGTCATGAAAGACCTCTCTCTTGTGAGAGAGAGAGAGAGAGAGAACTTTATGAAAAGGCAGAGAGATGGTTCCTACCTGAGATCTGGTCAGAAATACCTTAACTTGCCTGGTTTAACCTTACCCTATGTTCCCCCTTTGTCTCCTGGTGAAAAAAGGGAATATGACATCTGTTGTAAGAGAAGGAGGGGTGGGGGGAAAAGGTTGCATTTTAAATGATGCTTCCTTCACAGTTCTGATCTTGTCAGTTAATAAATAAATCCTTTATATTCTTTACTTGTAGTTTGGCTTGCTTTTTTGCCGGTGACCAGTTTTATTTTCCAGTTTTATTTTCCAGTTTTTCCTCCAGGAGAGGTTGTGGGTGAATCTCTGGCATCCAGCCAGGGTCAAACCATGACACTAAACAAATGTGCAGTTTAGCACAACATGGGTTATATGTTTTTTAAACGACCATGACTAGAATAGATAGTGTGCTACATATCAAGATTAAGAGGTTGTCAAAGCTCTTAGGTAAACCTGCATAGCATCCAACTCCACTATATTTGGCCTAAACCATTATGAATAGTCTTGCTTCTGCAATAGCTAAACTTAACTAATTAAAAAACTCCAACAAACAAACATCATAACACTAAATGACCCAACATCACAAAAAGCTCTTCATTTCAAACCTATGATAAAGCAGACACCTGGAATCTTTTGCTCAGCATCTGATTTCATTGCAAATCATTCACTGGTAACAGTACTAGCAACAGTTTTAAGTCTATATTTTTATAAATATCTAAAGGAATAAATGCCAGAAATAATATGTTGTGAAAAAGCCAAATCCAATAAAATTTAAAAGTGTGCTTTCATAGGCACAGTGTTAGCTTAGACTTCACTCTTTGAATTACCTTAAATGTATTAGACTATTATTATGGATAGACTGCAAATATTAATTACTACTCGCATATCAATAACAGAAGTGTTAAGAATGCGCCAAATTATCATTCATTACTTCCTGATGGAAATGAGATTCTGCAACAGACTTGCCCTCTGCCTCCCTGTGTTTTATAATAGAGCAATCCCTTGCTGCTTACATTTTTCAGGCTTTCCTCCTTGTTCACCCCGCGCAGGGCAGGGGAGCAGCATCAACAGGTGCTGCTTGCTCCAGGGCCGCCAAGAGCTTGCTTGCCTCTAACAGTGTAGCAAATATTAATAAAATGGTGGGAAAGCTTTACAACACTGTCTCAAAGGTATGTTAACCAAGCCACTGTGTGGAGACATCCTCCTCCTCCTCCTGGTCTGCTTGCTTCTGCTTGCTCCTTGCTGCTTTCTCTTGCTTGTTCCTTGCTCCAGTTTGTTCCTTGCTCATGCTTTCTGCTTGTTGCTTACTCCTGTTTGCCCCTGCTTCCTCTTTGCTGCTTCTTGCTACTGCTTGCTGATGCTTACTCCTGCTGCTCCTGCTGCTCAGGGCTGAGGGGGCAAGGAGCCAGCTATATTTATATATATATTGATTCTTCGCATAGTCACGACCCGTTATTTGTGGGATCCAATAGTTGTGTCACCTCGGCGCATGCGCAGAATGTACTGTGAACCCATCAGCTTGTGAATATATAATGAGGTTATGAACATATAATTGGTCTCCCCTGGTGTCACCCCCCACCAGACCTGCTGTACATGCCTCATTCTCACCGTTTAGCAGAAAGGGGAGCCGGTTCCATCTCTGTAAAGCCACGAGCGCTGCCGCACTGCCGGCACAAAGGGACTGGCGCCATGATGGCAGTTCTGGGCATGGCAGCGCAGCTGCGAACCGGGGGATGGCAGGGCATGGTTGCCACTACCATAGCNCGCACTGCCGGCACAAAGGGACCGGCGCCATGATGGCAGTTCTGGGCATGGCAGCGCGGCTGCGAACCGGGGGATGGCAGGGCATGGTTGCCACTACCATAGCCGACTTCAGGGTGGCGGCGGATGTGAGATTTAAAGCCAGGTGCACAGGTGCGGATCCACCGACTCAGCACCACGTTTCAGCTCTGCCAGGACTGGTGGAACACGGAGAGCATAGTCCGGCATGTCCCGATGCCAGTGACGCGGACTCCTGACATCAGAGTGGTGCCACTGGAACTCCCCTCACTGCCCAAAATAAAAAGTTCCCTTGTAGGATGTGTGGGGCGGAGGGAGGGTAGGAGACGGAAGGGGAGAGCTGCGGGCTGGGCAGCGGGCGCAGGGACAAGCGGGGCTGCGACTCTCCCGGTGCAGGACACATCTGTGCTCTGGTGCTGCACTGGCTCCCAAGTCCGTCCCTGCCCTGCACTTCTTAGGATCCGCTGCAAGAGCAGATCACAGAGCCACCGGCTCTTCTCGCCCTGCACAGCCACTGGTCGCCCGTGCTCCTCAAGACAGCCCCAGCAGGAGACAGACCCCAGCTGCCACCCGCCCCATCCTGGGGCGGTCAGATTAGCGCTGCCTGCTTGCACCCACTCTTGCCAGAAAAGCTTTAGTTGGGGCTGTTACATTCCTGGAAAAATAAATCCCAAAAAAGCAGCCCCTTTGAACAGCAGGGACTGTCCCAGCCTGTTCAGCTGTCACATTCCCAGAAAAAGAAAACGCGAATAAAACACCGGCCCCAAAGGTACCAGCAGTGCGTGTGTCTCAGCCTTGCTTGCATCACAGCCTTCTCCCCTGAGAGGTGGTTGCGTGCAGCCCCTTTGACAGTGGCAAGCCTACCCCTGAGTCTGCTCTGGAGCAGCATGCCGCCTCTGCGATGTTTGAACACAAGAGATAGAATATCAACCCATAATCCCAATTAAACCAACACCAAAAAAGAAAGATGATGTACTTGGTGGCATGACCTAGATATTAGGGTAGTGTGTTATAGGTAGGATGGTGTGTTGGTAGTAGGATGGCAACAAGTTAGGTAACAGGTTTGACTAGATTAGATTAGGTAATAGTTGATAGGTTGGACTTGATGATCTCTATGGTCTTTTCCAACCTTACTGATTCTGTGATTCTGTGAAAGAGCCACCAGCTCTTTTGCCTTGAGCAGCTGCTGTTGGTCTATGCACAGCCCCAGTGGCAGCCAGGGAGGCGGACCCCAGCTGCCCCCCTGTCAGGGTAATGGGGGATCACTGTATATGAATTACTACTTTGCAGATTTCATTTATTGTGGCATCTTTGTGGAACCGACCCCCTACGAAAACCAAGGGATTACTATAGCTTGTGAATACAGAGGTAAACTTGAAATTAATTTAACTGGAAAGCAAAGATTTGAGTGATGTTTAGATCTTAGTTTGCACATTCATTAAATAGTTTGGGTCCCAAGAAATCTAGGAAGCTCTTACAGGCTTCCCGTCCAGACAGCCCAGTCACTGGTCAATACATTCAGCTTGTCATCAGTAAAAGCAATCTATTTTCCTGCCCTTGTGACTGCACTGTTCAGGGTAGGTGGGACATAGAAGATAAACAAAGTGGTTTTTTTACTGAAATAGTAAAGAAGTCTCAAATTTAGGGCATTAGGCTCATCTCACAGACTTAAGCATAGGAGAAGGGTCTCTGCTGCTCACTAAACTGCAGTTTAATCATAACTGTATATTGAAATCAAGATACCTGATTTCAATATCCACAGCCTGGAATGGATCACCAAATAGATAATAGTCCAGAGATTTATTAAAAGACTTTAAAATACTTATGAAGCACTAAAACATTTAACCAACAGCTTATATGATATATCCAATATCTCTTTACTTACATTTGGGGAGAACCACTGTGATAAGGTAGGTTTCCCCTTTAAGGGCATATGGAGAAAGCAATGAAACATGAAGGATGGAGAAATTACTCTGCAAGTACATCGCAAATATGTCATGTTTACTTCTTCTGTCTTGATAAACTTGTGTTCTCATAGCTATGTTGAAGTAAAACTTAAATTACCTTTTAAAAAAAAATATAAACTGTATTTGGAAAACCAGTGGTTTGGTTCATGTTTGAATCAGAAAGCAAGCACTTTTGAAATATGTAAACAATATAAATATTTTCTGTGAGTCAAAGACCCTTTTAACTGGAACTTTTTGTTTAACTCAAAGCAAAATGTTTCAATCCGAATCAAGTATTATTTATAGTTTTGAAAATAAATCTAAGGGAATTAAAAAAAATTAATTGCTGTCATTGCTAAACATAATACAGTCAAGTCTCCTATAACGTGGACCTGCAGTCTTATTTGGGATTTGCGTAGCCTGACTTCTGCATTGAATGGCGGCCACTGCTGCCCCCCACACCGCCATGGCCGCCATGGCTGCCCGGGCTACCCCTGCTCCTGCCCACACCACCACTGCCACCTGGGATGCCGCCCAGGCCGCTGCCCAGGCAGTCGCAGCAGGTTGCACATGTGCAGTTGTGAAACGGGTCTCCTACATTGCTAAAAAATCATGCCACTAAGATCTGAAGCCACAATATGGGGGGCACGAAGTGCAAGAGGGTCAACTGTAACAGTATTTCACTTAAAAGATGTAAAAATAATGATAAAAATAATGTTCTTCTTCCTGTGATGAGATGGAAGTATTTACAAAATTGAAAAAGAAAAATTTGTTTAGTGTTTGTTAATTTTATAACCTTCCTTCAAATTACTGCTCTAATAAATGTTGTCTTGCTGTAGTTTTATTTTAAATGTTCCTTTGATGAGTCATAGAAAAAATGTAGGAAAGAGGCATCATAGGAGGGAAAAAATTGACCGTACTATTTCTAGATTCACTCACTATAGGCAGAACCTGGAATTGTACCCATACACAAATACATACTTCAGTTATGATGTTGGTAGACCATTTAGCAGTCTGTTTCTTTTCTCATTAAATAAAGACATTATGAAAAGCCAGAAAGATAAGTGTCAGACAAAATGAAAAAGATAACATAAATCCACATGCAGAAGACTATCAAGTGTTGAACACAGAAGAATTAGAAAAGATTGTTGTACAATAATGTTATATTTTTTAGCATTTTAAATAAAATTATGACTCAAAAAGAGCATGCACAACACTGGGAAAGTTTTCCAACCGTAATCAAGGACAAAGATGAGCTCTGCCCTATTATTCACCCCAAAAGAGATCTGACTACAATATTAAAGTAATTTAATATGGTTCCATCAATCTTTCCTTACTTCTCCTGAATTACAAGAAAATGAGGATGATTCTTGTTTGTGCAGGAGTTTAGAGACAACTTTTAGTTTTTGATTGGTTGTATTTTCTGAGGGTTGTCCAGAAATATAAAGTTCCCTTCTCCTTTAAGGGAAATAATTGTGCAGACAGTTCCTTACTGGGAAGAAGAAAACTGCATCTCTGCAGATCTTCACTGTGGCAGTTAGGCCAGGACCACCAGGCCAGTTACAGCTTTTCAGATAAAAGTATGTAATGCTAGGTTCCCCTATAAGACCTGATAGCTGAACTCAAATACAGATGTATTTAGGTAGGCAGTGGTTGAAGACACAACAGGAAAGGCAAAGCTGTCTGATGAGTCTGACTCTACTTCCAAGCAACCTAAATCTGGACTATGTGATGAATTTAAAATTCCTTTACGTAATACTTTTTTTGAAATGTTTTCCTTAAGTTAATGATGTGTATTTACTACTACTACTCTACTCAATTTGAAGTTTTCTGTATGCATATTCCAGTATTTTGATTTAAAATTTGTGCATGTGGGAAATACTAATTGTTCTATAAGCCTTGAAGTTAATTTAAGCTCCCTAAGTTATCTAGAAAACTTTCCAATGTGCTAAGCAGGTTGAACATTTTCTTCTGACATTTGTGCATACACTTCATTTTGCAGTCTCATAAAATATGGCATATTCATACCTTAACATAGATGAACCTACAAAAATTCCAGCTGTTTGCCTGCCATCGTATGTTTTGTAGCCATGTAAAAATTTAATTTCACATCTGAAATCTTCTACAATTATTTAAGCAACACTCACATGGGTTTATATTCTTTTTAGCCAAAGGAAGATTAAGGTGTTTAAATACTCTAACACTCAAAAAATCTTGCTATATAGTAATGCATGTTAATACACTAAAGGACTGCTGGATCTCTGAACCTACTTTCCTTAAGCCTGAAGTAACTGCATAACAGATATTAGTTAAGTCAGGAGATCCATGAGAATATTAATTCTGATCTCTCCCTTACCACCTACAAAGCATCAGCCACAAAAGATTATACACTCTTTTAACCAAATTTAAGACCATTATCATAATATGCTAACATTCTCCAAGCTGTATTTTTGTCTTATATCTTTCTGTTTCAGGCATATGGCCAGGTTGTAAGAAGGAATAAGACAGCAATCAGCTTAAGAAAGATGTTGAACTGCCTGAGAGGGTCCAGAGAAGGGCAACAAAGATTGTGAAAGGACTGGAGGACAAGCCCTATGGGAAGTGACTGCAGGAGCTGGAGTTGTTCAATTTGGAGAAGAGAAGGCTCAGAGGTAACCTCATTGCTGTTTGCAGCTACCTGAAGGGAGGTTGCAGTTGGGTGGGTGTAAATCTCTTCTTTCAGGCTACCAGCACCAGAACAAGAGGGCATGGCCTTAAGCTACGCCAGAGGAGGTTTAGACTGGATGTTAGGAAGAGGATTTTCACAGAGATAGTGATCTCTCAGTGGAATGGTCTGCCTAGAGAGCTGGTGGAGTCACCATCCCTGGAGGTGTTTAAGAAAAGACCAGATGAGGAACTCATTGGCATGGTGTAGTGGTTTGACTCTGGCTGGATGTCAGAGATTCATCCACAGCCACTTTCTCACTTCATTTCCCCCACCCCCTCATACAAACAGGAGGAGAAGAAAAGGCAAAAAAACCCTGAGGGGTCTTTGCTACAGCAGGAATGAGGACTATTAGAAATGTTTTACTGTCACAGGCAAAAAACATTTCAAGGTGGAGATATAAAGGATTTATTTCTAACAAGATCAGAGCTTAATGTGAAAAGTATCATCTTAAAGGCAACCTTCTCCCCCACCCCTTTGTCTCTTACAACAGGTACCACATTACACGTTTTCTCCAGGAGACAGGGGGAAAGTGACAAGAGGAAAATCAGACAGTTGGCGTTTCTCTGCCACTGCTCAGGGGAGGAGGCCATTTCCCTGCATTCCATAGGGGTCCCACCCATGGGAGAAAGCCTTTCATGACTCTCCCCAGCGTGAGTCCAATCCCAGGGGCAACAACTCTTCCATACTCTGCTGCCCGGGGGTCACTCCACAGGGTGCAGTTCTTTGAGCACTGGCTGCTTCAGCGTGGTCCCATCTCAAAGCACACAGATCCTACCAGGTAGAGTTCTGCTCCAATGTGGACTCTCCTCTCCACGGGCTAAACGTCTCTCCTGGGACTCGGCTACAACATGGGCTCCAATGGACTGCAGCCTCCCTCCAGTATCCACCTACTCCAGCGTGGGCTCCCTCTCCATGGGCTACAGGTGGATCTCTGCATCCCTGTGTTCTCTCCATTCCATGGGCTGCAAGGGGACAGTCTGCTTCACCATGGTCCTCACCACGGGCTGCAGGGAGACGCCTGGAACACCTCCTCGCCCTCCTTTGGCCCTGGTCTTGGTGCATGCATTTGCTGTTACAATTTTTCCCAGCTCTTCTCTGGCAGCGATTATCTTCTCATAACTTTTTTTTTCCCCTTCTTAAATATTTTATCACAGAGGTGTCTCTATCTCTCCTGATTGGCCTGGCCTTGGCCAGCAGTGGGCCTAGCCAGGAGCTGGCTGGCATTACCTCTACCTGCTATGAGGGAGGCTTCCAGCAACTTCTCAAAGAAAAGCCTCCTCCATAGTCTCACCATCGTGCCAGAAAAAAACAGCCACAGCAAACCCACACACAATGTCCAGATAATGGGAGGCTCAGATGGTCAGAGTAGTGCCCATGGCTCTGGGGCTGTCGGTTCAATCCCTACATGGGCGTTCGCTTGGGAAGTGGACTAGCAGATTCTTGTGGGTTCCAACTTGGAATATCCTGTGAACTAATTAGTGCTGCTGAAGGATAGTTTCAGGAAGGGCTGTGCAGCAGGAAACAAATGCTTTAGAAAACAAGAAAAAATAGGAGCTTTTCACATTGGCTGTCATATGCCAAGGGAAAGATGGCAAAAGTCATTTTAGTTATATGAGCAAAGACCAGATTATGCATTTTGCCACTGTTTATAATAATTCATACAAAATCTATAGTAATCTGAAACCTATGTTCAGTTTGACAGCTCAAAAGACCATTCACTTGTACATATGTATTGTGCAAAATGTGAGGATGAAGCTGCTGTCACTGGTTTTCAGCGAATGCAAAAATCTCTCAGAATCACAAAATCACAGAATATGCTGAGTTGGATGGGGCCAACAAGGATCATCAAATCCAACTCCTGGCCCTGCACAGGACCATCCTCAGGAGTCACAACATGGGTATGAGACTGTCATCCAAATGCTTTTTAACTCTGTCAGGCTTGGTGCCATGACCAATTCTCTGGAGAGCCTGTTCCAGTGCCTAACAATCCTCCAGGTGAAGAGCCTAATATTCAACCTAAACCTTCCCTGACACAACTTCAGGCCATTCCCTTGGGTCCTGTCACTGGTCACCACAGAGAAGAGGTCAGTGCGTGCCCCTTCTCTTCCCTTCACTAAGAAGTTGTAGACTGCAATGAGGTCTCCCCTCAGTCTCCTCTTCTCCAGGATGAAGAGACCAAATGCCCTCCGCGGCTGTGCATACAGCTTCAACTCAAGGCACTTCACCATCTTTGTTGCTGTCCTTTTGACACTCTTTAATAGCTTAATATCTTTCTTATATTGTGGCGCACAAACCTGCACACTGTATTCAAGGTGAAGCTGCACCAGTGCAGAGTGGGACAATCCCCTTCCAGGACAGGCTGGTTATGCTTTGCCTGATGCCCCCAGGACATGGTTGGCCCTCCTGGTTGCCAGGGCACTGCTGACTCATAATCAATTTGCCATTGATCAAGACCCCAAGGTCCATTTCTGCTTTCCAGCATCTCATTCCCCAGTGTGTTCATACATCCAGGGTTACCCCATTCCAGATACAGAATCCAGCACTTTCCCTTGTTGAACTTCACATGGTTGGTGATTGCACCCTCCAGTACTTTGCTGCAGGGCTTCCCTGCCTTCAAGAGAGTCAACAGCTCCTCCCAGTTTTGTGTAATCTACAAACTAGGTATCCCATCTAGGTATCCCTTTCAGTCCCTCATTCGAGTCATTTAGAAACATGTTGAAGAGCACAGGGTCTAATGGAAGCCCTGTGGAACCACATTAGTGACAGGTCACCAATCTGATGTCAACTCATATTACTCTTGATGTTACCCCATATTACCCCTGATATTACCCTTGGTGCTTGACCTGTGAGCCACTTGCTACCCCACCACATGATGTGTTTATCCAGTTGTGTGTTGGACATTTTGGGACATAGTGCAGCGTGACCCTTCCTCTATAGAGACTGGGCACAGAGACACACAGGACCAGCTCAGGGGCTGGGCACAGTACGGCAGGACTGTAATCCCGAGACTGAGCCGGGGAAACCCCAAGCCCTCCCTCTGTCCCCTTCCCGGGGGAGCTGGGCCCGGGGCGGGCCCATCCCGCCTCACAGGGAGAGCCGGCCCCGCTCCTCGGCAAAGCAGAAGCAGAGCGCATGTGCTGGGTATGAAATCCAGCAGATCCGTGGAGCCAGACTGTGAAAAAATTGCTTCACAAATGGGCGAGGTCGTGAAGGAGAAGTCGCGATACAGAGAGGATTCATTGTACTTCAAAAAAATGATCTGACTCTGAAGACAATGCAACAACTTTATGTCTGCTATCAATAAAAGCTTGAAGGATGCAAATGAGATAGCAATATTTCCCATTCACAGTACCTCGAGGTAATAGCATAGGTAGACCAGTTTAAAGGCCATGAGAGAGAATAAAAGATTTATTTGGAATAAAATCTCTATCTTGCTCTGCTCACAGGTAAAATAATAGTTACAAGTCCAAAAGTATTAGGTACAGTCCATTAATTTGTAAGAGGAATAGAATCTAAGACACTTGAACTCTTGCTGTCTTCTTTTTCATCAATTTTTTTTCTTACCAAAATGGGAAAAAAAAATCCTTTAGGCAGTTCTCCCTTAAATAGACAACACTTTCTCTGAGGGATGAAAACATGTTCTGCAATTCAAATGTATAATAACTAGTTATAATGGTTACAATAGTAGGTATTGCATTCTAGCAGTATCAAACTGCCATCATTGTCTTTTATGACCACAATGAGGTCAACTTTGGATCTAATCTATATGTATATTCACCATAAGAATGAAAGTTTCTTTAAAGAGTTCTATATTCTAAGTTTTAGATTCTATAATAGTTTCTATAATCCATGTTTCAGTGTTTAATTTATTTTGTGGAATCATAGAATTGCATGGGCTAGAAGGGACCTCAAGATGATTAGAGGGATGGAGCAGTTCTCCTATGAGGAAAGACTAAGAGAATTGGGATTGTTCGGTGTGGAAAAGAGAAGGCTTGACCTAATTATGGCCTTCCAGTACCTGAAGGAAGCCTAAAGGAAAGATGGGGGAAAGTTTTTTGCAAGGGCATGTAGAAATAGGACAACTGTGGGGTTAAGGCATCTCTCCCCTGTT
>WEKX01019954.1:6777-24360 GCA_013390025.1 Pitta sordida
CCCAGGGGGTCACACCTCGGTCCCAGGGGTCAGATCTCTGTCCCAGGGGTCAGATCTCAGTCCCAGGGGTCACACCTCAGTCCCAGGGGTCAGATCTCTGTCCCAGGGGTCAGATCTCTGTCCCAGGGGGTCACACCTCGGTCCCAGGGGTCCAGGCCTCACCTGGCAGGACAGGGAGCCATCCCTCTCCACGATGCACTCGGCCTTCTCGTGGCAGGGGCTGATCTCCCCGTTGGAACACCGTGGCCCCTGTGGCTGGGCCCTGCAGCCACTGCTCTGATCCCCCACGAAGCCAGGCTTACAGGCCCCACATCTGTAGGATCCCTGCAGGGAAAAGCACCAGGGGGTTAATTCTGCCGTGTCCAACCTCTGCCGTGCCCCTTCCTCAGCCCCTGGATTGTCACAGGGAACAGAGGCCCTGAAGCCTGGGAAGGGACACCAGGAGGGTCTCCAGGAATGTCACAGGATTGTGGAATGGTTTGGGTTGAAGGGACCCTAAAGCCCATCTCATTCCACCCCCTGCCATGCGACACCTTCCACTGTCCCAGGGTGCTCCAACCTGGCCTTGGACACTTCCAGGGATGGGGCAGCCACAGCTGCTCTGGGGATTTCATTCCAGGGTCCCCCCACCCTCACAGTCCATAATTCCTTCCCAATATCCAATCTAACCCTCCCTCTGGCAGTGGGAATCCATTCCCTGTGTCCTGTCACTCCC
The DNA here is from genome assembly GCA_013390025.1 of Pitta sordida. Taxonomy (NCBI): domain Eukaryota; kingdom Metazoa; phylum Chordata; class Aves; order Passeriformes; family Pittidae; genus Pitta; species Pitta sordida. The sequence continues at coordinate 7,493 of WEKX01019954.1, forward strand.
AGTCCTTCTCCAGGTGAACACTCCCAGCCCTCCCAGCCCGTCTCCAGCCCTGGATATTCACCCGTGTGTTGATGCAGATGGAGTTGGGGACACAGTTCGTGGCAGCATCAGTCTCACACTCATTGATGTCGGTGCACACCTGCCCAGGGAGTTCAGGACACGTCAGCTTCACTCCTGAGCAGTGCCCACAGCAGATCCCACACCTCAGGCACCTCCAGGAGCAGCAGCAAAGCCCTGGCACACCTTACTAGCCCAGGGCTAGTAAGTTTTCCTCCTGACAAGTTTGAGGCAGATGCCAGCAGAACTCCTGACCCCGGGCAAGCTGTTCCCCCCCCCTCTCCAGAGAGATTCCAGCCTGGGAAAACAGCTCTGGGCTGAGCTGCTGGAACATCCCGGCTGTGGAAGGAGAGAAGGGGTTCCATGAGCAGGAAGGGCAGTGGCTGCTCCCCGTGACCAGCTCCAGGTAACCACGGGCACCCCTGGGTGTTCCTGCCACCCAAACTAAGGGCAGCCTGTTGGTTTTGGAGTTCGGTCTGGAGCTGCCAGGGAAGCTGGGAAGGGGGTGGCAGTAGCTGCACAAACTCTTCTGTGTCCCAGAGGGAAGGATTCCCCAGCCTGGCTGCACAAAGGTGGCAGAGAGGGAATGTTCTGTCCAGCCTTGGAGTGAGGGCTCAGGACATCCCGGGCACGTCCCTCCTCCCCCTGCATCCACCTTCCCCCCGAACCCTGCGGTCACAGGGACCTTAAAACCCACCCAGTCCCGCGGGCAGGGAGACCTTCCACTGCCCCGAGTTGCTCAGAGCTCCATCCAACCTGGCCTTGGACACTTCCAGGGATGGAGCAACGCGTGCCAAGGCCTCCCCACCCTCGGGAACGCTCAGGAGGAAGCACCATCCCCTCCCATTTCTCCAGCTTGAGGGGGGGTAGAGCTCCGAGACCTTGGGACGACAAGGACAGAGGGGACTCCTGAAGGACACAGAACGGTTTCTTGGGCCTTACCTGCTTGTTGGCCCTGGCAAAGGCCAGCCCAACCCCCTGGAGCAGCTGCCCGCTGTAGCCGGGCGGGCAGGGGTCGCAGCGGAAGCCGGGGGTGGTGTTAATGCACTGGACTTTCGGGAAGCAGGGGCTGGCGTTGCACTGAAACAAGAGAGAGGTTGTGCAGCACCCTGAGGGGGGCTGGGGACAGCTCCGGAGCTGGGCGGGGGGGGTGAGGGTTTGGCTCTAAAGAACGAGGCAGGAGTGCGAGGGAATTCCCGGCGTCGCCTGGAAAGTGTTGTCCCGCCCGGGTGGTTTGTCCTCCCCCTCCCCGAGGCAAACAAAGCAACTCTCGGGGTTGGTTCTGCTCAGGTGGCATCACCTGCCCCCAGGCAGCCTCGTTTTCCAAGTTTTCCTTCCTGGAATCCTGTGAGTGCAGAGAGCTGGACCATTCCTTCCGCTGCTGAGATATCCCTGTGGAATTCCAGCCCCCGGAGGAACCGCCAGACTTTCCCTGACCAACCTGTGATACTCCAGGGCAGCTGTTTGTTCACCACTCTGCCTTTCCCAAAATCCCTGGGAATTCCCCAAATCCCTGAATTCCTGCTCTCTGCACTGGAAGAGGCATCACAGGAATACAAAATTCCTGTATTTAGGACTAACTAATCACCAAACCCCAAAAATCTCTCACCAACCCTTCAGCAGGTTTTTTTTTTTGTAACAGAGGTGACAGGGCTTTGCTGGGCTGGAATAATCCAGGAGCTCAGGAATAGGATTTGGGGACCACGGGAGTCTTATGGACACGAGGAATGATTGGATGGGCAGAGCTTTGCACACACACAGAGCCTGAAACCCATGGAATTCCACTTTTCCTGGGGAAAAAAAACCCCCAACCACAATATCTTCCCAGCAAGGTTTGATTTAAGGGCAGAGATAAAAGCAGAGTGGAGAGATTTCCCGGTTTAAAGGACTCTTAGGGAAGGATTTGATTCTATTCCACACATAATAAATTTTATCTCTAACAACTCATCAGCTCCAAAGGATTCCCAAACACCCCCCCCCTCCCCTTCCTGTGTGGCACAAACCAAAGGATTTGTTTCCTTTGAGCCTCTCTATCTTTTGGAAGGAAATTCCAGCCTGGATTGGCTGCAAACCCATCACAGGCAGAGCCTGGGGAGGGTGAGATCCAAAAAAAAAACCCCTTCCAGCACAAAAAAAAAAAGACATTTCCATGGAATTTCAGCTCCCAGTGGAACCCCAAGACTTTCCCTCGGAAGCCCAAGGCCCGGCTGTGACACTCTGGGGGTCCCAGGCTGGATTTTTACCTCGTTGATGTCGGTGCAGTGGGTCCCGTTCCCAGAGTAGCCCGCGGGACAAGCCCCGCAGCGGAAGCCGGTGGCGGTCTCGGTGCAGGGAACTCCCGGGAAACAGGGATTGGGGCTGCACCTGTTGAACTGCTGGACGGTGATGACAGGACCCGTCATCTCGGGACGCATCCCTGGGAGACAAGGGGGATGGTAAGGAGGGGGCTGGGACGGCAGGGATGTCCCCAGGGGGATCCCGGAGTGTCCCGGGGGATCCACGCAGGGACACGGAGACATCTCTGCTCGTCCTTCCCCAGGGATTGAGGAGCTGCAGCTCCGCTTTGTCGACGGAGGAAAAATCCTGGAATGGAGGTTTGGGTTGGAAGGGACCTTAGGGATCATCAGTTCAGATTCCTGACCCGGAGCAGGTGAAAAATCCTGGAATGGTTTGGGTTGGAAAGGACCTTAAAGCTCGTCTCGTCCCACCCCTGTCACTAGCCCAGGCTGCTCCAAGCCTCGTCCATCCGGGATCTGGGCACTTCCAAGTCTTCATTCCCAGCCCAGAGCTCTGGCTGTGGCTCCGGCAGAACCCAGAGAGGCTGAAATTTGGGAAATATTTGGGAGCTGGGAGCCCCACCAAAACTGCAGCAGCACAACGCACACAGAGCTCCCAGCATCACCTGGAGTGCTGCTCCCTGTTCTCTCCACGGGGCTGGGAATCCTCCCGAAATCCATCTGTCATCCGGACACTCATCACCTCCAGGCTGGGACACAGCAATGAGGTGTGGGAGGTGTGGGAATTCCCAATCCAAAGGAAAAGCTGCTGCTCGGGAGCACGGCCAGCCCGGCCAACCCCAAGCCCGAGGCCAAATTCCAGGTTTTTGTCCTTATCCCCACAACCTCGACCCCCCCAGAACAAGGAAAACAAAGCTGGGTGGGATGAAGAACTGCACTGGTTCCAATCTGGGAATGAACTTCCCCAGAATCCTGGAATTCTCACCATCTCCCCCACTCTTTGCTCCCGGCTTTAAAAGCTCAACATTAAAAAAAAAAACCCACCAAAATAAACCAACAAACAACACCCTACCAGCAGCAAAATCTTCACTAAAAAAAAGCAGGATTTCCCCTTTTCCCACATTTATCTCTCTGAGAACTGAGGGAGAAGCCGTGAGGGATGCTGCTCAGGGCTCAGATCCTGCAGGAAGGAGCACGGGAGGACACCCAGCGAGCGGGGAAGGCAGAAATCAAGTAACAGGGAGAAGTTTTCAGGACAGTTTTATGAGCAAATTATTAAAGCAATTGCAGGGGATGAATGTATTTCTGTCCTGCAGCTCCCAGAAGCTTTGGTTAATCTCTTTTCCAGCAGAAGCACAAATCCCTCCAAAGTGCAGGAGCGGCTCTTGCTCCACCCTCTGAGTCTGCTGGCAAATAACAGACACCTCCAAGGCCGCTGGAACGGAGATCCAGCCCGGGAAAAAACACATTAATCCGGGAGCAGAGGGCACGGTTTCCATGGGGAATTATTGACTGTGAGAGTGGGGGGGCCCTGAAGTGAAATTCCCAGAGAAGCTGCGGCTGCCCCATCACTGGGAGTGTCCCAAGGCCGGGTTGGAGCAGCCTGGGACACTGGGAGCTGTCCCTGGCCAGGGCAGGGGGTGGCACTGGATGATTTTTAAGGTCCTTTCCAACCCAAGCCAGTCTGGGATTCCATAATTCTGTGGATCCAGGGGGTTTGAAGCTGCCCCTGGAAAGGGGATCCCGGCCTCAGCTGCCCTGGAGCCACGGGAAGTGCCCAGAGCCTTGTGGGGAATGAAAAAGCAGCAGAAAACCAGGGAGTTATCCCTGTGACACTTGGGACAAGTGGGATCTGAGCGGGGAGATGGTCCCAGCTGGCGCTTCACCACTGGTTTGGACACAGGGGCAGGAATCCTTTGGAGGAGGCAGCTCCGTAACTCACCACAGGCATCGCACTCCATGACCGTGTTCTTCAGGAATGTTATCTCCTTAATCTGCAAGGAAACAACACCCACCACTCAGGCAAAGGCTCCCCACGCAAACCAAGAGCCCCAGGGGCAGACAAGGGGGTGTCTGGGGCTGCAGAGCTGCTCAGAAACCCACGTCAGCTCCCACCCCAAAGGCTGGTGTGGTGCTCTGGGGGAGCTGGGCTGGGTCCCTGTCCAGTCTCTCCCTGGGCAGAGTTTCCCTCACTTGGTGACTCTGTTCTGTCACCGGGGCAAGGAGACACTTGACACGAGTAAACAGGACCAAGTGTCGTAGGGGAAGAGAGATAAACGTGTGTTCTGTGCTCTGGAGGATGCTGAGCCAGCAGGTTCCCCTGGGAGCCGTTCCTGGGGATTTGTGAATCACCCCTGGCCCTGCTGGGGCAATTCTGTGTCCCTCGTGCCACCAGGATATTCAGATTCTATTCCTGGAATTCCCTCCAGACTCTCCTCCGAGCTCCGCCAGGCTCCTGTGGAGCGTGTTCCTACCCGGAGCTGTGCCAGGAGAGGGTGAGGTGGGAGATTGGGAAAAGATCCAGAGGGTGTTCGGGCACTGAACGAGCAGAGCCCCAAACCTGCCAGAGCTCCAGGAGGGTTTGGAGAGGGTGGGATTGTTGGGGTGTCTGGATCCATGATCCCTGTGTGTCCCTTCCCACTCAGGATATTCCAGGATTCCACGACTCTGGTCATTGTGAAGGTGCAATCCCAGCACAATCCTCTCCTGGAAACCCACAGCTGGTGCTCGGGGTCCCCCTTCCCCACCCTTGGAACTGGTTTTTCCACAGCCCAGTCGGTTTCACTTCGGCAAAAGCTTCTCTCTGCAGCTCCCAGGTCCCAGAGGAGATTTTAATGGAATAATTAATGCAGAGACAGATCCCACCCAAACCCCTGGATCTCCCCTGGGAAGTGACAGGGAGCAGAGTGAGGAGCCACCGCGTGTCAGGGCCAAGGATCCTCCAGATCCTTTGGCTCTGGGGCATTTCAGAATCTCCTCCTGAAATTCCCTCCCTGCTCTGGAGGAATCAACCTGACCTTTTATCGCTTTTCCTCCATCCCAAGGTGCTGAGTCAAGGAAATCATATCAAATCTCTGCACAGGTCAAGAAATCACGACCTGCCACCTTGTTTTTTGCAGAGGGAAATGCAAGTTCATCTCCTGAGGAAGAGCTTTTGGAGGGTGTTGTCGAGAAAAAAAAAAAGGCTGTAGATTTAAAATTAAAACTAAACTCAAAAAGTGGCAGGAGGGAAGGAACAAACAGCAAAGCTGCTGAGGAAGCAGCTGGAAGGGAGCACTGGAAATCCTTGCTGGAGGTGCCAGGAGCTGTGTCAGAGCAGATTCCCAGTAAACAGAGGGTGTTTATGCAGCAACCTGGAATGGCTCATTTGGGGGAAGGAAATGAAAAGAGCTTTTGGGAGCTGGAGGGTCCTGCAAAGCACCATCTCCTCCTGAAAACGGGAGAACATCTGAGCACCCAAAGGGTTCCAAATGCCCTGAAAAACCACTGGAGCCAGAAAGGCTCTGGGTTAAACCACCAGGAGTGAACACAGGCTCCAGAGGAATTCCCTTTCCAGGACACCAAAGGTCTCTTCCAGCTGCCGAGTTTGGACCCTCCAGTGATTTCCTGAGCCCACAAAACCAGGGGAAAAGTGACTTGTTTTTCCAGTTCCATCCATTCCCTCTGCCCACGTTTGCTGGGTGTCACAGCAGACACAGAATCTGGAATTCCAACGGACCCCACATCCTCCCAACTTCAGTTTTTCAAGTTGAGTTTTTCCAACTTAAGTTTGTTCGGTATTTTATTTTTTAAACTTTTACTTTTTTTTTTCGATTTTAAGTTTTTCTAAACTTCCTCTCAGATCTCTGCGTGCCAGACCAGCTCAGCTGTGGTTGGCACTGCCCAGTGAGGGAGATTCCCCAGTTCCAGAGGAGAAAAGGCAGAGGTTCCCCGGGTTCCCCTCGTGCAGCAGATCAGGAACTGGGTCCCTTTCTCACCCACCTGCTGCTTCAACAGCTCCCGAACTTCCGCCAGCACACGGTTGGTTTCTCTCATCTCTTCCAGCATTTCTGGCCCAACTTCGCCTCCTAAAAAAACCCAAAATATTGGGAAAAGCACAGGTTTGAACCATGTGTGAACTGTATGAACCAACTGATGCCTTAATAACCCAATATTAAAGACACTGGCTCCAGTCTCTGCCAGTTCCTCAAAGGAGTTTCGCTGGAATTAAGAGAGAGACTCGAATATTGGGTGGAATTTGGGAAGGGAGGGAGAGAGGGAGGGAAGAGCCCTGGGAGGAGGTCCCCTGGCACGGGCCCTGCCCTTCACACTCGGGGCAGGATTTGCTGCCAAAGGAAGCAAATCCAGGATCTGGTGCTGTGGGAGCTGCTGGGGAAGGGCCCGAGTGAGGTACAAACTCTTGGGTGAGTCTCTGGCAGATGTGCTGCCCTTCCCACAGCGGGTGGCAAAGGGGCACATCGCCTGCAGCCTCACCTGCTCTCAGGGCACTCAATGGGTTCTTGCCGAAGGCAGGTTCTTTCCTTGTACAGTTCCGGGTGGGATCTTTGGGATACAAAGGACAGAGCTGCTCACCCAGGGAAGGGGGTGAAATCCTCCTTGAGCTTTGCTGGGGGTAAATCATCGCCCAGGGTGGGTTAAAGGGGCTTCTCGCCCCTCCCAGAGTCCCTGAGCCCGTTGGGATGTGGTTAAAGCCTGGGCTGTGCTCAGGGAGGGATGGGGGGATGGATGGGACGGATGGATGGATGGATGGAGGATGGAGGGATGGATGGAGGGATGAATGGATGGATGAAGGATGGATGGATGGATGGATGGATGAAGGATGGAGGGATGAATGGATGGATGAAGGATGGAGGGATGGAGGGATGGATGGATGGATGGATGGATGAAGGATGGATGGATGAAGGATGGATGATGGATGGATGATGGATGGATGGATGGATGGATGGATGGATGGATGGATGGATGGATGGAGCTCGTTGTTTTTAAGATGAAGTGATTTATAAGGAAACTTGACATTTCAAACCCAACCTGGCCACCAAGTTCAGTCCAGGTTTCCTGTGCAATCCCACTGCCCAATTCCCTGCTGTCCATAGGAATGCACCACCTCATTTACCTGGGTTTCCCCCCAGGATTTCTCTATTTTTTCTTGCTTTATCCATCCCTAACTCACACCTCACCTACAACACAACCTTTGTGTAGGGAGAAACAGGAACATCTCTGTGTGTGCAGGGCAAAACCAGCTGGAATTTGGGGTCTGCAGCCCTGAACACAGAGAATTTTCCAGCCCCAGGGCACTGATTTAGTCCAACTCCAACATTCCCCTGAGACAAACGAGCCTGAAAACCTCGTGGTGGGTCTTCCCTGCCCGGAACCGAAAGGATTCGGTGAATATTTGTAACCTCTCCAACATTTCGGGTTGGGAACTGACTTGGAAGCCCCACAAACGAGTCATTCTTAGGCAGAAAGGGGCTGAATTAAAATGATGTTTCTTAAATTTATTGAAAACAAGGAGCTTGCACAGGATTTCTGACTTCAAACAGAGGGGGTTTGGCTCAGCTCTGCTTCCGTTATTCCTGGGAAGAATTTTCCATCCCCAGTGGCAGGAGGGAATTAAAAATCAAAGGTTGGGTGGGGGGGGTGTTTGAAATGCAAATTCCCAATAAGGATTCAAACACTCCAGAGCGATTTCCCAAGGAAATCCAGGCACCTGCAGACTTTTCCACGGCTCTGGATCCTTCTCCATGGACTTGTCTCCCACCCCTGGATCCCACAGATCCTCCTTGAGTGGAGAATCCCCCAAACAAACTGTCGGGAGAAGTGGAACTTTGACATTCCTGGAATTCCCTGAGCTCCATGTGCACAAGGAAAGGGAATATCCAAGTGACAGGACGTTCTGTATGACCTGGGATCTTTTTATTTTTGCGACAGGACGTTCTGTATCACCTGGGATTTTTATTTATTTTTGTGACAGGACATTCTGTATGACCTGGGATTTTTATTTATTTTTGTGACAGGACGTTCTGTATGACCTGGGATTTTTATTTAGTTTTTTTTTAAACTTAAATCCCAGGTAAAAAGCAGATTAATGCCAAATGCCTTTTGCAGCTTGTTACAAACCCCAACCAAACACCCAGAATAAATATTTCCCTTTTAAAACCTTCACTGCTCAGGAGGGGAGAAAAAACCCAAAACTGAACCTTTCCACAGTCAAGCCTCGAGTTCCCTCCAAACCCCCAAGGTGGGTGAAATGGTCCCTTTTCCCTCAGTCCACGAATTCCAGAGCAGCCAAAAAAGAGGATTAAAACCCCTAAAAAAAAACCCCAAAAGAGGATGAAAACACTCACCTATCCTCCTCTGCTGGCCCGAGCAGAAGGGGCAGGAGAGGCAGAGCAGGAAAACGAGGATTGGAACCATCCTGGAATGTCGGGGCACTGGGGGTGGAGGAGCTGCCCCTGCAGGTTTGTCTCTGCTCCCCATTAGTGCCGGGCTTTGCTATTTATGAAGCCGAATTCCTTCCCCTCCAGTTCCCACTCGGATGCTGGATGAGGGTGGACGTCATTCCTGGCTGCTCCTCCACACGGAGCCTTGCAAAAGTAAACAATATGAGAAACTCATCAGGAGAGGAGTTGCTTTCTTGCTTGCCTTTTTTTTTTTTAATTTATTTTTTTTTTGAAGACTGAAATAGGTCAGAAAATTCCAGAATCGAAGGGATTCTTTCTTTTTTTTTTTTTTTTGAGGTTTTATTCCTTCTTCAGGGACAGGGTGATTCAGAGGTGTTTTTTTCCCCCTTCCTGGAATTCCTCACAAAGGTTATGGGACATCTGGAGCTCACCAGAGTTTCAGGAAAAAGGTTCTTTTCAACTCCCCCAGAGGCACCTTCAGCTGGGGGTGGGGGGAGAGTTCCTGGATCATCCCGTTCCAGAGGGATTGGGATGAGGCTGTTTTATTATCCCACCCATCCCAAAGGAAGGTTGGAAGGAAAGGGAGACTTTGCTGGGTTCTGTCTGTGCACCAGAGTCTCCATCCTGCACTTTCCATCCACCAGGAGACACAGAAGGGGATTGAGAAGCCCACCAAAGAAAAGCTGCCCAAAGGAAAAGCTCCAAAGTTTTTCCCCTCAGGTGAAGTTGGTACCTGGAAAAAAAGGAGCAGAGGAATTCTTGTTCCCACCTTTGGTCACACAACACCCCTGGGACAAGGGCTGGAAACCCCCAGGAAACAGGAGCTCAGTGTTTGGAGTTGGATGATGGGGATTCTTGGATATGGACATAAAGAATTTTAGGGGTTTTTCCCCCTTTTCCTTTTGACCTCAGACCTCCCGTGCTCAGGAAAAACCTTCCCGTCCCCGAGGCTGAGCAGGGACTGGGGGCACTGAAAACACCCCCCCACCCCAGAGGGAATGAAATACCCTCACTCTGAAATCCCAGGAATGCTGCAGCACAAAGGTTTGACACCAGGCTGGAAATAAAACCATTCCCACGGGTCCCCTCGGTGGCATCGCTGTGACAAATGTCTCACACCCAGAGGGGACTTTGTGCTGGTAAATCCACCTGGGGGGGACACGTTTGGTCCTTGTGGTGAGCTCAGAACAATCAGATTTTCCCCAGTTTCAGCACTTGTGGCTCCTCCTGGACAAACCAGGAGGTTTGTCCTGATTTAAATTCTGATTTAAGAGAAGAGAGACCGTTTTTTGCCAGGGGATGTTCTGGGAAATCTCGTGGATTGTTTTTTTCTAGCAGCAAACGAGGAGTGAATGACAAATGCAGGGTGGCCCAGCCCTCAGAGATAACCCCTGGAATAACCCCTGGAATAACCCGTGGGATAACCCCGGGGATAACCCCTGGGATAACCCCGGGGATAACCCCTGGAATAACCCGTGGGATAACCCCTGGGATAACCCCTGGAATAACCCCTGGAATAACCCGTGGGATAACCCCTGGGATAACCCCTGGGATAACCCCTGGAATAACCCGTGGGATAACCCCTGGGATAACCCCTGTCCCTCCAGGTCGTGTTGGGGAGATGCTGCTGTGAAGAGGAGCCAGAGGAATCCAAATTTTGGAGACTCCCCCATTCCCAGGAAACCCGTCAGTCCTGGTGGAGAGTTCTGAGGAAAAGCACAGAGCCCTGAGGGGTCATTAATAAAAGAAGGTTTTGCTGATTGTACAGACACAAAAATCTTGGGTTTGGTTTTTTTTTTTTGGGTTGTTTTTCAGCTGGGGAGAAGCAACAAAACTCCAGAGGGAGATGTAATTCCCGTGGAATGAAGGCTGGAGAAGGGTCACTGGGGGAACAAGTGACATCAGACTTGTTTGTGTGACCGTGGAGGGATGAGACAGAACCCTCAGCCTGCCAAAAGGGGGGAAAGAAAAGAGAATTTCTGCCGAGAAAAGAATTGTGGAGCCCTGGAATTGGGTTGGAAGGGCCTTAAGGGTCACCCATTCCCACCCCCTGCCATGGGACAATTCCCACTGTCCCAGTTTGCCATGGACTGGTCAGTGCAAGGCAAATAAAAGATGGATGAGCAGAAATGATGGGCAAAATTATATCAGCCCATAAACCCGATAAAAACTTAATTAAACCTCCCCTGGAACTGAGACACACAATGAAGATGTTCCTTGCAATTCCAGCCTCTGGATAATTCCGTGTTTCTGAGCTTCCAGAGGCCCAAACCCCACCGGTTTTGGAGGAGAGACACTGGTGGGGCTGCTTGGAAATTCCCAGTTTTCAGCCCAGTGGAGCTGGTTTGTCACACTCTGTGTGAAAAAAGGGGCTCCCAAAGACCACCCAAGTCATCCTGCCACAGCTCAGCACCTCAGGGTCACATTTTATAATATTGCTCATCACATCCACCATATTTTCTAATATGTTTGTTATTTAACACCCAAATTAACTCATTAAAACTATTACTGAGAGGTCAGATAATTTCCTTTGGGGTTCTTTGCTACGGATTGAAGAAACTCAAATAATTGACATTAAAAAGAATCGAGTTTTCTGCATATTAAAGTGGTTTTTTTACATCCCTGTGGGAACCCAAAGCCAGTTTTCTTTAGCTCTGGGATCAATCTGTTCACAGACAGCAGCAAAAATCAACGTCCAGAGTCAAAAGCAGGAGCTGGTTCCTCCAGAGCTGCTTGGACTGAGCAAGACACGGTGTCTCCACAGGGTGAGCTCACTCCTACCTTTATTTTCCTTGGATTCCCTTTCTAACTTCCTCAGTTCGGCCGTGAGGGCTGGAAATCCCTTCCATCCAACACACAGGAGCAGCTCTTGGATCACTGGGGTTCTTCCTGCGCCTGTTTCCAAAGGACAAATCCGGGAGCTGATACATCTGAACTGAACATTATCTCATTTATTAAGCTTAAAAACTAAAAAAAAAAAATAAAAATTAAAACCAGGAGCAAATTTTGTTTGTTTGCGACTCTGGGCAGCTCCAGGTTCGTTCCACCTTTTTCTCCTGCCTGGAGTTGACATCACAAACGAAAGCAGGACACAAACAAACCCAACAAGAAGAAAAGCTCTCGCCGGTTTTAAAGCTGAAATATTTTCCATCCCTCTGTGTCTGTGTGTGTTTTTTAAGCTGCTCTTTGCCAAGCGAAGGACAAAAGTCAGAAGAAGGAAAAAAAAAGTTATTTTTCAGCCTCGGAAGGTCAGGCTCTAAAAATAAGTGGAAAACATCTACACCCTTGTGAGATGGGATGGGAAGGGGGTTGCAGGGGCTCCCCTTTATCTGGGTTTGTAGGGGATGAAATTCCAGGGAAGACACAAGGAAAGGATTCCAAAAGCATCTCCTCCTTTTCCCCCATAAGCCCAGAGCTCTGGAGATCCACAAAGGCTCCTCTTCCCTGTTCCCTTCCCACCCCTGGCAGTGCCCAAGGCTGGGTTGGAACAACCTGGGAGAGTTTAATGTTCCCTGCCCATGGTCCTTCCCAACCCCAAAACCTGTTCTTCCCTGTTCCCTTCCCACCCCTGGGTGTACCCAAGGTTGGGTTGGAACAACCTGGGAGAGTTTAACATTCCCTGCCCTTGGTCCTTCCCAAGGTCCTTCCCAACCCCAAAACCTGTTCTTCCCTGTTCCCTTCCCAGGCAGCGTCCAAGGCCAGGCTGGAGCAACCTGGGAGAGTTTAACATTCCCTGCCCATGGTCCTTCCCAACCCCAAAACCATCCCAGGATTCCATGAACCGAAGCTGAGCCAACCCAACCCATTTAATTCAATAAAAACCTCCCCACCCTCACCCCCAAAACCCAAAGAGAATTTCCCAGCAGTTTCTTTTCAGCTGGAATGGCTTCGGATGCTACTGTCTGACATGTGCAAATTCCCAAAATACAGGCTGGGAAAAGAACCAGACGGCGGATTTGGGGCCTCAGCCTTGTCCCACCTTTCCCCCGTGCTCCCAGACAAAACAAAACCCAGCTCCCCAGAGTCTGCAAAACAGGATTTTTCCAGCTTGTTTCCTGCCCAAACGCTCGTCGCAGCCGTTGCTAAAACACCCTCCCAACAAACAGGATTCCAAAGGATCCACTGGCTGAGGGAACAGCAGTCGGGGATTAATTAAATCACGGGAAACGGTAGCACCATGAGGGAAGAGAGATTAATTACTGGGTGGTGCAAATCTTAGAAAAGGATCCATATCCCCATCCCCTCCCTGGATGCTCCATCCCCGGAATGATCCTGTCCAGGTTGTGGTTTGCTGCATGTTTGAGGAGTTACAGCTCGTTGCAGTCTGGGTTGTTGTCTCTGACTCTGAATTCCTCAGGAAATCAAGGCAATAAAGGCCTTTTATAAATTGTTTTAATGTTTTTGGTGGGTTTGTTTCCATTTAATCAGTGGCAACCTCTGATGGAATTGGGGCTGGACGTGGCTTTGTGCACTTTGCTGGGTTTATTGTTCGTTCCTTTTGTTGTTTTCTTCCCTGAGCCGTGTCACTAAAGCCTAAAACAAACTCAGCTCAAAGTGACACGACTCAGTGACACGGCACTGGTGAGGTCAGACTCCCAGAACACCCAACTCTCCCACTTATTCCTCCCCAACAATCAGAAATGTCGATGGTTTTTATACTTTCTGTGTATGAAAAGCTGGATTTTGAGGGAACGTTCTGAATATTTCCCGGGGGGGGTTTCGCTCTTCCAGTGCACCAAAGCACCGCGACGTGAGGGCACAAAAACAGCTGCAAAATGTTCCTGAGGGAAGGCCCTGAGAGAGGAATCACCCACCAAAAAAGATTCTGATGAGCCAAGAGTGGAGTCGAACTCCTGGGTTTATCCTCAGCTCCTTCTCCCCAACCAAAAAGTGTCACCACCACCAGCAGGAACCAAGGTGGGTGTCCAAAACTGAACAGCAAACACAACAAAGGCACTCTGAGGAATTCTGGGGGTTCGTAAGTCATCAAATCCGTGGAGGTGGAGGAAAGGCTGGGAAAATCAGGATTGTTCTGCCTGGAGAAGTTGGGGTGACCTGGTTGTGGCCTTCCAGGACCTGAAGGGACTAGAAAAACCATGGAGAGACTTTGGACAAGGGACGGAGGGACAGGACACAGGGAAGGGATTCCCAGTGCCAGAGGGATGGATGGGATATTGGGAAGGAATTCTGCCCCGGGAGAGTGTTGAGGGGCTGGGATGGATTTCCCATCCCTAATCCAAGTGTCCAAGGCCAGGCTGGATCACCTTGGGACAGTGGGAACTGGGGGTGGCCCTGGATGAGCTTTAAAGTTTGCCCAACCCAACCCATCCTGGGATTCCAGGAAACTCCCAGTGAGAAACAGAAGCTGCTCCTGTCCCGGGAGGGTTTTGGTTTCCTGATCTCCCTCAGGAGGCTCCCAGCAGGCTGGGAACTCACCTTTCATGGCCCCATTTCTCTCCTGAGGAAGAAAGAACCCTCTGTCCAGCCGTGGAATTGAATCCCTGAGAGGCTCAGCAGCTCGTGCTGGGTCAGCCGAGCCTGGAAGGCCAAAGCTTGTGCCAGCACTGGAATAACTAAACCATCTCCCTTGTCTGGAGGAGGGGAATCTTCATTCACAAACCTTGGCAGGGGAAAAAAAAAACACTAGAAAAAGAAAAGGACGTGCACATTCAGCTGGAATAAGTGATACCCCATATGGCCTGGGCAGCGGATCCTCCTGGAAGTGACAAATCCATGTTGGCTGGGAGGAGGACACACGGTGTAGGAACTCTGAGGAGCACAACTTCTGCAAGAGAAGGAAATATCAATTAACCCTTGATAACAATATTGCATCAAATGGGCTTTAAAGTGACAGAGAGGAGGTTGGGGAGAGATTATGGACGGTGAGGGAGGGGCTGGGATGGGCTTCCCAGAGAAGCTGTGGCTGCCCCAGCCCTGGGAGTGTCCACCCGGGACAGTGGGAGGTGTCCCTTGGGTGGAACTGGACGGGCTTCAAGGCCCCAATACAACCCACTCTGGGATTCTGTGGAATAAGAAGTGTCTGAGGGCGCAGGGAGAACAGGCGTGATCCTGAACTTCCAGGATGCAGAGAGCATCAGGAATGAGGCTCAGAGAGACTCTGCAGGTGGATTGGGTCACCTCCATCCAGGGAGTCTCCTCAGGAGCAGCAGGAGATGAGACCAGTGAGAAAGGCACGGGCCCAAATCCATCCAGAAACAGGGATACAGGATCACCCTGGACATTGTCTATAATTTAAAATATTCTCCAGAACCTCCCAGGGGTTTGCTGAGTTCTGATCACCCACTTTCTGTCCCTCCAGAAAGGTCCCAGCCCTGTCCAATATTCCACACTCCTGGGTCCCTGATGGATGATCCCACCCCCTCCAGGGCGCCTGAGCCCTTGTGTCAGCACCATCCTGTCCGAGGAGAACTGAAGACACCGGGAATTAAAACGGCTTTTACAAAACCCAGGGCAGGAGGCCAATGGAAGGTCCCACAAACCCTGGGACCCTGACGAGACAAACGGTGACAAACCAGAGGGGCTGGACAGTGTCCCAATCTGTGCCATCCCCTCCTGTGAGGAGCCTTAGGGATGGGGGTGGAATCGCTGCCAGAGCTCCCCGTCCCCACCGTCCCCGCTCATGTCGCAATCCCCGCACCCGGGAGGGTCCTTAAAACCCCGCAGGAAACGTCCCGCATTTTTTCCTTCGCTACTCATGGCCCTTTTCTATCAGGGACAATAAAGATTTCCAAGGGCTGGGTTAAGCTCATTTGTAACAATTGAGCTCCTACTGCTCCAGGAGCCAGCGGGAGCCCAGACATGAGGGAAACTGGGAATAATTAACTGGGATTGCACTGGGACGAAAAAAAAAAGGCTGAAGGCTGTTTTGACCAAGGGAGATGCAAACTGATGTGGTGGTTAAAGCCATCGTGGCTTGCTGGGAATTATTGTTGGGAGTATCATTAATGCCCAGAATGTGCAGGTTTTCCCAGGAAAAGTGCCTTGGCCGTGGTCTCCCCTTTTTTTTTTTTGGATTTTGCTGCTAAAAAACACCTCCCAGAGCCTTAATGACAATAACACAAATGCACAGCCTTGTCTTCCCTCGGCACAAAGTCACTTCCCAAAAACTCCCAGGGATGGCAAAGCTTAAAAACAAAAGCTTTTCCTAAGCAGCCTGGCTCCTCTTTTCCCCTGAATGAGGTGTATAATTGTGGTCAGGCCTGTGAATCCTGCGAGCCAGGGGGCTTCAGGGGGAGTGTAAACAGGAATTGGCTGGTGTCAGGCAGGACTGGAAGTGCTCAGGGCTCTGAGCTCGGGGTGTAGGTGGGCAGACAGCACGTACAGGCTGTAACGGCCTGGGGACCTCTCTGAGGCAGCTCTGACTTGGCTCTGAACTTGTACCAGGGTTTATTAACTCCAAAGGAACATCTGGCACCGACCCCTGGCCAGGGGAAACGCCGAGAGGGCTCCTGGGAACATCCCCCCCCCTCCCCTCCTCTGGTGCTCCCCGGGGCAGGAGCTGCACATCAATGCACACGTTGTGTGTCAAGAATGACATTTCTGTGTCACACACACACGTGTTAACCACAGGAGGGTTTGCTGGCCTCAAACTGGCCTCCCCCAAACCCACGTCAACCCTTCCACGGCTCCAGGGTCCCGAGGAGCTGCACAATATTCCTCCTTGACACCTCAGGGACACAGAGAGCAGCCAAAGCCACCACAGAGGGCAGGGGGGGGGAAAAAAAACCCCAAACGGGAAACATTTGCCTTGGGGGGCTCCAGAGAAAAACCTTGGATTTTAGGGAGAGCCAAGGAACAGAGAAGGCTCCATCCCTGGGAGAGACAGAGCCGGGCTTTTCATCCCGAGGAGCCACAGGGAGGGGCTGTTCTTGCCAGCCCGTCTGAAGTGGGGAGATGCCTTTCCCAGCAGCTCTAAGTGTGTCCTGGCAGGCCACAAAGCTGCCCTTTCTGCGGGAACCTCCAGGGAACACCGGGAGATTTTTTTTCCGTGCCCCGGGTTATATTAAGCAAACCTGCTCAGGCCTCCTGAATGCACACAGCAAAAAAAAAAAAAAGCTGCAGCTTTTAAGTCCAGTTCTCTCGACACTTCCCCTTTCTGACTGAAACTGGGGCCATTCCCCCCCCCCCCCCCCCCCCCCCCCTTTTTTTTTTC
>WEKX01019955.1:0-12268 GCA_013390025.1 Pitta sordida
GAGAGGACATGGCCTGAAGCTACGCCAAAAGAGGTTTAGACTGAATCTTAGAAAGAGGTTTTTCACAGAGAGAGTGATTGCTCCTTGGAATGGACTGCCAAGGCAGGTGGTGGAGTTGCCGTCCCTGGGCGTGTTTAAGAGAAGACTGAATGAGGAGCTTAGTGACATGGTCTAGCTGGGGGGTGTAGGGGTGATGGTCCTGTGGGTCTCCCCTGGCTCGGAGTGGACTGTGAGCCTTTGAGGGATCTAGGTTTATGTTTACTACTCTGGGGTGTGCGTTCAGTCTCTGTACGGGTGTTAGATGGTGAGTTGGACTAGATGATCCTTGTGGGTCCCTTCAAACTCATAATATTCTGTGATTCTGTGATACATATGTCCTTTTGTCTATGCTCTCATCCTTTTTAGCCCTGATGTTTAGCAATACCAGAGTAGGACTTATATAACAGTAGTCACAAAGACTTTATGTAATTTGTTTATATAGAAAGATTCTCTAATCCTAGCAATTCTTCATTTTTCCACAAATGTTTACATGTACAATACCTTTCCAGTTGTCTTGAATTATAATAGTATAATTGCACTTTACAATGGAGCAAGTTCTGTTGTGCAGAACTGCATCAAACTATGTGCATATGTTTCTCTACTGTCAGTTTTGCAAGAGTCCTTAAAGAATTCTAGTAGGCATAATTCAACTTTCAAAAGTCATTACTAGATTCTCCTTAATGTAATAGGTTTTCCTAGGTGGTATATGACTCCTTCATTAATGGATTTTTTTTGTTTTGTGTGGGAACATTTTATTCCTAACACCAGGAAGTCAGGTAGTAATTTCTTGGATCAACTTTAGTACCTTTTTAAAAAGAAGTACAATGTTGTCAGCACTCTCACTTTTTGGCTTAATAGCTATTTAATGATGAAAGATCTAATCCTGATTACTTTGTCACTAGTTGAAAATTCATTACATTTAATGGGGACAGAATACATTTTAATTGCATAGTTTTCCTGCCTGGACTGCTCATTTGTTCTTCAGGTTCACTGAGATTCATGGACAAATGCCATAGGTGATTGGTGACTTGTTCTGACTTAATTTCTCACATTGGAATATTTCCTTTGCTTACCTATTTCCACTTAGTTGAGATAAAATTTCATATATTCAACAGGACATGAAATAAGTTAAATATTTCTACAAATACATCTACAGCAAAAAGAGAGGCTGCAACAACCTCCACACCTTATTGGATGCAGAGGGTAATACAGTAACCAAAGATGAGGAAAAGGCAGAAATATTTAATACGTACTTTGCCTCTGTTTTTAACAGTAAAACAAACTGCCTGCAGGACAAATGGAGCAGCAGGGTCATGGAAGGATTTGGGGTGCAGTATAAACCCCTTGTAATTCACGAGGAGGTAGTCAGAGACTTGCTGAGTGGCTTGGACCCTCACAAGTCTATGGGACCAGATGGAATCCATCCGAGGGTCATGAAAGAACTAGCAGATGAACTCGCCAAGCCACTCTGCATAATTTACCAACAGTCCTGGAATACTGGTGTTGTACCTAAAGACTGGAAATTGGCCAATGTGACACCCATCCACAAGAAGAGTAAGAAAGATGATCCGAGCAACTAAAGACCTGTCAGCCTGACCTCAGTCCCATGAAAAGTCATGGAATGGATGGTCTTGTGTGCTCTTATGCAGCAACTACAAAACAACCATGACACTGGATCTAGTCAGCATGGATTTCAGAAAGGCAGGTCCTGCCTGACTAACCTGATCTCATTTTATGATCCAGTGACTTGACTGGTTGATGACAAAAAGGCTGTGCATGTTGTGTACTTGGATCTTAGCAAAGGCTTTGACACGGTTCCCCACGATAAGCTTCAGGAGAAACTCGTAAAGCACGGACTGGATGGGAACAACATATGCTGGGTTACGAACTAGTTGGACGGACGAGCTCAGAGGGTGCTGGTGAATGGTGCCACACCCAGCTGGCAGCCAGTCACCAGTGCAGTCCCACAGGGGTCAGAGTTAGGCTCAGTACTGTTCAACATGTTTATTGATGATAAAGATGAGGGAGTTGAATCCATCATCAGCAAGTTTGCAGATGATACCAAGCTGGGGGCAAATGTTGAACTGCCAGAGGGTAGGAGGGCCATTCAGAGGGACCTTGACAGGCTAGAGAAACAGGCAGACTCCAANGGGGGTGTGGACCTCTTCTTTCAGGCTGACGACACTAGAACCAGAGGGCACAGACTCAAGCTACGCCAGGGGAGGTTTAAACTTAATGTTAGGAAGCGGTTTTTCACAGAGAGAATGATTGCACATTGGAATGGACTGCCCAGGGAGGTTGTGTAGTCGCCGTCCCTGGAGGTGTTTAAGAGAAGATCGGATGAGGAGCTTAGTGACATGGTCTAGCTGGGGGGTGTAGGGCTGGATGAACCTGTGGGTCCCTTCCGGCTCGGAGTGGCCTGTTAGATTTTGAGGGAACTAGGTTTGTGTTTGCCACTCTAGGATGTGCGTTCGGTCACTGTATGGGTGTTAGATGGTGAGTTGGATTAGATGATCCTTGTGGGTCCCTTCCAACTCATAATATTCTGTGAATTCTGTGAATTCTGTGAATGTGGTCTCGCGTCTACAAGCTTTAGTTACAGAACAGATGATACTTACTGCTTGACAAGGATCCCAAATAAGCAAAATTTGCAAAAATAATGATTTAGATGAATTGTCAGAGTTCACCAAAATCTGTTCTGAAGGAGTGTTAATAGATTTCAAACATTGGAAATTTCTCCTTACGTATAAAATTATATTTAAAAGCTAAAAGTAATCTTCTCATTACATGACATATCTCACAGAGTCAAATATGAGTCACTAGTTACTTTTTATGTTGATTGTCATGGGGAGAGCCCTTTTGTTCTGTTGTAAATCTTTTCTCCTTTGTACTGGAACAGACATCAGGTATCTCTTCTTATCTCCCCTTCCCTCCCCTCCACGGAAAAGAATATGGCCAGGGCAGGGGTTTTCCCCTTTTTACCTGACAAACAATGAAGCATCCTCTGTCTTATCTCCCCTCCCCTGAAAGGAATGCAGCCAGGGGAGGGTTTTTCTCTTTTCTACCTGACAAAAAATGAAGGATCCTGTGTCTTATCTTCCCTCCCCAGCAAGGCACGTGGCCAGGAGAGGAGTTTTTCTCTTTTCTACTGGACAAACAATGGAGGATTCTTTTTCCTTATCTTCCCTTCTCAGCAAGGCATGTGNGATTTTAAAGTTTGGTTTGATTGACAATGTGCTAGATTTTGTGCAAGCAAAAGGAAAATGAACTTTCAAGGGAACCTGTCAAGTAATACATTCCCCATCCCTAGAAGTGTTCAAGGCCAAGCTGGATGGGGCTCTTAGTAACCTGGTCTAGTGGAAGATGTCCCCAAGGATGTTGAAAGTAGATGATCTTTAATGTCCTTTCCAACACAAACTATTCTAAGTTTCTATGACTTGAGAGGATCAGTTGCTGAGAGAAAGCCAGATAGCAACAGTCACTGTTATGTCACTGGAAGGGAACAAAGATGACACTGTGCTTGGCACTGGATTATGAGATATGGTTGGATGAAGTACTTGGTGGCATGACCTAGATATTAGGGTAGTGTGTTATAGGTAGGACGGTGTGTTGGTAGCAGGATGGCAACAGGTTAGGTAACAGGTTTGGCTAGGTTAGGTAATAGGTGATAGGTTGGACTCAATGATCTCTATGGTCTTTTCGAACCTTACTGATTCTGTGATTCTGTGTGATCATGGTGGAAGCCCTGTAAACATACCCACTCTAAAGTGTTCCATCTGTACTCACAAGGAATGCTCTATTTAAATACCAATTTCATATTCATCTACTCAAAAATTACTGAGAAAATCACATAAACATAAATAACAGCACCAATAATAATAGCCACCATGAAGAATCATTTGTATCTGACCAAATTCAGTAGCAATGTATTACAAAACCCAACAAAAATTTTTAGGTGCTAGAGAAACTAACTCCTGTAATAGAGAGGGAGAAGTAAAACAAAACAAAAACAAGAGTTACTAGGACCAAAATATATCAGGATTCTTAATATAAGTATTTTATACATACTTAAGATTAA
The DNA here is from genome assembly GCA_013390025.1 of Pitta sordida. Lineage (NCBI taxonomy): Eukaryota > Metazoa > Chordata > Aves > Passeriformes > Pittidae > Pitta > Pitta sordida. Next base: position 4,118 of record WEKX01019955.1, read on the forward strand.
TGTGGACATTAACTAATATCATATGTGCACTTTTTGTATTATAATTCTATGGAAACTGTGATGCTTCTAATGAAATGACTTGAGTTGATTTAGAATTAAATAACCTGGATAAGACCTTCAGAAATGTGATACTTTCACTAAGTTGTCTCAGATTTCTTTTATAATTCTGAGCAACTCACAGCACCTATTTTAAATATAAATTTTAATATAATACCTTGAACTGTCAGTAGTTTGATCCATTTTTGTGCTTTAACAACTTTTTCCCCAGTAGATTTTGAATGCAGGTAAGAAAGGAATGAAAACCTCAGATGAACTCAGTCACATGTTTCTGCTCTTTCCAGGAGCACTGGGGGAACTTTTACCCACTTACAAACAATAAAATAAAATTTGTTTCTTTAGCCATTCTCTACTAGACGTCTTTAATTTCAACTTAATCTAATTTGCATATGTTATATTTATCTTTTATATGCAGCAGCCACACAAGAGCACTGTGGAAGTCAATATAAAAGGCTTTTATTACATTATATCTTAATTTGTTATTTACTATACTTGCTAAATTATATTTTTGAACAAAACTGGCATCTGCTTTCTCAAGATTGAAGCTGGAAACAGCTGGAAGCTATTATTTTAAACATAACTTTAACTTTATTTGTATGATAAGTAAGTGGCTATGTTGACTGGTAACTGAACAAGATTGAAGATCTTAGGTAATAACAAGATACAGATGGGAACACCCTGAAGACATATATTCAAGGAAGCCAAGTTAGACTTCTTTTACCCTAAGAAATTGCTCTTGGAAAAAGTAGATCCAGAATATTTATTTAGTGGATTACTCTACTGACAGTCAAGATGTAATCAAATAGTGAAACTGATTCCAGTTTGCAGGAGCCAGAAATTAAAAATAACAATTTCAGCAGAATATGGTAACAGAGTACCCCAGGATGTACATCTAGTAGCACAATGCAGGGAAGTATATTCTTCCCTTGTTATCTGTCGTTATTATGGCGTAGGGTGGCCGTGGATGGTGGGAAACATTGACACAAACACCGATACACAGCAAGGCAGTGCCAAAACAGCACTGGAGTGCCGGGGGCCGTATGAGGGTGCGGAGCAAATTTGCATATTAATGAGCTGCCATTCTATGCAGACAGAGGGCTTCACAGGTAGGGAGCAAGACCCGCGGTACCGTGGTATAGGAGAACTGACTGTTTTATATTCTGGGCTACTGAAGAAACAGAGTGCTGAGGATCACAGCATAGCTTATGAAATATAAAATTGAGAATACCAAGTGTTTTTCACTTCAGTCTGTCTCTGTTAATTTCTCTGAGTGACGAAAATAGTAGATAGATTCAAGGATGCATCTCAAGTCCTTGTAACTATTGCATTCAACATTCAAGAAAAAAGATCTATCTTGCTGCCGCTGTGTTTAAGTGTAAAGAAAATGGAAAAAATAATTTGGTGATTTACTCATCTGAGTGCTTGTTTGCCTTTGATGTGTAGGATCTTACATATTGCTGATGATTACTGATATAATTGTTAAAATTGCAATACTTTGTAAAATTATTGAATCTCATCCATCAGACACAGATATATAAGGCTGGGTACATATTGAAAACTGCTGTAGTTAAAGTAATTCTAAGCATTTGTTTAAATCATTATTACTTTTTATGTCTTTATAGAGCACCTTTGGTTTTGGCTATTTTTATTATTTGAAATACACATATTGATTCTAATGTTTATTGAATCTAATATTTCTATAGTCTCCTTACCTTTGTAGGACAGCTTTCTCAGAAACAGGTTCTTGCATTTCTACAAGTCTTGATTACAGTTTTATATTTCATAGCCAGTGTTCCAACACAGAATTATGGCTAAGGGATGGCATGGTATTGACATCATTTTCTTCACTTTGCATAATGCTGTATTTCACAAACTTCAATAATTCCATAGATGATGATTTCTAGTGGTGTCGTGGTTTGACCCTGGTTGGGTGACAGAGATTCACCAACAACCTATCCCAGAGGAAAAAACCTGGAAAAAAACCTTATCACAGGCAAAACAAGGCAAGCTACAAGTGAGGAATAGAAAGGATTTATTTATTTATTAACTAACAAGATCACAGCTTAATATGAGAAGCATCATTTTAAAGGCAACCTTTTCCTCCCTACCCCTCCTTCTTACAACAGATCTCATATTCCCTTTTTTCCTCCAGGAGACAAAGGGGGAACAGGACTAGGGAAAAAGCCAGTTGGTATTTCTGACCAGTTTTAGAGTAGGAAACCATCTCTCTGCCTTTTCATAAAGTCCTTTTTCTCTCTCACGAGAGGAAAAGTCTTTCATGACCCTCTCTGAAGTGAGATCTTGACCCAGGGATGTCAACTCTTCCATTCTCTGTTGCCCGAGAGTCACAGCACAGGATGCAGTTTTTTAAGCACTGGCTTTGTTGCTTCATATATGAGCCCATCCCAAAGTACATCGTTCAGATCCTATCATAATGCAATTCTGTCACAAAGCGTCTGTCCAAAGGATCTCTGCTGAGCTCTCAGCTCCAGCTCCAGCTCTGTGTTTCTGGGCTCTTAAGACACCTGCAGTGTTCCAGGTTGATCCTCCATCTTCAGGTGGATTTTGTACCTCTGGTTTCTCTCTATATATTCCATAGGTTTGCAAGCAGACAGTCTGCTTCACTATGGTCCATTCTATAATCAGCACTGAGATGCCTGGAACCCTTCCTACCCCTCCTCCGGCTGGCTTGGCCTTGCCTTCATACTGCTCAGCTTCTCGCCACCCTTCTCCGGCCATCTTCTTTTCTGCTACTGCCTTTTTTTTTTCTTTTCTTAAATATGTTATTCACAGAGATGTCTCTATCTGCTCATGACCTTGATCTCCACGGCAGCGATGGAGGCTCAGGCAGGAGCTGTTAACCCCCCTCACTGCCAGAGGAAAAACCGAAACCAGAACAAGTGGTAGTAAAAATTGTTAAATAGGTAAAATTAGAATCCAAAGTAAGAAGTTTGTTTCCTACTCTCATCTAAAGACAATCATCAGTACTGTAATTATTTACATCTGAACTGGCCATCTTGTATTCATATGATAGTTAATGTGGAGAAATAAGCACTTTTTAAGTGTGATTAATCTGACCTATTGTATGTCTATTTTAGCATGAATAGATTACTCGCAAGAAAGTGATCAGTCCTTTCCATTTGCTCTAAAGCGAATTTAGGATAACTAGCTTACAAGTAAGTATTTGGTTTTGGTTCCTGGATACCATCATCAGTGTTTGTGTCTAAGAAAGGAAGACACATACTTCGTGAACAGACATAGGAGTGACCATTCTCCATTCATACACAACATGTAAGGGAAGAAATACGGTGAAATTTCCTATTTGTTTCTCAATTTCCTTTGCAAATATGTTAACATACATTCTTCTATGATAATTTAGTCTTTAAATTCTTGTTTATTTAGCCCATGAATCCAGATTTAATGCTCTCCTAGAACCAGATTTTGGTAGTTAGAAGCTTTCTTCCAATTTCCAATGTTTCAGGTTATCCCCATTTTTTTTTACTTATCTTTATGTATTTCATAACATAAAAATAGAAACATTGATATCTGAGATTTCTTTACAGAAAAATAATTTACAGGTGTCAAATAATGTATTGAATATATATATTCAATATATAGCATATTGAAATTTTCTACTCTAAACTGAGACAAAACAGTGGTGAGCATCCCCAGCTCCCATGTGGGAGACTGCAGGTTCGATTCCTGCCAGGGAGGCAGTGGTGCCGTTTAAGAGTTGGACTCGATGATCCTTGTGGGTCCCTTCCAACTCAGAATATTCTGTGATAATAAAAGTTATTAAGGAAGTGCATTCCATTAGTGTAGAATGCATTAACTCTCAGGAAGTAACCATACATTTACTCTCCGTTTTCCTTTCTCCTCGTATTTCTGTTCCTTCTTTCAGTACATATTTGAAACCCTTCTTATTTCAAGTGATCTGTATCTACTGAGATATTTTCTTCTTTGCCCTTTCCTATGAAGTTATATTTGTAAAATTGCATATTGATATGTAATTTTAAAGTAACATTTCAAACTTGATAAGTCTCTACAAAGCCCTGAGACAACATTTGTTGTATCTGGTCTTGAATGGAGACTGTCAGTTGTACTGAATTTAACCTGTCAAAATATTTGAGTTTTGATGCCATTTAAAATGGGTGTTCCTTTTACAACATTAACTTTTATCATGAACATCACAATTAGCATTTACTTCTCCATTACCATTGATTTTTCCATACTTCAGAACATTTTTGTACTAAGTCTGTAATACCACATCATCCATTCAGGTTTTTAATATTAAAAGAGGAATCATATAAACTTTTAGGTTGATTTGACTGGCACAAAACAAAATAAATTAAAGGTCATGCAACAGAATTCTATTTTGCATGAAATATGGGATACTTCGAATTTCTGAAAAGGAAAAAAATATATTGCATATGAAGACAATGGCTGTATATGAAAATGATCCACATGCAGACATAGGGATATCACTGCAGGAGATAGCTATAAAAATTATCCTTAATATTTGAGGCTGAAGAACCTTAGATTTGTTCAAAGACTAGATTTCCTGTGACAATTCTGACATTTTCTTACGCATCAAAACATGTGAGAGCTAAAAATTACGGCAAGTGTTAACGTCACTGTGGTTTTGTGGTTAATATATTTTAAATATAGAAGATCTTTATCTCAGGCTAGAGATAATTTGGTGGTTGAGAGACTGTAGTACTAAGGTCACACAGGTATAGAGACCATCAGAGTGTAACTCTCAGAGGCTGAAGCATCAAAAATAAGACATATGTTAATGTAACTTAGTGACATGGTCTAGCTGGGGGGTGTAGGGCTGGATAACCCTGGGTCCCTTCCGGCTCGGAGTGGCCTGCTAGACTGTGAGGGATCTAGGTGGCGTTACGCTCTGGGATGTGCTCTCGGACTCTGTACGGGTGTTAGGTGGTGAGTTGGACTAGATGATCCTTGTGGGTCCCTTCCAACTCATAATATTCTGTGATTCTATTCTGTGATTCTGTAACAAAGTATTATCATAATAAATCAGAAGTGATCCCAGTATTTGGTTAAAAAAAAAGGGAATTAAATGAAACAACTTTCTTTTTCAGTTTCTGTAAAATACGTGTCTACAAGAGCTTTAACAAATCTGATTTAGTCACGGTTTGACTAGCTCATTATATTTGCTTCACTACCGACTTTTGATTTACATAAATGTTCACTGCAGTTTTAATTGCTTTTTCCTTAGTGTTACATTTTACTGCTACAATCTATGGCTATAATTGAAAAGGATTTAATTTTTAATCAGCGATGTTTTATCTGGAAAATTATGTACAATTTTAAAGTGACAAAAATTTGCTGTGTTGGATATAATCCTTGAGATATAAATGCAAAGTTTGCATCTATAAAGTATTAGTCTGGCAACCAATATGGCTATAGGCAGATGTACAGACAGACAGTCTTCTTGGATTGATAAAGAAATATTTGCTGAGAAGATTTTACCCCCAAATTTTAAATGTAAAGTTAGGTCATTGCTGTAAGAGGCAAGCAATTTTAGAAATACCTAAAACCATTTTTTATAACTCAACGTACTTTATCTAAATGGTGCCGCATAGGGGAATACCAGAACTCACAAAGGACAATGGAATTACAGTGATGTTCTTCTTCACAATACCTACACTGGACTAACCTAAAACTAGAAATGTTCATAGGTTGACACTGCACATATTTTTTTCCCCAGAAATGGCTCTCAGGGACTCAACTGACAGTGCCTTCTTCCTCTGTTTCAGAAAGTCTTATTTGCACTACATGAAAATATACTTGAATTTCTGACAATGTTCTAAATTTCTTTTATCTATATAGAATCTTACATTCAGTATTTTTGCATATACTCTCTGTAATATATTTTCACAAAGGAATCTTTGGGGGTTTTTTGATAAACGTAACATTTTAACCTACACCTACATTCAACATAATGTATTATTAATATTTCACTTCAAAGTCATCCAGTTTACCAATATTAAGTATTATTCAAGACTGGATCAACAGAACTTCCTTTTAGTATACTTCCAGTTTGTGTAATATTAACATTTATGTTATAGGTTTGTAATAAGCCATTTTTAGTCTAAACCACTTTCAGAGTACTTTTAAAGATACAGCCATAAACTGAAGCAGAACTACCCAATGAGGAATGTAGCTTTCTTACTGGTTCAAATTATTCTAATGTACTGCATATGACCATTGAAATAAGGAAATAAATAATTTTTAGTTCTCTGAAACAACAACTTAAGACATTATAGGGCGACCACAGTGAAATACAACTTCACAGAATAGTTTCAAATTTTTCCTATTAATGAAATGTATTCTTTATTCTTATGGCATTGTGAAGGGTATTCTACTTACTAGCTTGTTGTGTGAAACATGCCAAGAGGAATATCAACTAACTATGTCCTTCTACAGACCCAATAGCTAAAACACAATAAACTGTCCAATATTTCAATTTTTAGGTGAAACGGAAAAACTCTGGAGAATCTTCTGGAGAATGCAAATATATCACACACAGAATCACAGAATCACAGAATCACAGAAAATTATGAGTTGGAAGGGACCCACAAGGATCATCTAGTCCAACTCACCATCTAATACCCGTACAGCGACCAAGAGCACATCCCAGAGTATAATAACAACCTAGATGCCTCACAGTCTAGCAGGCCACTCTGAGCCGGAGGGGGCCCAGGGTCATCCAGCCCTCACCCCCCAGCTAGACCAGCTAGACCATGTCACTAAGCTCCTAGTCCAGTCTTCTCTTAAACACTTCCAGGGATGGCGACTCCACCACCTCCCTGGGCAGCCCATTCCAAGATGCAATTACTNTCCCTGAACAAAAGCCAGCTATTTATGTTTTAAGTCCACAAAAAAAAAGTTTAAATAAAGACTGTAAGGCAGGTAGGTGTGTTATATTAATCATTTAGAATGAGAAAATGAGTGACAGGAGGATTCAACAGTGACTGTTATCAGCAAACGGAAGAAATTGATTGCATGTCATGACCCTTCTTATTTAAGCTATGGAGAAGAATAGGAAAACACCCTTATGTATACATTTGTTTCATATAGACTACCTCAGAGTGCTTCCCTTTAAGATGGAAGTAGCCAACCATCCAACCTTTAGAGACTCTTGAGAGCCAGAGGAGCCGCATGCACCTCACATTCACCAACACGAAGTAGAAGAATGAAACCTAGAGGATGAGGGGGAATGGGAACAAGTCTCCTCCCGTGGGGGTAAGGCATCTTTCTCTAGTCTACCACCACCTTTTCAGATGCCACCCTATGAGCTGACCCTGCAGAACAGGTTTAGGATCCTGGATTTCGGGAAACGGAGAATGACACGGAAAGAGGCACCCCACCTAGTAAATAACTAGCAACTACCTCTTCCACCAAGCAAATCAGAACCTCTAGTGTCAGAAAGAAAAGGAGGGTAGTGGTTGTTGGGGACTTCCTTCTCAGGGGAATAGAAAGACATACCTGTCAACCGGGCCCATCCCACAGGAAGGTCTGCTGCCTCCCTGGGGCCTGGGAATGGGATATTGCTGAGAGGTTGCCAAAACTAATTCAACCTTCTGATTATTATTCCCTGATGGCCATCCAAGCCAGTAGTGATGCGATCAAGAAGAAAGGATCCAGAGAAATTAGGGAGGAATTTAAGCAGCCTGGTCAGTTGATCAGTGTGGCAGGAATGCAGGCAGTTTTTTGCTCAATCCCAGTAGTGGCAGGAGTGGACCCTGAAAGGAATGGGAGGATTCTTGCTGTTAATAAATGGCTTAAGGGCTGGTGCCACCAGAAAGCTATTGGGTTTTATGGTCATGAGGTGTCCTTCACCAAATGAGGTTTGCTGGTTTGGACGGCAGAATCTATCAAATAGAAGCAAAAGGGTTTTGGCCCACGAGCTGGCAGGACTCATTGACAGGGCTTTAAGATAGGTTTGTAGGGGGAAGGGGATCTGGCAGTCACTCAAGAGGACATTGAAACTGGTAAAAATGAGTCAAAAACATATTCAGCAACCTGGCTGAAGTGCAAGTACACCAATGCATGCAGTCTGGGTAA
>WEKX01019956.1:6964-19704 GCA_013390025.1 Pitta sordida
GGCAGCGCTGCCTCTGACGGGACTGGTGGATGTTAAAGGGAAAGAAACTCCCATACCAACGCCTCCCCTCCGCCATAAGTGCATGGGGTGTTGCAGTGTTGCAAAGTTAAGGTTTTTCCAGGCTCCAAGAATGCCGACCAAAGCTCAGGGACACCCCTTCCCCGCCACAGAGGTGGGGCGAGCACGCGTGGGTTGGCGCGGGGCCCCCAGGGACGGCACGAGCACCGGGGCCGGGCCGGGGGGCTGGGGGGGGAGCAGCGTAGGTTTGGGCTGTGAGCACACACGGTCACAGCAGCCACTCAGAAATGGCTCCCTTTACTCGCCTGTTCCAAGACTGACTACAGGAAGGAGGAGAGAATTGTCTACAGCCCTTCAGAGTGTGTGTGGGGGGGGTGGACCAATGCCTGCATGCATATTAATGACCTGCACTTCTTTGCGAGTTTAGTGTTTCGCAATGGCCTTGGCCTGTCCCTTTCCTCACGAAGGAGGGGGTATAACTGTATCTGTAAAATAATGTTGAGGGGAATTACAAGAATGGATGAAAAAAATTGACCAGATCTTTTCTCTCTCTCTATTGTGATCTCCATTTACCATTATCAGAGACTGAATAAGGGCAGAAGGACCATTTGTCTGGGTCAGTGGGACCTTTCCTGTGTTCTTAATTCTCCTATCCACCAGCAGCATGGAAACATGTTTCAAAAATCATTTGGAAAACAAGCATAATCTCTTTGAAATTAGGCTTCCTCTGCTCTGTAGTACAGCTTATTCTGCACTTCATTTTGATGTTAAAATATACAGATGTTTTGCATCGTCTCTGAAACTTGAGAATAGCATGGATCAAATATATTTCTTTCAGAACTGTGTACTGGAATTCAGATTAAATCCTAATATTTCATTGACATAAATTGAAGTACATCAAAGCTTAATTTTATCTCAGTGTTTGCATGGGAAAAAAAAGATCAAGAAAAATTGTATTTAAAATTAAAAAGTTTACTACCTAGATGCACAATTACATACATGTACTAAAAACAAACAAAGAAACAAATTGATTACAACATCACATCTTTTTAGCCATGTCTCAGGTCTTATCCTGCTGAACATGCATGCATGTATTCCATAAGGAGGTCAAGTATTAATTATTTCGTCCTGTCTCTCTGATGTTGGTTGTTTTGTTCCTGCCATTGAAGCTTTTCAGAGTACCAATGTCAGTTATACAGGACCCTCCCACAAACTTGCTGGATGGTCACGCCCTGTCAGGTTCCCTTCAGATGCAGTGCCACCGCATCCAGGAATCTCCATCTTTCCCCAGATTTTTTTCTTATGTGCTTGAGTGTATCAGCTTGTTCTTATTCTTCTGGTGTTGAAATTTCCACAGAATCTTTTCTGTTTGATTTGTTTGTATTACTGGTGTTTTGAATTTATTTCATAGACTTTGTCTTTCACAAGTACTAGTCTGTAAATATTGTTTGGAATCAGTACTTACAGCACTCAGGAGAACTTCACCTTTTCTAGCATGTAATTATATATTCCAGATAAAAGGTACTCCACTAAACAATGTAAGAGGATATAATTTTTCTTTACCTTAAATGTAAAAAAATCAATAAGTTCTTAGTGAAGCAGAAGGCAATAGAAAACTGAAAATTTAAACATAAAAGCTACAGGTCCTAGGGATTTTTCTGCCATCAACTTTTACAGGACTGAGGTGCATCATTTGCTCTTGAGATGCTATTCTGGGCAACTCAGGCAGTCCCTGAAGGCAGATACTTATTCTCATAGTTTCCTTGCAAGACTGGAGCAAATTTTAGCAAGTCAAGCTGTTTTTGCCTGAAGGGAATGTGTAAGTAAGTACACAAATGCCCAGTAAGAGCCTGTGAATAACTAAATGAGGATGTTATTGTAACACTTAGAAAAGTTAAATATTGATAACAAGAACAAAGAAGTTTTACATTATGTTAAAAGAAATTAATATTAAAAAAGCTTTCTATATGTGGAAACACCTCTTCTGATACATCTGTGATTAGACTTGCAGTGATGTATAATTTATGAAGCCACATACCAATAAAATGACAAAGCAAAACAATGAGACTCAGGTTTGACTGGAAATTAATTCTCAAGTTGTTATTTCTTTGTTATAAAGAGACTGATAGGCAGAAGCTAAGCAGTGGATTTATCCCTGCAGAGAATCCAATGATAACAAAAATAAGTAGATCAAACAATATTAACCTTACCAGAGCAGATGAAAATTTATTACAAATCTGAACTTCATATGGGTCTAAATCCAGCCCTAGAAATAATACTATGCTGCTCAAATGATATTTTGCTAAGGATTCAGAGTACAAATCACCCAATTCAAATAGAGAAATGTGAAAATAAAATCTGTAAATAGATTTATCTTGAGTTCATTTAACACCACCAGGAAAATAAAGCCGATTAACTGTCTACTGTAAGTCTTCAAGCCTTCAGGCCCTCACATAGTCACTAATACAAATTCCTGACATTCAAAGCATGTACTGACATGAGAATTGTACATATGTGCTAAATCAGAGAGGTATGTAATTTTTTTTGCTCTGCTTATGTTGTAGTTTCTGTCAATCCTGTTTTGCTTGTGGGTTATAAATTTGAGACATATACACAAGTAAGGAGGCAGAAACAGGAATATTTAGATACTGTACATTCACAGATTTTCTTAGGAAAAAATAAATGTAAGATTTTTCTTTCTGGCGATCTCTAAAATCACTATCCAAAAGAATCAAATAATATAAACAGAGGTACTATTATTAATAATTATGTGTACATATATATACAATTTATAACACTACTTCTCCTTCAACATATTTAACACAGTAGGAATGAATAACAGCTACTTGCATCGAAAGTAATATTCCACTGGTAACCCAAATATCCATTATAGGGAAAGAACTGGCTTAGTGACTATTGATAAGCTTTGAAAGACAGGAAGAAAGAAAAAGCAGAAGAGACTCATGTTTATACATATCTGAGCATATGTGACAGACGATGATCTTTTGATATGCCCTAATTTCCTTTGGACTGCAGTTACAAACCTGCAGCTAGTACTGTATAACTTCATCTTCTAAAGTATCTGTAACAAATCATATCTGCTAAATCTTCCAAAATTTAAGTTATAAAATCAATCTCAGTCTCAAATACACTTCAAAAATTATTGTTTCAGTATTGTCTTTTCCGTTGCATCTAGCTACAGTATTTCTATCAGCCCTTCAGCGTTTGGATTTGCTGGCGCTTAACTCTTGTTGGCTGCTCTTACTGTACAACTTATTAACCTCCTTTACTCAAATATTCAAACAAATATTTTCCCAGGCATTTCTTGAAAATCCAGTGTCAATTACAACAGTTACTAAAGATATCAATAAGCTACTTTCCGTTAAGTTCTTTTCTCAGTAACACCCTTGTAAATTCTTCTGTTAGAAGTGCATTGATAAATGTGCAGCTTGATTTTTTATTAATTTGATGTTTAATTGAATATCCTTAAATATCCCTTATCTTACCTGAGAGAGAAAAACTCAAGGAAATTATAAGGCAGCTCTCATTCTCTGATAACAAAAATATGTCTAACAAGAGTTGATGTTAGAAAAATTATCAGGCAGTGAACTGAGCATTTATTCATGAGACATTATGGAATACCATCTTCATTGTCCTATGTACCAAATTTTAAGTAAATTTTGACTGGTTTTTGTTTTCCTAAACACTGTGGTAATTCTGGTTTAAAAGGGTCAAAATTTGGCCACACATAAGCATATCATATGATCCAGAAACTTTCTGGAATAAAGAAAGCAAATAACCTACACATGGAACAAAGTCTGAGAGGCTTCTAGGGGATATTTTTTCACAAGACACAGCATCTCTTAGCTGTGATAGGATCTAGATGAGTCTCTAAATTGACCTTTAAAACTCTAGAATCTTTGATGCAGTATGTCTTTCATACTCAACATTTGGGTCATTCGTTTCAGTGCCTAGTTGTGAAGTCTGTAAACGAAATATTGCTCCATGTGTGGGAAATTTAAAGTGGAAAAACATTAAGAATAATTAAATAAGTAAATAATTAGAAAATTCTGAGTATGAAAAATGGACAATATGTATATAATTGTTTCAATGTACCATGTAATTAGCATACACAGAGTATCTGTAATTGCTTGTCAGTTCAAAGAAGAAGCATTTTCTATAATGCTGTCTGCTTTCCAAAATGAAGAACATATTTCACCAAGAGCAAGAAGTTCAAAAAGAAAATCGTAGGATTATAGTGGGGAGGAAAAACAGTTTTGGATTTCTCTATTTTGATTGGACATTAGTCAGGTTATTTTTTTTCCAAAATTAACTATCTCAATGCTAAGAACAAACTTTTTAGTTTCACACTAAATAAGACATTCACTTCAGATATAATACTGAAGTATTTAACTTCAGGTGAACAAAGGAAATGTTTCTTATTTAGCACTTTTAAAAATCAGCAGAGAAGTTAAAGTTCACTAAGAACCACTCGATATTTATTTCTACCTGTAGAAAATACGTAAAACTTTTCCTTGTACTTCTTAAAAACTATGTTTCTCAGTTAGAAATAAAGCAGTATGAGAGTGAACAAGATTCAACAGGACGTTGAGTCTAGTTAGAAGCAATGACAGATTTCCTTCGTAGTTTGATGAGCATAGAAAATGAGTCAAACAAACAATACTATTTTTCTTGCTTAAATCTTGGGCTTAAAGGATTTAATTTTTATTTAATTATAAAACAGAGAAACTTGGTATTATTCTTAAAGTAGACAAAGTAAAAGAGATACCATGGGATGAGCTGAAAAAGTAGAGAACTGAATAGAGGCATATTAAAACAAGTACACATGAATGCTGGGGTTTGGCAAGTGGTTCTTGCATAAATTGAGTCAAGAGATGGTTTCACATGAATCCTAAGAACCACAAGGTACTGTTTCCAAACTGAAGCATTACAAGATGAGACAAGTAAGTGTACCAGAGACTCCAGATGAGGAAGCAGTGCTGGTATCTTTGAACACAAAGTTCAAAAGCAGCTGAATCTGGGGAAAAAAAAAAAAAAAAAAGCTTCTCATGTGCAAGTTTTACCAATATACGGAGACCAGAACCAGTTAAAAAAAGAGTATCTTGGCAATTTCTTTATCAATTATGGGTATTTCCAGAACACACAACATACCCATAAGGGTATCCTTAAGACCCCGTCTTCACGTGCAAGTTTCATTCCAGACTCCAGATGTGGCATGGGCTGATGTAACCAGGCATCAGCCTGAGGCCTTAGCTTGAAAGGAAATTATGATATGGATAGTCTACTCTGCCAGACTCTACAAAGGCAGTATTCTTAATTCACAAGTGAAGGATTACACAAGTCTAATACTAAAGTCAAGCAATTAGAATTTTCTTGCCAACATATTTTCTCTATCATCAGTTTTATCTTACATGAGAAAGAATGCAAATCTTTGGAGAAATATATGAGCCTGACAATATGAGAAATATGAGTCTGACAACTGAAACTTTGTTTACATTACTTTGAAGCTATTGAGATATATTTTGCCATTTTTTTTATTGCTTCAAGATGGGATACTATCATATGGTTTGTAAGCAGCAAGCTTTGTGCATTTATTGAAAAGGCCTGTTTGCTAAAGTCTTCACAGTATATCATGTTTGTTTCAATAAATAAAAATAAGGAGAGGGAAATAGGGAAAAAATATGGTATAGGTTTATCAGAGGTAAAATGTATAAATCTAGATTGATGTCTTTCTTTTGATGAAATAATTGGTTGTCTAAACAACAGTATAGACCTCATTTATCTGGGTTATTAGCATTTGATATTAATTACTATGGGAAGTTATTAGTTAAAGTGGAGATTAGCAGGTTCTCTGATGAAAAATGAACTGATGAGGGGAACTTGAAAAGAGCAGTGCAAAATCCAGCTGGAGGAGTTAACCAGGAAATGTCCCTCAGGACTGCATTGAAGACTGATCTTGAAATTTTTCAGTATTGAGGTTGCCTCAACAACAGTAGCATTGAGCTCATGAGTTACAGATGAAGCATAATCAGGAAGCATCACCAGTCTGGAAGAAGCAAGGGATAGGGATAGAGCTGGAAGGACTTGAGTACAAGAGTGATGGAAATGGGATGAAAAAAATATTTGCTGAACATGAACCAGCAGTGTATGCAGGTGACTAATGTCATCCTGGCCTGTAACAAAAACAGTGTGACTAACAAGCCCACGAAGTGATTGACCCCCTATACTCAGCACTGCTGAGACTGCACTTTGAGTACTGTGTTCAGTTTTGGATCCTTCACTGCAAGAAGGACATTGAGGTGTTGGAGCGTGTCCAGAGAAAGGGAACAGAGCTGATGAAAGGTCTAGAACACAAGTCTGATGAAGAGCAGCTGAGGGTGCTGGGATTGTTTTGTCTGGAGAAAAGAAGGCTCAGGAGAGACTCATTACTCTCTACAGATACCTGAAAGGAGATTGTAGCCAGGTGAAGTTCAACCACTTCCTCCAGGCAGACAAGACAAGAGAACATAGCCTCAAGTTCCACCCGGGAAAGTTCAGACTGGGCATCAGGAAGAATTTCTTCACTGAAAGAGTACTTAAACATTAGAACAGGCTGCCCAAAGAATTGATGGAATCACCATCCCTGGAAGTCTTCACGAAACAACTGCACATGGCACTTAGTTCTATAACCTAGTTGACAAGGTGGTTGTGGGATGATGACCAGGGTTAAAATTTAGAGGAGACTAAGAATTCTAGGATAAAAATGCAGCTGTTGCTTCCTGCATAGAATGCCATTGACAGGACCCCCAAAGGTTCCTGATACAAAAATAAACTTCTGATCAGAGGGATGTAACGGAGTATGGAGTGAAGTGGAGATTATGCATTGCCCCTGCATTGAAATCCCAGCAGAAATGAGGGACCACTGTGGTACTTAAAGCTCCTTTAGCCTGTACAGTGCCTGTCAGCTAAGGCAGATGGATAAAGCTCTTTTGCTGCTGAGCCAACAACCAGAGGTTCACAGGTTCACAGGATATTCTGAGTTGGAAGGAACCCACAAGGATCATCTAGTCCAACTCCCAAGCAAATGTCCACCCAGGAATTGAACCCACAACCCTGGAGCCATGGGCACCACATTCCTTCCGAGTCTTCCATCGCCGAGACATTATCACTGCGTTCCTCTTCTAGTCTTTTCTTAAACACNGTCTGACATCAATGATTCTAGGATTCTATATATATATAGGTAAGGTTAACTCAAGAAAAAAACAAATAAGAATTTATGTGGGAAACTGGATAGTCATAAGACGAAAGTGAATACAGAGAATAAGGAGCATGCAGGACTGACTGGCTACACAATGAGAGAGGTTTTCTATTCATGTTGTAGTACAGCTGCAGGGAAGAAACCAGCATGAACACAAATTCATTGCCACAGGAACACACCCATCAGAGTGAGCTGCTTTCTTACTTAACCATGAACATATAGTTGTCTTACTTTTGATAAATCAAGTAGATTTTCCTATTAATCTGTTCCCTAATCTGAACAAATAAATAGGCCAATTGTTAATATGGAATGGTCTCTTTCTAGCTAAGGAAGATTTACATACAGTTGCTCAAAATTAAACTGCTTTTTTGATCTTTGCCAGTGAAATTTCACCATTCTTCATTGTCAGTTATTTTATTGCCATTAGCATGACAAAAGTCAAAGAAAGACCATACTGTGTAAAATGTTACTATTGTTTTGATAAAATGTTACTATTTTATATTATACTGATGTCCTACTACTGATTTTAACAAAGCAAAGTAAATACGTAAAAGGTTAGATCTATGCTGCACATCTGTGACGAAATAGAGAAGCTCAAAGACCATTAACTTACACAACCTATCAGAACATAGGGCAAGGAAGATATGAGTCCTTTCACACACAGAATCACACACAGAATATTATGAGTTGGAAGGGACCCACAAGGATCATCTAGTCCAACCCACCATCTAATACCCGTACAGCGACCAAGAGCACATCCCAGAGCATAATACCAACCTAGATGCCTCACAATCTAGCAGGCCACTCCGAGCCGGAAGGGGCCCAGGGTCATCCAGCCCTACACCCCCCAGCTAGACCAGCTAGACCATGTCACTAAGCTCCTCGTCCAGTCTTCTCTTAAACACTTCCAGGGATGGCGACTCCACCACCTCCCTGGGCAGCCCATTCCAATATGCAATTACTCTCTCCGTGAAAAACCGCTTTCTAACATTGAGATTAAACTTCCCCTGGCGTAGCTTGAGGCTGTGCCCTCTCGTTCTGGTGTCGCCAGCCTGGAAGAAGAGGTCTACACCCATCTGGCTGCAACCTCCCCGCAGGTAGTTGTAAACAGCAATGAGGTCACCTCTGAGCCTCCTCTTCTCCAGACTGAACAATCCCAGTTCCTGTCGTCGCTCCCCATAGGGCCTGCCCTCCAGTCCATTCACCATCCTCGTTGCCCTTCTCTGGACTCTCTCAAGCAGCTCAACATCCCTCTTAAACTGGGGAGCCCAGAACTGCACACAGTACTCAAGATGAGGTCTGACCAGCGCCGTGTACAGGGGAAGGACAACCTCCCTGGACCGACTGACCACACTGTTCCTGATGCAGGCCAGGATGCCATTGGCCTTCTTAGCCACCTGGGCACACTGCTGGCTCATATTAAGTTTCCTATCAATCAGTACACCTAAGTCTCTCTCTACTTCACTAGTCTCAAGCCACTCCTCCCCCAGCCGATAGTTTTCTACGGACATTTAGGGAAAGACAAGAATGGGAGACAGGAGGAAAACTATCTTCCAAAAACAGCAACTAAAACATGCAGGAAAATATTAGCAATGGATGCCTTTCCAGAACAAATAAGTGTAATTTTTCATATGCAGAATTCTGCAACAACTTTTCAGTAACTGTAGTAGAGGAAGGAAACCTAGTAACTTTTAAAGATGAATTAATTTCTTAATTTCTGAAAATAATTACTTGGAATGTTTGCCTGCAAATAGATAGGATGCAATTTGATATTATATATATTAATATATATTAATTTGATATATAATTGTTTATTTGATATTAATTTGATATATATATATATTGTATTGTTGTATTTCTCATTAAAGGTATTTAAAATTTCAATCTTTTGTCTCTATTTAGGCTTACTGGAGACAGGGTTTGCTAAAGAAATCTAGACAAGAGATCACACTGAACAGGGTTTCAACGAACAGCATGATGGAAGTGGATGTGTGTACATGTGCACAGAATCATATATAGATATCACCATCACTTGGCTTAAATAAAGTTATTGTCAAATAGATGCAGATATGAATTTAGTAATTCAGATAATACTTAGAACATATCTTATTCTTTCTCTATGGTATTTCTTGTAAAAGAACTGTTACATTTTGTATAATATACATCATATTTCTCCTATTCACATAAGTGTCATATTTAATGTCTTAAAGGTAATTTAGACATCAAATCCAGTAACATGTTTGTCTTGTTACTGAACTATGGGAAACCACTGGGAACATAAATATGCAGTTATAGATGAAAGACCTCCTATGTCATCTTGTTCTTTTCTGGCCAATGTATGACTCTTTCCTCAAATATATGTATGAGCCCTTCAGATGGAGTGATATTTTACATAATTTAAGTGATAGGTCTTCCACATTTTGTTCTTCTATTCCTTATATTTTTATGTCCATGTGAATTTTAAATCATATATTTGGAAGCAAATGTATCTCGTAGAGTTAACTGACCTGCAAACACTGGAATGATGGCATTACTCCTTATTCATAAGGAGTGTTTCTGGATGCAAAGACTAAGTAATATTAAAAATAAACAAAATTAAAAGAAAATAAGAATAAACTGTCTGAAGAGGCTTGTTTTGTGAGCCCAGTCCTCTGTAATCAGAAGCAACTAGGCAGTTCTAGAAAACTACCCTGCAGCTCCTCTGCATTTTTCTCTACACCTCAATGCACATCTTGGGAATCTGTAACAAACTCAGAGGCTGCAATAAAGGACCAAATGCTGCAACAGGACACAGAAGCATCAAGGATACCCTTAGTGTCATAGGCCCTTGTAGTAAGGTAGTATAAATAAAATTCATAGGTCTCAATAATCAGGCCTATTCCCATAAAACGAGCAAGAAAATCTGTACCTCTCACTTTCAAAATCTTCTATTAATATTTCATCAAAACTCTGCACACCTTCAATGTTTTTCCTCCCCTACAGCACTCAAATGCTCTTTTTTCAAGATTTTTGTTCACTAGAATTAGTCATATGGATTTTCCCTTCCATTGAAGCAGTCAACTGTCAGAGAAACACAATGCCCTGAGGCACATGGAGTTATTTGGGCAGGGTCAGAAGCTGTACTCAATGATCTCTGTGGGTCCTTTCCAACTTAGGATATTCTACATTTC
The DNA here is from genome assembly GCA_013390025.1 of Pitta sordida. Lineage (NCBI taxonomy): Eukaryota > Metazoa > Chordata > Aves > Passeriformes > Pittidae > Pitta > Pitta sordida. Next base: position 17,411 of record WEKX01019956.1, read on the forward strand.
TGTGATATACACAACATAAACCTGCTGAACCTCAGGTCAACATATGCATCTGTTTTCCAAAGCTTCTTACAGAACTGCTTCATATTCTTCTTTTACCTAGACCCTCAGCCAGGCGGATCTGACACTTATTAGTGAGGATTTACTTTCTGTCATCTTTTTTTCTGGCTTGTCTTCTTCCCTGGACATTATCCCAATACAGTGAGCCCCCGCATACTCGTGATCCAGTGTTTGCGAGATTCAGTGATTTTTCCGTGAGCTGTGTGACCTCGGTGTGTGCGCAGAATGTACCGTGACCTCAGTCTGATTGGCCACCAGTCCCGCTGCTCGCAGGGACTAGCCACACCGCGCCGCGGGGACTAGCCGCGCCACAGGGACTAGACTCACCACGCCACGGGGACAAGCCACACCACGGGGACAAGGCACCAGAACTCCTCTGCTCACCGCTCGCCCTGGCTGAACATAGCCAGACATCTGAAACAAGCCCCGCTCTCAGGACCTTCCTCCAAACCTTATATGGGGAGGGGGCATGGCTACGAGTGTGGCGTACTCGACTACGTAGTGGGTTCACTTGTGGATTTCACCACTCACGTGAGGTGGACCAGACCAAACAGCTTGTGAGTAATGGGGGTTCACTGTATGTCTAAAGAACATGAACACCATTCCTCCCAGGTTCACAGGATATTCCGGGTTTGAAGGGACCCACAAGGATCATCTAGTATATCTATTTGTATTAGTGTTCTTCCTCTTTGGGGGATTAAGAATCATCTGATGCTCCTTGCTTTGACTTCTAGCCTAGCCAGAATTTATTACCACTCATTATCTTTCTTCACGTTGCTCACCCTGTAGCTAAGTGTCACACAGACCTGTTTTCAAAGATGTGATTTCCAACGTTGCAGTTTTATGCTGAACCCCAAAGTTGTATACTCCATCATCTCCACAAAAATCTGTACAGATATCTTTGTTTCTTTCAACCGCCTTGCCCGTCCTCTGAGATCCTATCATTTTAGTTTCCTACTCTGATATTCCATGCATTTTTAGCATGGTTGCCATTTCAGTTTCTTAATTTTCACCATAAACAAAGCAAAACAACACAGAAGTCTGTGTATTTGTCTCTACAGATTCTCACTCCTCTATGCTGTTATGTTTGCTAACTTCATATTTCCTTCACTTTTACAGCTTCCTTCCTTAGGTAATATATCTTTGTTTCAATTGTTTTGTTGACAAATCTGCATTAACATTTTTTTAAACATGATTCATCTTTCTAATCAAATTTTAAATACTGATGCACAAAAAGGACCAGCAAAGCAGAGAAGGAACTGAAGGGGTTTTCTAGGCTTAAGGGGTTTGATCAAGTCATTCATCACCAGGAAAACTGTAATATTTTGCTAGAGTTTCCTTCCAGCACAAATCTGCATGAAAACAGCCTGTAACAGAAACAAGAACCCACTGAGCTGTTCTCTGAAGGACAGCCATACAAAAGAATTACCAAGCCACGTCTGGTTTATTATGCTGGAATACAATGAAACAGAATTGCTTTTAGAGTTTGACACTTTCATCAAATTTGAAAATCTAATAAAGCTGGCCTAACAAAGGTATCCTTGCCAGTCTATGAGGAGATTAGTTCTTTTTTACAGTATCACACATTATCACAGTATTAGCAAGGTTAGAAGAGACCTTGGAGATCATGGAGTCTAACCTGTAGACCAACACCAACCCATTGTCTAAACCATGGCACTAAACGCTTCATCCAGCCTACTCTTAAATACCTCCAGGGATGGTGACTCCACCACCTCCCTGGGCAGACCATTCCAATGAGGGATCACTGTGAAAAAACTCTTCCCAACATTCAGTCTAAACCTCCCCTGGCATAGCTTAAGGCCATGACCTCTTGTTCTGATGTCATCAGGCTGAGAGAAGAGATCCTCATCCACCTGGCGGCAACCTCTCTTCAGGTAGTTGTAAATAGCAATGAGGTCACCTCTGAGCCTCCTCTTCTCCAGGCTGCACAACCCCAGTTCCCATAGCCGCTCCTGTCGTGGTTTGACCCTGGCTGGATGCCAGAGACCCACCCCAACTTCTCCTGAAGGAGAGAAACTGGAGAATAAACCTGGTTACAGGCAAAAACAAGGCAAAACTATAAATAAAGAACATAAAGGGTTTATTTTCTAACTAACAAGATCAGAACTGCAAGGGAAGCATCATTTAGAAGGCAACCTTTCTCCCCCCATCCCTCCTTCTCTTACAATAGATGTAATATTCCCTTTTCCACCAGGAGAAAAAGGGGGAACATAGGG
>WEKX01019957.1:0-12372 GCA_013390025.1 Pitta sordida
GGGCCCTGCGGCCCGGCCATGGCCGAGGGCAGCCTCGCCGTGCGCAGGAGGAGCCGCTCCGCCTCCGAGCGTAAGCGGGGCCGCGACCCGGCGCAGTCCAGCGCCACCAGTTCTCCGGTGGCGCGCAAGAGACTGAGCTGTGCTGGCGAGGGGCCGCCCGCGGAGCCCTCGGTACGGGATGGTGGGGGCCCGGGCTGGTGGCGGGGTGTGGCCCTGACCGAGCCGGTATGACGAGTGTTGGCAAGGGCCGTGCTTTGTACGATAGGAATTGGTGCTGTTTGGCTTTGGCTTTAAAAAAGCTCCTTGCTGTCAACTCTGTGCACGCGCCCAGCCTTCCTGTAAGTTTGGCTTCACCGGGGCAAGGCACGTATTGTGGGTTTTCCTCACAAACAACATCAGAAAAGTCACTCTTCTGTTAAGCTGAGGAAGACTTGCAGCTAATGTGCGTGCTGTAGGAGTTACTGTGCCTTCCGTGGTTTCTTAAGAGAGTGTTCATACGTACTGTCTTGGTTTTGCAGTGCAATAACGACAGCGAAGAAGATATGTTTGGTGACTATGACAACTTCTGTGGAAACGATTCTTTGCTGCCTCAGGGGGATGACATCGAACACAAATACCTACAGGATAAAAACGTGGATGCGGAAGCAGCTGGAGAAATCATGCCTGAGAATGGTCAGTCGGGAATTCACCGGGACAAACAAGAGAACTTTTCTGCTTCAGCAAATGTGGTTGTCCTTAAAGCTGACAAAACGGGGGCTTGCCTGGGTGGCAGTCAAGAACCAACTGAGTCTTTTTTAGATGACTTGCCATTGTCACAGTTTTTATATTTTGAAGAAATGAATGAACTTTCCTCCGCTTTTAGAATACCTTCAGAAGGGAGGCATGAACATGTGAACTCTTCCTCAAACGAAATCAGTGGCCCATCGTCTCTTTGTGCTGATGCTGAACCCAAGAACAGACCCACGGACTTTTCCTCAGATTCTAACTGTGTTTTATTGAAAACTGAGAGTCTTAAAGACCACCTGAAAAGTGCTATGACTGGAAATGCCAAAGCCCAGACTCTACAGGTCTCTAAGACCAAGCAGCTTAAAGAAGCTGTTTTATCTGAAGAGATTTTTATTGCTAGGAAAGCTATTGAATCTTCCTCTGTTGACATAGGCCCTTTTTATGGATTACCTAGCAAAGTTAAAGATTTATTCAGACAACTTCGAGGGATTGAAACACTTTATGGTAGTGTAATTAATGGTTTGTTTGGAAAAAACGTGCTAATGGAGTGTTCTCTGTTTCACCCATTACACTGTACAAATATTTAAGATAATGTTTAATGGAAACCATGTTGGAAACTAGTTTTAAGTGGTTACTTCGTTGCTTTGAATGGGTAGAAAAAGTCTCTGTGGCTCACAGAACATATTATGGAAAGCTCCATCACTTGAGACTTTTAGGGGTTTATTGGAGAAAAACTCTCAAACACTGGGGTTAAAATATTCTCCATGAAACATGTTCCTATGAGCTCACGTACCTCTGGGGTTGCTAATAGTTCATTTTTCATTTTGCAGAATGGCAGCACGATTGTTTAATGTTACAATCTCTACAGCAAAGAAAGAACTTGATATACTCGTTGCCAACCAGTGGTGGAAAAACACTTGTAGCTGAAATAATAATTCTCCAAGAGCTCCTGTGCAGGCAGAAGGATGTTCTGATGATACTGCCCTATGTTGCCATTGTCCAAGAAAAGGTCTGGACACAGTGTTTCTGATGCTCAAGTGGTTGATACATACATTTTCTGATGTGCTGTGTTACTTTGTCAGTTGGCTGGTTTTCAGCAAGCTCCATGATTTTTATGAATATGGTGGGGAGTGAGGGTTCTTTCCTGAGTGCTGCTCTGAGAGTCGGGAATTTTGTAATAAAACAGGCAGAAATCAAGGTGCAGAAATCACGCATAGCTCAGGGGCTGAGCTGTGAAGTGAAGGATTCTGAATTTTGAAATACCTAATGGCTTTTTATGATGTTTTGTTCTGCAAACCTGAGCTGCCCAACTTGCTGAAGAAATGGCCTTGAAATAAAAACTAACATTTTTTGTGGTATAAAAGGACCATTAATTTTTGAGAACAGATGAAGCCTAACTTGGTAATGTGTGTAGACACTTCAGTTTTGCAGCTGGAATAGATAGTCATAGCCAATATGTTTTCACTAATTCAAGCAGTTGATTGTGGTGTGGCTTGATTATATGTACTTTTGGTTCTGGAGGCAGCTCTGAAATCCAAAGCAAGCATGAATTTGTTCTGCAATTGATTTTTCTTTACAGGTCAGGGGTTTATCGAGTTTTGGGATAGAGCTGGGTTTCCTGGTTGAAGAATATGCAGGAAGTAAAGGAAGATTTCCACCGATCAAAAGGAGAATAAAGAAATCTCTTTATGTTGCTACGATAGAAAAAGGACATGCTCTAGTGAATTCCTTAATTGAAACAGAAAGAATTGGTGACCTGGGTCTGGTTGTAGTAGATGAGGTATGCCACAAAATTTACTCGGATTGATCACGTGATTTTTATGTATTTGTAATATGTAATAATTAGCAAAAAGCAGTTCTTCGCTTGGTTTTGCTTTAAGTGTTGATCATGAAGTAACTACTACTTAACTTTTTTCTGCATTGGTGCATGATTCTGTGGTACTGAAAGTTATTTTTCTTCAACTGAAGCACTTGTTACAATAACAGGATGGCTCTGTATTGAGAGATCTACTTTGTTAGTGGCTGATGAATTCCTTCATGACTACGTACTTGTCAATTAGACATCTGTAATGGATTATAAAAAGGATAAATAATTTTAATTGTGAGGAATGTGTTTATCTGACCTCAACGTAAAAGCATGCAACTTTGTGCCTGGTATTAATAACAAGTCAATGGAAAAAAAAAAAAAAGAAAAATATCAAGTAACATTTGGCTGTGAGAATTGTCCCTTATTCTGCTTTTAGTGGTGTGGCTGAGTTGTGCTACTAAGGGTTGATTGTGAGTTTAAATAACATCTGTAGCATCTAACAGTAATGAATTCGTGCAATGCTTCAGGCAGACCTTACTTTAGTCCAGTAGCTTCCCAGCATTTAAGGAAGCTAAAGCGTTAACTTCTACTTTTTCTGAAAGCTGTGGCTAAAAATTTTTTTACTGGAAGTGTTGCTTTAAAATTGTTGTGTTTAAAATTGCCTTAGAGTGGAGAATACAAAGATCTCCTGTTCACTGTCAAGAGTTAAGTCATAACTGTGTCAGTTATGGTCTAGTTAAATGAAAGGTGAGTCTTGTTGCCTACATTTGATGCTGAGTGTTTTTCTAGGATTCTTAAATGTGGTTTCAGTGGGGTTATACCTGTGGAAGGAACTCAGCAGTGAAAACTTACAGGAGGGCTATCACAAGGAAGTCCAACTAAGACAATCCTGTTTAGGATTCGTTTAGGTCTACATAATTTGGCTGACTGGAGTTTTTGTTGGAAATAATTCAATAACCTTCTTTCCTTTTTCTTTTTCCCTTCTGTGCACAGCTGCATATGCTTGGTGAGGGAAGTCGTGGAGCCATACTGGAAATTACTCTTGCAAAAATTCTTTACACCAGCAGTAAGTCGTGTCTGTAGTTAATGTTATTAACATATTGTAGTGATGGCATCTCTCAAGAGAAATCATACTTTTGCTTTCTGGATTTGTGGTGTTTTGGCTGCTTTTCTAAGACATGGCATGACTCTGTGCCCTAATAGTGCTTACTCATTTAAGTGTTAATTGACCCTCTAACAATGGGGTGGGTGTTCTTGAAGCTTTTTTGATACTTCTTCCATTTCTTTGTGGGAGTCCCTTAGCCATTCCCATTAAATGCTCCTTTTTTGTGTTTACATTTCAGGTAGTGTTTCTTAGCACAGATCCCCCTTCAATCCTGCCGCTTTGGCATTTAAGAAGACTAAAAATGAAGAAGGAGGCTTATGAGTTAAATACTGAGCAGAACTGCTAAACATTTAGCGTGTGACAATAAATTCCTCTCAACTTGTGTTTTACAGAAAGCACACAAATAATTGGAATGAGTGCAACGTTAAGTAATGTTGGAGATCTGCAGAAGTTCCTGCAAGCAGAGTACTACACCAGTGACTTTAGACCGGTCTGTGTACAACATGCCATAAATTAGTGAAGACGATACTTGGCTTTCAAATGGCAGTAAATCTGTTCAGAGCTGCATCACAGCTTTTGTACTTAATTTCCCAGTATAATGTAATACAATGTAATGTAATATGCCTGCTACTGCTTGCAATTGTTACGAATACAGTAAATAGCACTGTGCACTTCACAGGATCACAGACTTAACTAGGTTGGAAGAGACCTTTCAGATCATCAAGTCCAACCTGTTACCTGGCACCATCTCAGCAACTGAACCATGGCACTGAGTGCCACATCCAGGCTCTTTTTAAGCACTTCCAGGGACGGTGACTCCACCACCTCCCTGGGCAGCCCATTCCAATGGCAAATCACTCTTTATGTGAAGAATTTTTTCCTAAATGTACAAATGCGAGTACCTTTATAGTATTGTCATGTTGAGCCATTTGTGTCATTATAACTAAATCCATTCCTAAATTACAACTATTCTGATAAATCATTGCAGTTCATTTGATGTAACTGGAATCTGTGCTACTGACGGGTGTAGTCTGTCAGGACAATGGTTTAGAGGTAGTTCATGTGATACAATATTTGTCATTCTTCAGTAAGATTCAACACTTTATCAAGGCAGATAATTAAAACAATTAATTTAAAAATGCTTGATGAGGTGATGTGTGTGCTTGTGTAGAAGTATATAAATATCATGGGATGCTTAGATAAAAGCTTTAGCTGTACATCAGCAATATCTTTAGAGAAAACTTAGTAATTTAACTAAAGTTTCTGTTCATGGCTTCTGTCTTACTAGGTGGAATTAAAGGAATATGTGAAGATCCGGGACACCATTTATGCAGTCGACAGCAAATCAGAAAATGGCTTTGCTTTTTCACGTGTCCTTAATTTCAAGGTAAAAACCAAGTGCTTGTAGTTTCTTTGAACTGTTGTTGTGAAATGTTTTATTTTACACTGATTTGTTTACAGACCTTTCACTAGAGAAATACTTAAACATGATAGCTCATTTGTAGTACCTATGAAAAGAAAATTGTAGGGGGAAAAAGCAAAGAATTTGATTCNGCATGATAGCTCATTTGTAATACCTATGAAAAGAAAATTGTAGGCTCCGTGGAAGAAAAATACTGAATACTTAACTTGATTTTTCACTTCCTTTTTTAATCTTCAAGGTAGAGGTTTCTTCAGTGTTTTGACATGTGAAGAGTAATGGGTTTGAGTATTCCAGATAACAAAATTCTTTATGTTTAGGGGTAGATTTTCTCAACAGTTGATCACTGTTCGACAGTACTGAAGGAAGATAACCTTTTGGGGGCTATTACTGCCTTATAGGGATTCATTTCAACCCTTATAAAGAAAAATACTGCTAGTATCACAAGTCACATCACTGTGGTGATGCTAAAAGAAAATGAAGTATTTATTAGGGGGAAAAAGCAAAGAATTTGATTCATCCATCCATGTATCCCTCAGTTCGAGCTGGATGTGTTAAACTCTTTCAAGTGAGGATTGGAAGAAAAGCTTATCCTTCAACTTCTTGCAATTATGTCACATTAAATCCAATGGGAGCATTCTAGTAAAGGTTGGGAACAAGTATTGAATACCTAGGTTATGACTTAATTTCTAAGTTTAAATATTTGTCCTGCTTTCATTATAGTATTCAAGTTACCTGGAGAAAGCAGATCCTGACCACATCGTTGCACTGGTTACTGAAGTTATTCCTAAGTATTCCTGCCTAATCTTTTGTCCCACAAAAAAGAACTGTGAAAATGTGGCTTTAATGGTGTGCAAGTACCTCCAGAAGTAAGTTTCGGTCATGTTTTTTTTATTTATATATTAAATGAAGGATTTATTGTCACTAGTCTGCCAGTGGCTTTCCTTGGTGATTAGAAGTCAATAATTTGAACATGCATTCATATAAAGTTTCTAATTGCATAAGTGATAGCCAGCTGTAAAAGGCTTATTAAACTAAAGGGTATTTTTAAAAAAAATCTTACTTTTAAACCAACTAGTTGAAAAAATGATTGTCAGAGGACAAATGCTAAAGGAAGAAGCAAAGCATACTAAATTAGTCTAACTTTGTGTCCCTTTGGCACTGGTTTCTGCAAGCAAATGTTTTTCTCTATAGCTCTGTATTGGGTCATGTTCCTAGTCAACTGAGTATCTCTGTTCCACACCCACTTTATGAATCTAAGTTTTAAAACCTAAACAGACTTCATTACTAGAAAAAAAGAAAGTAAGATTTAAGTTTGATTTCATATAAATCTGGTTTGTTCAACTCATACTGGACTAGTTAAATTTTATGTAGGAAGAAATTATATTAAAATACACAAACTTTCTCCCTTGCTATTGAAATTGAAACATTTTTTTTAATGTGCCTGTAATCTTCACCACTGGCCCTATTTCCTTTAATGAGTGCACTTGGTACCCACATCCAGTCAGTATTTGATCCCTTTTGTGCCTCTGCTTACAAACGAGGACATTTCCATTGCAACTAAATCAGTTTCTTGTGCTTTGCTGATTTAAAGTTACGGGAAATCAGTATTTCCCCAGCCTAGGTGCTAGGGGAATGGATAATGAATGGAAGTAGACAGTAAGCATGTCTCTTCTTTTTTTTTTTTTAATTTTTTTTTAGTTAATGCTTGGTCAAAGTCTAAAGAAATGCTTTTCCTCCTCCAAGAGAATTTAGAACTCACAGGGTGAAAGATAAACAAGATCTCATCAAGAACCTGAGGAGTATTGGAAATGGAAGTGTCTGTCCTGTTCTGAAGCAAACTATCCCTTTTGGTATTGCCTATCACCATAGTGGCCTGACAAATGATGAAAGAAAAAGCATAGAAGAAGCATATTCTTCAGGTGTCCTGTGTCTGCTTGCTTGCACAGCTACTCTGGCTGCTGGAGTCAACCTTCCAGCTAGAAGGTTAGTAAGAAAAACATACTTAAAGTGTGATTTTGCTTTTACTAGCCAATGGGAAGTACTATAAGGGATTTTGTGCTCAACTCGGGACAAAAGATTGCAAAGGTTTTATGTAAAAATTATAAATCAGTAGCAAGTATCTCAGGAGGCATGTCTGAAGAGCACTTGCCTAAATTGATTAAAGAAATTTCAGTAAAATACTTAATTTTTTCAGTAATGTTATCCAGGAGAATAGTGGATTGATTAGATTTTCTCCTAAAAACAGTGTATTGTAAAACTCAGGCCCAAGAGTACGTTAAAACTAGTTTTAAAGGTTCTGCAAAACAAACAAGGCTTACCATTTGTCGTGGTTCGACCCTGGCTGGATGCCAGAGGTTCACCCACAACCTCTCCTGGAGGAGAAAAACTGGAAAATAAAACTGGAAAATGAAACTTTTCACAGGCAAAAAAAGCGAGGCAAAACTATAAGTAAAGAATGTAAAGGATTTATTTACTAACTAACAAGATCAGAAGTGCGAAGGAAGCATCATTTAAAAGGCAACCTTTTCCCCCCACCCCTCCTTCTCTTACAACAGATGTCATATTCCCTTTTTTCACCAGGAGACAAAGGGGGAACACAGGGTAGGGGTAAATCAGGCAAGCTGGTATTTCTGACCAGATCCAGGGTAGGAACCATCTCTCTGCCCTTCCATAAAGTTCTCTCTCTCTCTCATGAGAGGAAAAGTCTTTCATGACCCTTTCCCAAGTGAGATCTCAACCCGGGGACAACAGTTCTTCCGAAATTCTCTGTTGTCCAAGAGTCACAGCCAGGATGCAGCTTTTAAGTACTGGCTTTTTTTTGCTGCATCGTAATCAGCCCATCCCAAAGTACAGATCCTACCACAATGCACAAAACATCTGTCCAGAGGATCTCTGCTGAGCTCTCAGCTCCAGGCTTCTGTTTCTGGGCTCTGAAAAACATCTGCAGCCTTTTTTTTTCAGCTTGATCTCCATCTTCAGTCGTGGCTTAGATGGATTCTGCATCACTGGTCCCTCTCTCTCCATTCCATAGGTTTACACCATGGTCGTTCCACGAACAGCAGCAGGATGCCTGGAAGAACATTCCTACCCCTTCTCTCATGGGCCTGGGGGCCTTCAGGCTTTCAGCTTCTCCACACAGGTTCTGAACCGGCACACTACATCTTGCTACTAAATTTTTTTTCTTCACTCCCAAGTATGTTTATTCACAGAGACGTCTCTATCTCTATAACCTTGAATGCCATGGCAGCAACTCAGTCGCTGAGGCCCAGGCCAGAGCTGAGCTGTTAACCCCTCGCTGCCAGAGCAGCAAAAAACCTAAACCAGGACACCATTTAAACAAAATCAAGCTGATAAATGCTTTGCATTTGATTTGCACTTGTTGAAAGAGGTGCATTTGATTTTTCTTTAGTTAATCAGTAATTTGTAACATTTTATTGCCGCTTTAGTAATTTGAATATCAAGCATAACTTACTGAAGGCTTCTTTACAGGGTTATTCTCAGAGCTCCTTATGTTGCTAATGACTTCCTGAGGAAGAACCAGTATAAACAGATGATTGGCAGAGCTGGTCGAGCTGGTATTGACAGTGCTGGAGAAAGCATTCTCATAGCGCAAGAAAAAGACAGACACTTGGTAATTTTTAGAAAGCTGCTGGTAATTTAAATTGTGTTAATTTGGTGGCACAAACAAGAGGAGCTGAGCTGCCTATCTTAATTATTGTTCACTTCTTAATGTTGCAAGTACTGGACTTAATAATACCTTTAAAACAGCCCTTTTGTGGCTTGTTTTCATATGTGAAGTGTAAAACTTATATGTTTACGCTTTCTTTATATGATAAATAATGCATATCAATATTTTTTTAAAGTGTAAAATGAATGCATAAATAGTTCCCCTGTACTAATACATTTCTTGTTCCTTTTAGGTTCAAGATTTAGTTAACAGTCCTTTAGAGAATTGTTGCAGCAGTCTTTTGCTGGAGTTGACCAACGGAATGCAGAGCTTGTTGCTGTCTTTGGTCGGACTGAAGGTATCAGTTAACTGTTCTCTGTGAGTAACTTAAGTGCTTGGAAATGCGAAGAAAATGTTACATGTTGATTCAGTAGAAAAACATACTTTTTAAACAACTTGATTGGCAAGTTCAGAATAGATTCTAATCAGATAAGAAGGACAGTTATCAAGTAATCACTTAACATGACAATTTCCTGATGGGTAAAAGCAAAAATTATATCTACCTTTTTATACAATACAATATTAATATTTCTATTTCTGATACTTGGTTCAAATAGAAAGAGAGGGGAAAAATAACATGATACAGTAGCTAGAATAATAGAAGACATGAAGTGCATTCCCATGAGGTCTACCATTGACTGTCTATCATTCTATTTGTTGTCATGTATTTCTATGGAAACACATCAACAGGATATCAAACTCCTTCTCTATTTGATACATTTTTTCCTAAATCTTATTAAATGTGTGCAATTACAGTGAGGCCCCGGGTATTCGCGGTCCGCTATTTACGAGCTTCAGTACTTGCGGGTGATTTTCCCACGAGCTGTGCGACCTCGGCACATGCCCAGAATGTACCAGGACCCCAGTAGGCTCAGCTCCCGGTCTCACCGCTCGTGCTGCGAGCGCAGCTGGCCCTGCCTCCCCTCCCCGCCGCTCACAGGGCGAGCACAGCGGGCCCCATCTGCTCACTAATGTGTAAATTGGTCCCAGCCGGGAGCCAGCACGGCGCACCCGGGATGCGTTTAGTGTAAATTTGTGTTTTTGCACGTCTGGAATTGTCCTCTGCCGGGCTACAAGATGGAGTGGTGGGCTGCCATTGTGTGTGTGCCATTGTGTGCCAGGGGCCGCGCCCATGGCTCGGCCGGCTCTCACCGCCGGCCTCGGGGCTTGCCACTTGGGGCTTGGCCCCGGGCCTCGCCCCTGGCCCGCCTCGGTGTAACACAGCCAGACAACTGAGACAAGCCCCGCTCTCAGGACCCTCCTCCAGACCTTATACGGGGAGGGGGCGTGGCATACTCGACTACGTAGTGGGTTCACTATCTGTGCGGATTTCACAACGCGTGGAGGCGGACCAGAACCAACAGCCGGTGAGTAATGGGGGTTCACTGTATAATTTTAAATATACTAATCGCTTGCAGATAGCAGTTACCCTTGAGGAAGTCAACAGTTTTATGTGTGGTACATTGCTGGGTGTTCAACAGCAGCTGCTATCTAAAGAGAAGAGCCTCTCTGACATAATTAAAGATGGACTAGAAAATCTAATAGAAAAAGGACTCGTAAAAGGAAAAATATCTGAGAAGGACCAACATTCCAAGTGTGTACTAACAATCACACCATTGGGTAAAGCTACATATAAAGGTAAGGCTTTTCTTAGTCTTATTATAATCTGTATTTCCACAAATGCTTCATTTCAGCCTTACTTCAATTTTATATGTTTTCCCATCTTCAGTCTGAAACTGCAGTAAAAAATAAAATTATAGAGAAACAGTTTTACTAAATGATGTGCTGGACTGAAAATGGGAATGAAAAAGTAGCACATGACTGAATTGCATGGGAATGAAGTATAATAATATTGATCCCAGTGGGAGCAAAACCAGAATTGTAACCCTAAAAAAGAAATTACTTCAAGATTTGATTTAGTGCTTGATCAATTTAGTAATTTAGCCATTTAGTAATCCAAATGGCTCAGGCTCTCATTTTATAATTCCTTGTTGTGAATATTGTGAACAGAGGGATTTCTTGACCTAGAGAGAAGCTTAAGAGGGAAAGGACCACGTGACATGTGAGCCAAGTGTAATAAAGAAGACAATACAGTCATCCCTCTTGCACTTCGTGCCCCCCATATTGCGGCTTCAGATCTGAACAGCGTGATTTTTTAGCGATGTAGGAGACTCCTTTTTGCAACGGCGTATGTGCAGCCTGCTGCCGCGGCGGCAGAGGTGGTGGTGTTAGCGCGGGCGGCAGTGAGGGCGGCACAGGCGGAGGCAGCACAGCCACCATTCAAGGGGGAAGTCACGCTACGCAGATCCTGATTAAGACCGCGGGTCTGCGTTATAGAAGCCCCGACTGTACATGGAAATAAGTGACTGCCTTTTCTCACTTTTGTGTCACTGCTCATATTAAGTTAGAACAATTATTCAGATTACAGTTACGTATTTCTCTTCAGATGGCACAACAAACTTTCGTGGAAGATAATATTGACTCTATGTTAAAATCTATTGCACTTTGTGTGCCTGTTTTTAATTACAATACGCTGTGTGCTTATTCTAGGATCTATAGACTTGGCATACTGCAATCTTCTGTATAGAGAATTGAAGAAAGGTTTGGAGGGGCTGATTCTTGAAAGCAATCTTCATCTTCTGTATCTGGCAACTCCTTATGATATGACTTCTAGCTGCAGCCCAGATTGGATGATATACTTGAGACAGGTGAGAAGTTGCTAGCAAATATGCATTGGGGCATACAGTGATCCTGGGTATTAAATCTGCAGTGAGTTTATATGCACAGGAAATGTCGATAGTGGGCTAACAATGTAATGAAAAGATGTGCTGTTTTAGTTTCAGTGGCAGGGCAGAACTGCTTTCCTGTGCTGTGTAAAAATGTTAAGTTCTCTCTTGCATCTGTAGTATTTGATCCGATCTGGGAGAAACAGCAGCATGAAACCTTTCTCTTGAGTTGCCAGTACTCCAAATCCTGATTTTAACCTTAATGCCAGCCTTACCATCACCAAAGTCTGGTTTATCTTAAACAAGACTTTCCTATAAACCGGTTATATGTAACCACATCATTGTAGTCCTGCAAGAAAACCACTATTAAATTAATGAAGAGCCATATTTATCTTCTGATGCTCATTCACTTGTATCTGTAGTTTAGGGAGCAGATTTAGTCATTGTTTGATATCTGAGTTTAATGCTGAACTCCAGCCATGATTGTAACTACTGTATTACACTGTGGCAAATACCTTCCTACAGACTGTGCTTTTGTCAGCCTGAACAGCATAGCCCTCACGCTAGTCTTGCCTGCTTTGTAAGATCTACTCATAATTCAACTATTCCATTTTATGTCAACTGTTGGGTGCTGGGGGAGCACTAAAACTGATTTACTTTTGTTAAAATAAGCCATTCACAGATAGACAGTTACAAGTAATTCAAGTAAGTTGGCAAAGAAACTGCAGATCTGACTGTGTCTGTTGGCCATGTACTAGTGTAGTGACCAAGTACTCTACAGAGATATTGAAAAACATTGTTTCACTGTAAATAATACACTTGTGTTTTCTATAATATAAATATAAACTAAATATATGA
>WEKX01019957.1:12389-55794 GCA_013390025.1 Pitta sordida
ATTAAAAATATATAATAATATATATATAATAATAAATATATGGAATATCTGTATAAAATGTTGTTCTAGTTCAATCAGCTAAGTGCAGCAGAGCAAAAAGTAGCAGATATTGTGGGAGTGCCTGAAAGCTTTATTACAAGAAAGGCTTCTGGTCAAGCCATCAGAAAGGTAGGCTGTAGATTTCTCATACTTAAAATTATGAGTTTAGTAGTTTCATTTGATTATTTACAAATTCTAGATTATTTTTCTGCTAGTGTTCTCTATTAATGTACTAATTATTGAAGTTCTTTAAACTTCATTGATTGGTTTTCCTAATGTTTAATGTCTTTGGGTATAATACAGAAATGTTTTAGAGCTGGGAAGGGATGAAGATGAAAAGAATTTCCTTGCAGTACTTACAGAAAATCTGCTGTTTGCTATTAGCTCTGAATTCTTTCTTGTTTTGTTCCTAGAATGTGGACAGTGCTGTGGTAAACAGGCTCTACCTGACATTTGTCCTTTACACTCTCCTGAAAGAGACCAATATATGGAGCGTTTCAGAGAAGTTCAATATGTCCCGAGGATATGTGCAAAATCTCCTTAATTCTGCGGCCTCATTTGCCTCCTGTCTTCTACACTTCTGTGAGGTAGGGTGTTCAATGAATATAAATAAATTCTTTGTGACTGATTATGCGAAGTCTGGAGTTTTGTTCTCTTATTTTGCAACTGAACAAGAGTGTTTTATTTCACCTTTCCTGTTCAAAATTATTTTTCTTGCAGGAATTGGAAGAATTCTGGGTTTACACCACTCATACTTAAAAGTAGGCTTTATGCACTGAGAATGTGACAATACACAAACTGTACAGGGCATTGATCACTGTCAGTGCTGTTGGTGAAATACTTGGCAATTCTACCTTTCTCTTGGAAATAAAGCCACTTGTTTATGGAATGTCATCTCAGGAAAACAGCTGGCTTGTTTTCTTGAGGTTTTTTCCTCTATTGAAATAATGCATTGCTTATCCTTCAGAACTGCCCCAACTTTGGGATGTTCTGCTGAGGAATGCTGAATACAGCTCTGCAAGTGGCTGAAAGGATAACTAGAAACAACAGAGCTTTCTGTGTCTGAAAGCCAAACATGTGCTTGATGCCATAGCAGAGCTTTTATCAGTCATATCCCCCAAATACAGAACTTAGGATCTTTAGCCTTTTTTAGGATTTTTAGTGATCTTTGTTCTTGCAGGAATTGGAAGAATTCTGGGTTTATAAAGCCTTGCTGACAGAACTTACCAAGCAGTTGACATACTGCGTGAAGGCAGAACTCATCCCTCTGATGGAGGTAGCAGGAGTTCTAGAGGTTAGTAAAGCTAGCTTGATGAAATTTCTCAATGTGAACTTGTGTGCTAAATGTTACTGTGCTTTTCAAGTATATCTGGAAGACCAAGCAAGTTTGTTATTTTGGAATTTGGTATAATGCAGGTATTCCACTACAGTCGGGGAGTTGGGGGGAAAGTGATCTGTAGAGGAATTTGAGCTGGAGCCAATAATGTTTTTTCTTCTGGCTGCTGCCACAGCAACTGTGAAAATGCAGTATTTGGACAATAATTTAGCTGTATGCTCAATTGGAAAACAGAGTCTAGGTTTCTTTTGTGGTAAAGATTCTTCGGCTCATGGGAGTAAAGTAGAATAAGAATGTACATATTTCAATTAGAAGGTGCTCACAGAAATATGTGAAATCCTGTTGGGAACTGAGGCTTTTGCAATTACTTGTAGTGCTGCATGTACTTTAAATAAGAAATTTAACCAGTCTCTAAATCAAAGATTCCTATTAAAGTAGAAAATCTTTTGGAGCTTCAGTCCAAGGTTATACTATTTGCAAAATTATTTAACTTGCATTTCCAGCCTATTGTACAATCAGTTTGTCAGCAAACCACTGAATTTAGTGGCAGTAGGGTTTTATTCTGAGAAGCCAAACAATGATGAAGTTTTGGAATCTAATCACTTGTTGGGGTTTCATNACTTCTGCACTGGAGCAGAAAGCTCTGTTCTGTGAAAATTCTGTGAAAAAAACTGATAAAATCAGCCCTCCTTTCACTTAGACACCTCCAAAGAATGTGAGAGATTGTGACAGTGAATGCAGAAAACATGATAACAAGAAGATGACAGAGTCAGTATCATCTCAGCTCAGAAAATAAAAGCAAATGGGTTCCTAAGAGCTGGGTGAGATTGTTGGGGGAGGTAAATCTTAGTGGCAGAAAGCTGTGCTTTTGGATAATAAAACATCTCAATAAGAACTCATGTTCTTAGAACAAAGGGGTTGGTATTGATAGGCACAATGAAATATTGGAGGTTGGTGCAGAGATTGAGACCTACCAGTAATTGCTATTGCTTGTTCTAATAATCTAACACAATTTTTTACTTTCAGGCACGAGCAAAACAGCTTTATAATGCAGGGTACAAAACTTTAGCACACTTGGCTAATGCAAATCCAGAAACTCTGGTTAAAATGATCGAGCATTTGTCACGACGTCAAGCCAAGCAAATTGTTTCATCTGCGAAGGTAAGTTAGAAACTAAGTTATAAAACCTGCTTCAGAACTCTGGTATGTCAAAAGTGGCTGTTTGATTGACATTAAATGTGAAGGATTCAGTTTACTAATAAAGGCATTAGTGAATATTTGTGATCCAAATACTGATCTGTATTAAAAACAGTCTGTTGCATACAGGATAGTGCCAAGTTGGGCCCCTTTGCAGAGGGAGAAGCAAAGGGCAAAAATGTTTGACAGCTTGTCTGATGAAATGTGGGGACTAAACTACTACACCGGTCCCACCTATTTAGGTTGCTTTTGTCGTGCCCTGTCACTCTACTTCCTTTTCCACTTTGAATATGCATCATGAGAAGGGCCTTCACTTAGTATTTGCCTCTAAGGCACATTTAGCGCCTTGGGCACACGTAAATAAACAAAGGGAAAAGGTTCTGTAACAAACACTGACTGGTGTCCAAACAAAAAACTACAAGAAGTATTTTATTTTTCAAGTGGTAGTATTTTCTCTCTCCATTAATCCCCTGCTGCTGCAATGATTTTGGCTTCATATTTGATTCTTCTAAAAGAGCAAGTTTTTGGTGAAGTAAGGGGATGTCTAGTATGAATGAATGGGGACTTGGTGTAAAAATGAGGCAGTCAATAAGGAAGTCTTGGTTTGTGTATTCTTATGGAATAAACATGCTAACCCTGCTGTTTATGCAATTAAAGGTCATGTTTGCTTGGCGTTGTTGTAGGCTTCTTACTGCCTTTTTTGCTGCTGGTGAGCAAAAAGAGAGGGGTATATGCAGATTCCTCATCTACAAGATGCTGGTACTGGGACTCCTGTATGTCTGGTATAAAATGCTGTAGTAAGAAATTTCATATAAAGCAAGAAATTGGCAACTTGGCAGGCACAACTTAACAATGTTTATTCCAACAGGGAAAGTAAATGTTAAAGGTTAAAAATGTTCCTTAAACAGTTCCAGACAAAACTGTTTATATTCTGTAAATTTTGTGTACACTGTGGTGGCAGAATCAAGAAAACCACTGTATGAGTTTTTGTGCAGCTGCTCATCAGTAAGAAATGTTGGTATGTAGTAGTACTTGTGAACATGTTAGTCCTTTGAGACAAAGGTCCTGTGAGCAGCAGCAGAAGTCTTTTACAGACCAGATGCGAGCTGGGAAAGGAACCATCAGCGTTTTAACCTGTCTAACAGTTATAGCTAATTCTTGTATTTGTTTTCTAATTTGGAGGTTTGATTGGTTTTGTCACTTTAGATGCTGCTGAGTGAAAAAGCTGAGGCTTTACAAGAAGAAGTTGAAGAACTCTTAAAGGTGCCTACAGACATCCCAGAGACCCACTGACCAACTGTCATGAAGAAAAATCATGAATCCAAAATTTGGATATTTTAATTTTTTTAACTTTCCTGTGTAAAGCTGCTGCAATGTAATAAATATTTAATGTCTCTTATACATTTGTATACCACAGTTCTGAGTTCAGAATATTTCTTGGAAAGCTGACTTCACTTGAACTGCGTGGATTTTGAACCTCATGAGTAGGGGGCTTGAGTCAAAAGATGGGATCTTAGTTCATTCCTGGTTTCAGACAGCCCTGGGAATCCTGTGGGGATTGGACTAACTGCCTGATGTGTAGTTCTGCTGGGAGCCTGGGTTCATAGCTGACTTAAATAATGTCTTTACCTTGGGTATTCCCTTGAGGACACATACACTTGAGTGAGCTACTCCAAAATTCCCACTTGCCTCTGTACTCAAGGTGTAGCTAATGGAAGGAGAGAAATAGAGCCGCAATTCATTAAAAAATGGTGCAAGAAATTGTAAATGATGCCTAGTTAAACCTTTCTAAAAATTGCAAGTATCAAATTCATATTCAGCCTTTGGCCATTCCCTGAGATAATTCTTTCAGGATGTTTCTGTAGCAGTTTTCCAAGCAGAGAGTTTTGAAACTCCATCAGCATGTGTCAGTCACACTAGATAGGATTTTCAAAGATCCCTGAGCCAGATTGGCTCCAGCAGAAAGTCAGGCTTCATGGAAGTGGTTTTGAAAATGCCCATGTGTTTGTTACTTAGGGTAATTATATCGGGGGTCTAGAAATAAAAAATCCAGTGGGGCTGTTAGACATTAAATGCTTGAGTGAAAAGGGTTATGGTGAAAAACAGATGAAAATGCTAACATTGTACTGCTTGTTGTTGCATCATAGGTAACAATTGCATAAATTCTTTATAAGCTTTTATTTGGCAGAAACATGCCTCTAAGACTATACTTATGATACCTCATAGTGGCTTACCAACTTCGGATAAGTGCAGTATTTGAATGTATTCAGTATTAAATCAAGAACTGAAACCCAGCACTTTTTAGAGGCAGCGTGAGTCCAAACTGGTAGATTGAGTGCCTTCAGGGGAATCCTGTTACTGAAACTGAAGTGCCTGAGGCACAAAGGGCTTTGGAAACAAAATGTGAAGTTGGCTTTAAAAATAATTGGTTCTCAAGGGCAGAAGCAGTATTTGCCATGACTTGAAGCTATGTAAATCTGTGTTAATGCCTTGCTCTTTTAATTCAGATATGTATTTTTACCAAATGGTAGATAATTCCCTACTGGTTTATTTGTGTTACATTCAAAAGACAGATGATGTTCACTCCAGCATAACTGTGAGAATGTATCTAAGCAGTTGGTGTACAATGCACACAAGAAACTTTAGCAATGCCCATAAGGCCTAAGCAGTTGGTCTAGAGTTTTAATGGTCCTAGTTTAATACAGTCTTAAGGGGATTTGGGGAAAACAAAACAAGCAGCAAGTTACTGTTAAATTATTCACTCTGATTACTGATTTATTGCAATAACTGATGTTATAGCAACCCATTAACTGCTACATTAACTACAGAGTAATTAATGAGGCAGTACCCCCTGTCACAATGATATTTGTACTTGCATGCTAATTAGAGTGTACATTTTTATTTCTCTATGCTGGAAGGGAACAGCAGGAAAAAACATACCTTCTGGTTGCTAACTAACCTCACACTGTACATCACTGTAACAACCAGCACTGCTGACCAATCAGGTTTTGATGAGATGCATGTTTAGGAATGAAGTCAAGTATTCCCTACAAATGTGGGATCCCCCTTGAAAATGGTAGAAAAAGCTGATTTGAAACAAGCACGTGGCTTCAGATCTGCATAAAGCTGGTCTAGAAAGAAAAAGAGGTTGACATTTGTTGTCTCTGCTGTTCTGTTTACACAGGCTGTGCTCTGCCAGATGGATGAGTGCAACTCCCCCAAGGCTTTCTCTGTGACCTTTGAGAACATCAGAAGTGAAATGATTGAAGCTCTACTAATTTGCACTGAAACTCTGCTCTATGTAGCTTGTCTTATTTTTCTGAAATAGGGCTTATCAAGCAAGGCAGTGCACATATTTCAAACTGCTTTTTCTTTCTACAATATTTATTAATGTATGAACATAATGAATATAATATGAATTCATATGAATTAATATTATGAATATAATGAACATAATGAATGAATATAATGAATGTATGAATATAATGTATATTTCATATACCTGGGCTTGTTCCCTGGGTGGAGATGGGAGAAGGAAAAAAAGGTATACAATGGATGCTAGCCATGGTATTTCTGTGCTGCCCAGTGATGCCACGGTGCTTCAGTGTCAAATACAGTACTGGCTCATAGAATATATATATAAAATGTAGGTGTTGGGTATGCCTTGGTTTGGTGAATGTGCTACGGGAAAACTTGTGCTAAGAATGAGTTCAGGATGTTTTGGAAAGCAAGGATTTCTCACTTGCTTCTGTGTGATATTTGTATCCTAAAGCCTGTGTTAAAGAAGCAACATTGATGAATTTATCTTATTTCTATGTGAAATAGTGGTAGATGCTTCAAAGCTAAGTAGGGCATAAAAATACACTGTATAGGATGTTCCAGGCAATGCCTTCACAACCCAGAGTAAATTGGATCAGAGCTATAGTATGTGAGTCTCTTCATGTGCAGACAAATGTTGTGACCTAAAACCTCAGAGCATATTTCTTTGTCTTTATGCTTATTCACTTTCCAGCTTGCCCACATAGACCAATTCTTGTGTTCGTGTGATTCCCTTCCTTCCACTGAGTTATAATTCCATGCTTTTAGGAATCCCTGTCCATAACTTACTTAAAACTGCCTCTCTGGAAGGACTGGTAAGAGGGTCAGCCTTAGGTTAATGCTTCGCTGTTAATTTTTATTGTGTGAATGAGACCTATTGTGTTCCCATGTTCTGGAAAACTGCTTCCGTGTGAGTTAGTCCTGCCTAGGCAGCTCTCACTTTGTCCTTCCTTTTAAAGCTTCATTTCATCTCTTTCAGCATGGTGGTCCAGGTCTGAGCATCAGTTGTTGCAGCTACAAACACAGTGAAAACAGTCTTTTAGAACAATCTATAAAACAGTGTGCACTTCAAAAAGAACTGCTAAAAACTAGGCCCAAGGTGTCATTTCCAGCTCTGAATAAACAGCATGTGTCATCTCAGACTCCCCTAACCAGCTGTGCTCAGAAATAAAACCAGCTGTGAATGCTGAGAGCTGTGTGCTGTGTCAGGACCAGGTCTGGCTGGGTTTAGGGACAGGGAATAAGGATAGCTTACAAAACCACTTTGATAGGCATCTGTTTTTACAGTGTCAATGCTTTCTTGGCATCAGCTCAGTCTTAGTTTCATCTTCCTGAGGCTTGTATAGAAACAGAGTTGATACAGGTCAGCTCTGTTCAGCCATCCAAACACTGCTATGTCTCAAGAATTGTTTGCCTTTTGTACAAACAACTCTTCCTTTTTGATTTCCCTCACTAGGCCCAAGGTAAAGCACTGATATATATATATGTATAAAATAAAAAATTATCAATTCTTGGTGCTTGCTCAGGAACAGCAGTGGGGCCCCATGTTAGCAATAGCATGGTACCACTGCTGTTAGACAGTTGAAATTCCTGGAAGTTTTATTTTTAGTTCTCTCTAGTTATAAAAACCTAGTCAGCACAGAGTGTCTAAGGGCATCACTGGCAGGGGAGAAGCAGAACTGCCTGATAGGAGCTACATGACCAAAGCAGGGACTGGGCTTTCTGTGAAGTGAGGAAGTGGGATGGGGTGCACATTTGGTGCTGGCTTCAAATAACCCTCAAGTGTTCTTACGCCTAGTACCAATTCTTAAGCATTCCCCTTGTACCTCACGGAACAGCCTGCCCTAATTTCTATGGGAGTTCAAATACATCTATACTGATCTCCCCTACTTGGTAATATGTAGTTAAAAATGGGTATAAAACAGTGTGAAAAATGCCCAGATGAAAGCTAGAAATTCTCATTTAATACCTCTAGCCCCTATGCCAATGGTGGAAGGCATTATTTTCCTACATGGGTTTGCAGGCTGCTAAAAACATAACATGAGATAGGCCTTAGCTACACACATCGGCACACACTGATTGAATCCCAAACATAGACTTGATCATTTGAAATACACACCTTGTGCCTCTGCTGTGAGAAATACAGCACAGAGGCAAGTGACTCAAAGCACCTCTCCTCAAAGAAGCACACTGAGGAACCGAAGGCAGAAGTAGAGAATTCCAACACAAAAATAAGTGTGCACAGGCTCCATCTCACCTGACATCTGTTGAACTTTTCTTTACCTGTAGGAACAACCTTAACACGGTTTGCAGCAATGATTTATCACACACCCTGCTAATTCTTACATCCTTGGTTTACTCATGGGGATGGATAATTTGTGTGCCGCTCCAGTCATCTGCTGATGGATGAAGTTATTCCTCTGGCAGTCACTCATTCCAGCCCTTCCTCAGGCATAGGCATAGACGTAATTGGTGCTGCACCCCACAACAGGGGAAGCGTTACCCTGACTAAGATACTGAGACAGTCAGGAGTGTCACTGATGTTTCCTTTTTGGCAGTGCCATGGATGTGTTTATCAAAAACAGAGTTAATTTGGTCTTGTTCTTCTAGTTCCGGTGGAGAGTTACTTAATAGTACAAAAATGTAGAGCAAGCAGGAACAGGAAGGGCTAGGCAGGCGAGCACTTAAGCCACACTGATTAATCCCCCAACTTCAGTGTGTGTGGGATGTGCTGCACCCAAATAAAGTAACAGATCTGCAGCCTGTTCCAGCAGACAAGTGTTTCAAAACGAACTCAGTAAAAAATATGGATGCTTCAGGATGAACTGATGCAGGTGGCAAATGTACAGGAGATGTTATGTGTAATTGCTTAAAAATTCTATGAATGTTTCAGAAGTGTGCATAGAAGATTAGGAAAGTTTTTGCAGCTCAGAAAGCCAACTACATTCTGGGCTGCTTCAAAGGAATTGTGACCAGCAGGTTGAGGACTGTCCCTCTCTACTCCAGACTCCACCTGTAGTACTACATCCAGCTCTGGGGCTCCCAAAATAAGAAATATGTGGACCTGTTGGAAAGAAGCCAGAGGAGGTCGTGGAGATGTTCAGAGGGCTGGAGCACCTCTCCAATGAAGACAGGCTGAGAGAGCTGGAGTTGTTCATCCTGGAGAAGAGAAGGCTTCAGGGAGACCTTATTGCAGCCTTCCAGTACCTATAGAGGGATTTACAAGAGAACTCCAGAGGGACTTTTTACAAAGGCATGGAGAGATATGAATGGCCTTAAACTGGCAGAGGGTAGGTTTAGATTAGATACTGCAAAGAAATTCTCGATAAGAATTGTTTAGCTCTTGAATTCTAAATGTTGTCAACACTGGCACAGGTTGCCTAGAGTAGTTTTGGATGTCCCATCCCGAAAAATGTTCAGGGCCAGGCGCGACAGGGCTTTCAGCAACAAGGTCTAGTAGGAGGTGTCCTTGCCCATGGTGGGAGTGTTGGAACAAGATGATGTTTAAGGTCCGATCCAACTCAACCCATCCCATGATACTAAGGAATACCTGCTCCGTGGCTGCTACTGGCTGTTTCCTGACAGGCTGCCCTGGCGAGGCCAGCTGTTGCCAAAGGAATTACAGTACAGGCTGGACTCTGCAGAGAATACCTTGGGGGCAGACCTAGAGCATGCTTGAACCTTTATTGTAATAGTAATTACAGGTTTCATTTTTCTGTACCTAAGAAATACCCTTGCTCCAGCAGTGTTGTAGCAGGGGGAGGTGGCTTTCAGCTTGGCACGGCTGCAGGTGGCACTTGTCCCAGGCTCGCTGTGTGCTGCTGCCGCTCGTTTTGCCGCAGAGGAGGCTGTAGCTGGGCTGTCTCAGTCCCGGAGCAGCAGCGATTTTCCAGCCCGCTGTTTGTGCACGCAGCTGCCCAGAGCCGCTCGGGCAGGGTGGGGTGCGGTAGGAAGTGGCTGTTCGGCTGCAAGGCTGCAAAGGTGTGAGCAAGCGAGGAACCACCTTGAAACACAGGTTCATTTTGCAATGGTTGACGCAGCTGGGAGGGTAACTCCGGCCTTCGGATTCCTTGGTCTTGGTGTTGCTTCGAGGCTCGAGCAGGGCTGCGCTACAAAGATGCTATCGCAGCCCTAAACCGCTTCCAGAGAGTGAGAAGGATCCTCCTCCACGCCATCCCCGTCTTTCCCGGCGGGGAGCGGAGGGCTGCACCCCCGGGCCCGCCCTTTGCGGGGGTGGTGCCGGTGCCGGTGGCGGCGGCGGCGGTCCGGGAGCCGAAGATGCTGCTGGTNCTCTCCCTCACCCTGGACGCCAGCCTGGCTCGGGACCCGCGCTTTGTCGCCTTGCTCAGGTGAGCCGCCTCTCGCCCCTTTGGGCAAAGGGAAAAGGGCCCTGGGCAAAGGAGAGCACAGCAGAGGGGTCCCGTGGGGTGAGGGGAGAGGTCTACAGCCCCTGAGGGGTGGGGGGCGAGACAGGGTATCCCGGAGGGAAACCGGCAAATGCGCTGCGGAGCGAGCTGTGGGGAACGGAGAGCCTCCTGTCCCTGGAACTGGGGTCGGGAGGAGGCTGCTGCTTCGGGATTCACCAGTTCCATCCTCCCGGGGCACCAAGGCGGTACCTGCCGCGGATTCGAGCCCCGCCGGCTCGGCTGTGCTCGGGGAATGAGTGGCTGAGCTGGGAAGGGGCAGCTTGCGATAATCCTGGGAGAGGAACTGCTTGGCAAGCAGGAAAAAAAAAAAGAAGGGAACTGAGGGAATTGAGATTGTTTGGCCTCGAGAAACGGAGCCTCAGGGGAGACCTTGTGGCTCTCTACAAGTATCGGAAAAGAAGTTGCAGCAAGGCATGGGTCGGTCTCTTGTCGTAGGTAACAAGCGACAGGACGAGAGGAAATGGCCTCACATGGCACCAGGGAAGCTTTAGGGTGGATATTAAGAAAAATTTCTTAATTGAAAAAGTGATCAGGCATTGGAACAGGCTGCTAAAGGAAGTGGTGCAATCATCATCCTTGAAACTGTTCAAAAAACGTATGGATGTGGCACTTGAGGGTCATGGTTTATGTGGTACTGCTGATCTTAGAGGACTTTTCCAAGCCTAAGGATTCCATGATTCTACAGAGCAGAAGGGTTATGTGTGGCAGGGCTGGAGGCTGCTTTTCCTGCTGCTCCACAAGATAAAAAATCATTTGAGCCCTCGGGCGGTCTGGCAGACATTTGTCAGCATGATGTCAAATAAATGCTGAGGAGGATCTGTCACCATCAAAGTTGATCAGAGATCCAAAATGTGAAGCCGTTTTTTCCCTCTGGGTAACACCAAACAACTCTGGACTACCGGGTGATGGTGTTTCCTGCCTGTTCCTTTGCTCTGGCCCCTCTCCTCCCATTTCTTCCCTGCTTTTGCTCTATTTTTTTATATGTTATTATTGTTTATTTTACCTTTTTTTTTGGAAGCTATCTTAATTCTTCACTTTTTATCTCATACCATTATAATCTGACACCATTTTTCATCCCCACACTGTTTCTGCAGTCCTGATTTTCCTCCTCCCACCACTTGCATCTTTTCCTCCTCGCTGAGATGGGGAGAAAGGTGTCATCAGCTTTAGTGGAAAGTGCCCAGGTCCCCAACCTGCAGCCCCAACCGCACACCTTGTGGTTCAGTCTGGGGCCAGCGCTGCCACCACAAGGAGTGGGAAGTACTTGGTGGTCTCTAATCTGCTGTTTGTCACCACGGAGCAGTTTCATACTTGTGGTTTCCCCCCAGTGAGGGCTGGGTGTCAGTGCTGCACATCCTGTGTGGGACGTGGACAGCTCACAGAGGCAGAGTCATGTCTCCTCATACACCTGCTTTGCTAAAGCTGACACCCCTCCCTGCATGGACTCGTATTCTCTCGAGTACAAAATCAATTGCCTTTGCTGTTGTTGGCAGAAATTTGGGCTGATGATGTAAAGTCACTTTTGCGTTCACCTTCTCAGGAGACTGTTACGTTAGTGTTGCATAAACAAAACCAACAAATCTAAGGCAGAGGGATGTTTAGGACAAAAAAAAACCCCCGTTTTGAAGTGTTGCCTTACTCTTCCCCCAAGATCTGACTCGCTGTCTGTGACCATGTTCACTCAGACATGTCTTCCCTTGGTTTCCTCATCAATGCTCTCCCTGCTCACTTGACTGGCAGCATCGCTGTTGTACAGGGATACGTACAGGGATTGTGCAGAGGGCTGGGACACAGATCCAGTGAGGTATCTGGAGTGCCCTAAGGCTACTAGGTAGTCCCAGGTCACCTGCTGCAGCACCTCCCTCCAAGTACTTGCCATATTTAACCCTTACACAGAAGCTACAGTACACATAAATATAGTGGTTTTCTGTTTCTTAACATTTCTTCCTCAGCAATCCCAAACTGCGTGCCCTGGCGACGGCCCTGTCCCCAGGCTTCCTGAGGTTTGGTGGCACTGAGACAGACTTTCTTATCTTTGATCCCAACAAAGATTCAACTTTGGAAGAAAAATTCCTCTGGGAACTTCAAGCACAGCAAGGTAAAATGGGCATCAATGTGTTAGAATCAAACCATCCTGGCTTTAGGAGAGGACTCTGATGCAGGTTGGGGATGCTGCAAGGGCACGGCAGCAGCACTAGGTGTCCTCCACACGGTCAGCATTCCTCTCCTTCATTGAGAGGAAATCTGTGTAACTTCAGCACAGTTTGGGAAGAGCTGTGCCAGCCATGGGAAAGTGAGAAAGAATGTAGGGAACCTTACATCCACCCTGGCACCTGCTGGGAATCTCCCTTTCCTGCCCTGTGACTCTCAAAGCTGTCTTGGGAGCGCCCCCGGTGCCTGGGAAGCGTTCAAGGTCAGCTCAAAAGTTGTGGCTTCATTATGATAGTTAAGTAACACATGGTAGAAATAATCTAAGGATAACAAAGCCTCAGATTTCTCTGTCTTGACCAAAGCCAGAGATCTAGGCTGGGCGTGCAGCCTTGCCCTCCTGTCTCTTTGACAGGGCAAATGCTAACCCACTGAGCCACTGCCAACTGCTTGAGCTTGGTATTTTACCTTTAAACTTAGCAAAACCACATAAACTCTTTTGTATTTCTGATGAAAAATTTCCCACCTATTCCTATGGCACAATGATGCAATCATACATTACTGTACAACCAGTGATGCTCAGTTTTGAAGTAGAGTACGTAGTACATTTCCCCTCGTATCACTTCTCTAAGTAGCTGCCTCCTGCGACTCTGGCTCGTTGCCTTCCTCTCTTTAGGAAGAGAAATTTCTCAAGTTTATGCCTTGTTCCTGGTTTGCATGCCAAAAAAACCCACGAGCTTTGAAGAACAAGTGTCTCATGACTCCTGCCAGCATTGCTGCCAGAGCCGCACGAGAGGGGCAGTACAGGAAGCATTGCTCCATTTCTGCCCACAGTAAGGTGGCCCATGATCCCTGCCAAACCACTGCATGCCAGGACAGCTTATCTGCTCCTCAGGCATGGCAGGCCATGCTTTGTCAGCTCACTGGAACAAGGCTTTCCTGGGGATCATCCAGCTAAAATAATTTCTTAGGGTTTGACTGCCACAATACCAGCTTCCAGAAGTACAGCTCAGTCTTCCCTCACTCCACTATCCTCCATCACCTTAAATTGGAAAATACGTATATGTTTCATACATAATATCTATGTATGCATCAAGCCAGCCCTCTTTTTCTATGTGGTTAATATTATGAAAGTAGGAGTGAATTTCACTTAAGTTCATGACCAGCTCTTAGCCTGACATCAAGGAACTGTGCTTCCTACTGAAGGATGCAGCCCTTGGCATGCTGGACCCTGGCTGTGAAGATGAGAAGTTAATTCCTATCAAACTTCTGCCCTACAGGGTCTTGTGGTTCAACACCTGTGTTCTCTCCTGTTGAGAAGCTGCTGCTGGTCCAGTGGCCCAGCCAGGAGAAGTTGATTCTTGCTGAGCAGAACTGGAAAAAGCACAAAAATAACACCATTACAAGTAAGACTTTGACAGATTTCTTTGTAGGGTTTATAAACAGGGCAGAGGTGCAAATCTCTGCCCCAGAGTAAAAGGGTTGTCAGAGGCTGTCAGGAGCTGAAAAATAAACATTTCACCCACTTAGAAAAATATTCAAAGAACTCCTTCTCTGCTGTTTGCACACCTGCAGCATCAGGCTAAATAAATATGGCCAGTAAAGGTTGTTCCTTGGCTGGACCTCAACTGGCACAGTGTAACTTTGAGATAAGCATCCCCCCTTTCTCCTCTGTGCAGAAAATACGCTGGATATTCTCTACAGCTTTGCAGACTGCTCAGGGTTTCACCTGATCTTTGGACTCAACGCCTTGCTGCGGAAGGGTGGTTTGCAGTGGGACAGCTCGAACGCCCAGGAGCTGCTGGACTACTGCGCCTCACAGAGCTACAACATTTCCTGGGAGCTTGGGAATGGTAAGTGCAAAGCCTGCTCCTTGGCCAGGCCAGCTGGAAAGATACCACCACAGGGTATGGGCTAGTTGTTCTGGATGTTTTGGCTCATGTCACATAAAGGCAAGTCAATGTTTTATCAAGAACATTAAGGCCTTCATTTGCAAGGAGGGATTTCACAAGAAGGCTCAATGAATGAGCCAATTGAGGTGATTTTGCTGCTCCTGTCAATGCTTTGTGGTGAGATGAATGATGCTCTATGAGATGCAGGATGTCAGCCATGGGGACTGGCTGGGATAGAGAGCTGGAGGGCAGGATGCTGCATACTTCTGGCTTTTGGTTTTTTGCTTGTCACTTTTAAATATCTCACCCATACTGCACTGGATTAGGTAAAGCCTTAGGGTACTGGTGCTCCCCATGTGGAACGAGCTGCCCTATTTTGTGCCCCAAAACAAGAGTGGGGTGTTGATGCACATGTTTCTTCCCTAGAACCCAACAGCTTCAGGAAGAAATCTGGTATCCACATCGACGGCACACAGCTGGGGCAAGACTTTATTCACTTACGCCAACTTCTGAACAACTACACCCTCTACCAGCATGCAAAGCTGTATGGTCCCGATGTTGGGCAGCCTCGGAAACACACGCAGAGACTGCTGAGAAGGTAGGGGTGTGAGGCACCAGCAGCAACGCCCGGGGTGGGATATGTATGGATTGTCTGCATCCAGGTGGAAGGGAGCATGAGGAGGTATCTGGGCAGGGTTTTAAGGATTTTCTGTTCCAAATCAATACTCAGGATATACAAAGGGACACATCCAGTCCATTTGAAAACAATTTGCCTGCATTTTTCCTTAAATTAGAAACATGGATATTTTTTCCCTTGACTGAGGACATCTAAAACCTTACCTGCAGGCATGAGCTCAAGGCTTAAATACTCAACTAGCTGAAACTCAGCTGCTGGCAGTACATCCATGGTATGCACACATTTCAACTGAATGCTGGCTCTAGTGCTGTGCTAACAAGGACTTTCACCGTCAAAACCCTTGTGAGTAGCACAAACATTAATTCATCTTCCCAGCAACCTGCTGAGGCAGACAGGCTGCTCAAAGCCTGTTCAAAAGCTGTTTTAAATGTGGTCCCAAAACATTCACCATCACTACTGCCAGCTGCAGGGAGAGGCTATGCATGGTGGCTCACTTGTGTGGGGGCCATCAGCAGTATCTCCTAACTCCCTTTTCTCCACCACATTCCCTCTGGTTGCAGCTTCCTGAAATCGGGAGGGAAGGTGATCGACTCAGTCACATGGCACCAGTAAGTACCACTTTGATATAGTTGTCATCTGATTATTGTCTGGTTTTGTTTTTTTTTTTAATATATCATTTTGAACATCTCAGCAGGAAGGAGGGGTGTGAAATACCTCTTCAGCAGTTCCTCAGGGAACTGTTCAGAGCAAGAAATGAGCTGAGGTAGCATGTTACAGTAAAACAGAAGTGGCATGTGGAGAAAAAGATGACATAGAAGCTTTTTTTTCACACAAGAGCATGAGGGGTTACATCAGGGCTTTGTCCTGCATGAGGAGAATTTCTGCAGTGGTTGAGCCTTTTTGCATATATAAATTTCAACATGTACCAAAAGCTAGTGAGACCTGACCTGCAATTTTGCTTGCTTCAAAGCTCCAAGTTGCCACCCCTTGCCAATAAAATGCACTTTCCCATGGGAAGAATGGGGTATCATATAAAAGGAAAATAAGATAGCTCAGGCTTTCTCAGCAGAGACGCCTCTGCTGAGCCTCTGCAAGAGCAGAAGGTTTTTAACATAAAGTTTTAAACAACTTGAGGGTGGCTGGACTTTGAAATGGAGTCAGTACCCCTGACAGTGGTGCTGTCCTTGGAATAAGAAAGGCTGAATCTGCTTGATCAAAGCTCTGCTTATTGAAGGCAAATTCAGGGGGTCACTGATGACCCTGTTGTCAAATGTACCCAATACCTTCTGAAAAATGCAGCAGAAGCCTTGTGAGCTGATGCATTATGTGCTTTTTCTCTCTATTTATGTCTTCTTGGTGTAAATGAGAAGCCCTGCAGGTGTGGCTGACCCTCACCCATGAAGAAGTGCTAGCAGCCTCTCCTGCTCCCTTAGGTTTGCTTTCCAAGTCAGTCTGGGCTCTGTGTGGATAACTGGCCCTCAGATGCCACCTGCACAGTCCCAGCCCTTCCCTCCTGTGCCTGGCTTAGATATGCAGGTGGGCAGTGGGGTAAGTTGGCTTCAGGGCACCTGCCATGAACTCCACATATCTGAAAGTCATTTCCATGTGAAGACAGGTTTTTTCCTGGAGGCAAATGCAGCACAGTGACATGGAGCAGTCAGGTGAGAGCAGGAAAGGATGCAAATACTATATGTATATATATATAACTTACCTATGTATTTTGAGCTGCTAGAAAGGCATGAAACATGTCCTCTCCCTTTCCTGGGCTGTTCTTGTCCTGTGTCTGCCTTTGCTTTAAATGGGCATGCATTATTTTCTTTACTTATTTAGAATTATCAGGTTTTTGTTTCCTCTTGTGGCTAGAAGACCTCAGCTACTTTTGGTAGGACTGAGTGACAGCACAATGAAATGCAAAAACCACAGGCATCCCAATTTCCCGTTCTTTATTTGGGCAAAATACTTAGAAGCTCTTCTACTCATGGTAGAGGACAACCTTCATCCCATAACGATGCCTACATCCTGCTCCCCTCCAAATGGCCAAAATATTCCAAGGGAGGGACAGAAGCTGGGATCTGATACTTTTAATATGTAACTTGATATAGTGAAGCACAAGTGTTTGACTCCTCAGCGAAGGAAGATTCACAGAAGCTGGCTCTTACCCAGTGATGTTTTCCTTATTATGTATAAACATGTAGACACAAACAAATCTACTACTTCTGCTGATGGAAATTTCTGGGATACCCTGCCTCCATCGAGGTAATTATACTTGACAGTCCCTTAAATACAAGTGAGATACCTAAACATTTGGAAAACAAAATAATATAAAGCGCTGGACAAAAAAATAGTGCTGTGGATAAATATAGCAAGCAACTGAATACGTTTGGTGGTATTTTGAACCACTGATGGAATTTTTCCTTAATTTTGGCTATGGGATTTTTTTTCCCATTTTCAGTTACTATGTGAATGGACGGAGTGCAACAAGGAGGGATTTCCTGAGCCCTGAAGTGCTGGATACCTTTGCCACAGCCATACACGAAGTCCTGGAGGTACCTTGTCCTATTCAATTATTCCCATATTCAGCTTCTGGGGAGTTAGCAGGGATTCCAAAATAAAGCACAATTTCTTACTAGCAATAAACAAGGATCCTGAAAGCTTGAGTGCTGCTGACACTGTAAATTAAAAAAACCAACAACATAAAATTAAGACTACTACTAATAAATGAGCTCCAACAGTTTGCCATGCAGCGAGCATGGTGCCAGATACATCACACACCTACAATACTCTCATTTATTTATATAAGTTGTTATTCAGGGATGTCATTTATGGTCATCCCAATCCCTCCACCCCATCTTTTTTTTTTTTAATTTTTTGATCTTGAAAACAGTATAACTTTAGTGTATAGCACTACTCGGCACAAGAAGACTTACAGGACCTGGATTTTAGTGGTTTGCCTTATTTTACTTAAGTAGCCAAGTGTTTTTGGAGGGTGTAGGATGTAAACTTACTTCTAGTCCTTTTGACCAAAATTTCTGTGACATCCCATCTCAGCTGCAAACATCATATGTAGGCCTTTCACTAAAGCACAAAATATCGGTTGTTTCAGTACGAAAAAAAACTTAACTGTTGTCTCTCTCTTTTTTTCCCTAATTCCACAGATTGTTGGTGAGACTGTGCCCGATAAGAAGGTTTGGCTGGGAGAGACGAGCTCTGCCTATGGAGGGGGAGCTCCTAGACTGTCCAACACTTATGTTGCTGGTTTTATGTGAGTGCCATGTCCCAGGTGTGGGGAAATTACACATTTTACCAGCTGAAGGGGCTGTGTACCTGCCCTATGGGAGGCACATGGCTTCCTCAGTCTTTCTGGGGAGTGCAGGCAATGGGTGGGTTGAGGATTATAACCCTCCCTCCACTCCCTCTGTGTTTCTCCCGTGTGCCTGAGGCTCGGTGTGTGCCCAGGCAACAGCAGATTCCTAGAAGAAATGGGGGACGAGAAGCCAAGAAAGTTGTGCCCTCCTGTGGGGAGGATGGAAAATCGTTCAGGACATGGGTGTTCATTTCTGATGTCACCCTTCAAACACTGTGAAATAACCAACTAAAGGGGAATTTATTAACAAAAATAATTTTCTGCCATGACATCAGGTGTAGCATTTGGTTGAAATTAAAGAATTCAGGCTTTTATTAGCACTTTGATCATCCACTTTGCACATCCAGGGAGATAAAATTGCATGGGAAGGTGCAGTTCACATTTTGAGAATTAACCAAAAACATGGTTCAATGTATTTTTTTCCCCTTCTATAAGGCATATAGGAGGGAAAGCCTTTTTATCAGGGCCTGGTGGGTCAGCATGTCAAAGCCTGGCAGGCAACCTTGGGGGTGGTGATTTCTCTCAGCCTTCAGACCCTTAGCCAGTTCAGGAGCATCTGCTGCCTTTCCTGCTTTCCACTACTTACAAACAGAGGAGTGGAGCAACTATTCCCACAAACTGAGGCTTCCAGAGGTGGTCTGAAATTATTTTTTAACATAATCAATGCAAGACTTGAATTGAAATTAGCTGTGTGTTTTTAAGGAAGTCAGCATCATGCCCTAATTCTTGCTTCCTGAGCTGGTTGGAGAAGGGCAACAGGGTGCGGTTGAGGTCAGCAGTTTCATCTGCATGTTATTTGCCTCATTTTTTGGCAGGTGGTTGGACAAACTTGGGCTTTCAGCCAGGCACGGGATTGATGTGGTGATGAGACAGGTTTTCTTTGGAGCAGGGACCTACCACCTGGTGGATGCCAACTTTGAGCCTTTGCCGGTACGTAAGCAACCCCTCTAACACCAGCTGAATGCTGCAGGTACTTTGCCACAGGCAACATTGGCTATGGGGGCATAAGTCAGCTAAAGTATTTGAGATGATAGATAGATAGATAGATAGATAGATAGATAGACAGACAGACAGACAGACCAGGTATTTACTGCAACTGCAGGGATGCAGCCAGTCTTCAGCATAGCAGAAACTGATTTGTGGGACATGATGCTCTGGTTTGTACACAGATGGATTCTGAAGCTCACAAGGCTTTTCTGGATGGACTGTTTTGGCTTGAGTATTCCTCAGTTGAGTGATGAGTAGATTTTAAACAGAAGTGATATGAGCCATTAAAATGAATTATATCCCAGGTGAAACCCAGGCCAAGATGAAGTTAAGACTCAAGCATTTTGTAGGTCTTGAGCATATTCAGCCTTTGGTAGCAGCTGAAGGATAATTAAATTGAAACATGCATTTAGTATAGTTTGATTTATTAGGAAATAACATTCTGCTGTGATGAAACATTATATGAACTATACAGTGTTCTTACAAAGGAACATGCTGTACATGCACTACTAATGCTCACCTTGGGGTGAGAGGATGATAGTGTCTTTCTTTGTAGTTTTTCTCTCATTTTTCTGCTTCCAAATTGTGGGTTTTGGGGATGGCCATAAAAACCACCTCAAAGAAAACCCAGCATTCAGGGATTTTCCATCCTGCTTGTTCAGCCGGTCCCTGTGCCAGAGGCTGCATTGTCAGGCTTGCTGCTCTGGGCTTTTTAGATTTAATTTGAACTGAAACTTGTTCCTCACCTACAGGCAGTCAAATGCTAATCAAGCTAATAATGCACCAGAGGCAGGGAAATCCAAAGCCAGGTCCATCAGTTGTAGCTAGCACAGAAATTAAGCAGCATAGCAGTGTCAGAGGGGTTGAGCGTGAAGGCTGATAGGAAAAGTAATTTCCCTAAGCTTGTGGTGAGTCAGGAGAGAAATACAACAGTTTTCCTTCTAGGAAAACCTCAGAGACTGACAGATAAGCTGGGAGAAGCTCTCTGAAAGCCTGGAAAAAAATGAGTCTGCTCTGAGGTATCAGCCTGGGGTGTCAGAGAATGCATTCATGACTAAGGTTCAGAAATCAGTTCTGAGACCTGTTCAAAAGCACGAATACGGGTTAAAGTTGTTAAGGGCTTCTTCCTGCTGTTGTGCCTATGCCTTAGACACAAGTCATCTCATTCCCAGAGTTCAGCCCTGAGGTGCTACAAAGCCCTGCAGAAGGGCGTTTCCAAAATGTAAACACTCTCTCCCTGATAGGAAGAGCCCCAGGAGTTGCTTATGAAGGGGAAAATGACTAAAGTACCTTGTAATCACAGCTGCTCTGAACCTTGGATGAAGGTTTCCTCTTTAGCTGTGCTGTTTGTGGAAGTTTAAATAGATATGGTGAGCAAACAAGTATGGGAGAAACCTCCCTGAAATTACAACAAAATGAACGTTATGTCAGGCACCCTGTGGAGTACCTGGCATGTACACAAGGGCTTACATGTGTTTTTGTGCCTCCCAGGACTACTGGCTCTCACTGCTCTACAAGAAGCTGGTGGGTACCAAGGTGCTGCAGGTCAGCCTGGTTGGAGCCAATGAGAGGAAACTCCGTGTCTACCTCCACTGCACGAACACCCTCAAGTAAGCCTCCAGAAAGGGCAGAATATCCCAGAAGCTGAGCCGCCGGCCACCCCCAGACCAACAAACGCGATTTGGGACAGTTCAGGCTCGCACATTACTTCTGTGAAACCTCTTTCTCTCCCAGTCCCCACCATCATCTTCTCTTGCCTTGCAGCCCAAAGTACAGAGAAGGGGATGTGACGCTGTTTGTCTTAAACCTCTACAATGTCACCCAACATTTGCAGCTACCAGATTACCTATGGAGCAAGCACGTGGATCAGTACCTCTTACTGCCTCACGGCAAAGAGAATATACTTTCCAGGTAAGTGTGCAATTCCTTCTGTCCCTGTGGAAAGCACTGCAGGTAAAGTCAGATGGTCTTTAAAACTTCACCTTGTTCAATTTGTAAGGGGAGAGATTACCATTCAGTCATCTTGGTTTTTTCGGTAAGATCTGACTTTGAAAGTTTGCTAAGGTACAAGGACACTTACTTGATGTTAATTGCGAAGTTTTTTTCTAGAAGGCTTCAGGGCTCTGGACTAGGTGCTAAAGTCCTTTTTCTTTTGCACAGGCACAGGAATATTGCTTTCCCAAGTGCTGGCTCCTGACGTGGAGCAACATATTCAGGCTTTGTATGTTGAGGGAGGTTTTTGTTGTTATTGCTAATGCATCCACACAAGATAACTTAATATTTACGGGAGAAAGATGAATTAAAATTCTTACTTTTCAAAGCTTATTTTGCTCTTGACCTCACTCAGTGGAAGAGTAAGAAACATGCAGTTCTCAATGTGCTTATGCTACCACTCTAAAGGACTCATTGCAGAGGGAGTGCTGCTGTGCCTCCGTGTGTGTGTACACACATAAGTCCTTCCAGGGAAGTTTAGTCTGCCTTTGGGCTGAGTTATGTTTACACTCAGGTGCAGAGCTCTTTATGCTCAATGGCAAACAGAGCACAGCTGCCCAGTCTCTCTGTTCCTCTCCAGGTCTATTGAGCTGAACGGCCGTGTGCTACGGATGGTGGATGACAAAACACTGCCAGAGCTTATTGAAAAGCCCCTTGGTCCCGGCAGTGTACTCGGCCTCCCAGCCTTCTCTTATGGCTTTTATGTTATCAAAAATGCCAAAGCTATTGTTTGCATTTAAATAGTTAATACACACATGCAGGATAAATGTAAAGCACTTGGTTAGTAGGGAATTTTAATCCTAGAAATTCACGTTTCTACCACGGGATTTAATTCTGGTAAGGGATGCAAATGTGGTGGCACTGGTACAATCTGTGGGCTGGGGAAGACATGAGGTCCCACTGGGTAATTTGTACATGAAGGGTACTTGTTTAGCTCCCAGGAGAATTGTCCAGGTAGAGCCAGACCAGGCACGGGCTGGTTTTGCTGGAGCATAGGGCCCTTTTACCTGGCACACATGGAGCAACATCAGCTTCTCACACTATGCTTGGGGCTCTGCCAGCCCAGGAACTGCAACCTTTCCTCTCCCTCTTGTTTTTGGAAGCACAGCTCTTAAAGCAGTTTCTTGGAAAGCTTGCCTTCAGAAAGGATGAGCACGGTTTTTATTTTAGCTGTACAGCTGTGACTTAGCCTGTACCACATGGGGAAGCCCAAGAAGGGGTTGTGGTTTCTGAGGGCGTCTTGTGGTGGACACGCATCAAGTGTGGACACTCAAAACAAACCAAGGTCAGGGTTTGCAAATAAACCAGGTCCTCTATCTGGTTTGTGGCAGCACCACTCATTTTTCCCAAGCAAGTTGAGTTCAGTCACAAGATGGAGCTGTCACCATGTACTTCCCAAAGGCAAGTTTTTGACACACAGCTATAGACTGTTCCTGTAGGGTGATCAACCTCTGCCATCACAGGCTTTGTCCCCTTAAGGAAAGGAAACGAGTCCACCACCATCCTGGCAAAACCCCTCTGTAGTCAGTGGACTGCACAGTGAGAGTTTGTGACTCCTCAGCCTTCACCACCCTGCAGGCAGTTCAGCTGGAAAGGACTTCCCTGAAGCTGTTTGCAGGTGAAGCTCTCTCTGCTTTACACTCCCTAATTCACTCAGGTCTCTTTGAGGAAATGGAATAGTAAAGAGACTGAGCAAGCTACTCACTTCTCGACCATCAGAGGGACATCGGTGGCCTTGGAGATCCTGTGAACAAAACTCTCAGCCAGGCTGACATCCTTCCCACTGACCAGAAATCTCTGTTGGTGGTGGCTTTTGTCTCCAGCTGTGCCGCCTCCATGCACGGTTTGATGTGCCACCAGGCGCTTTCCTCTGGGACACAGGCTGCTCATCTGCAGGGTAACAAGAGGCCTTAGACAGTACCTGTGGCCTTGCACACATATTTATTTGCATCTACTTTCCTTGAAGATATGTAACCCATACCACTGTCAATGCCTTATGGTATTTTGAACACAGCAGGGAAAAACAACACCACACCACTGTACTTCCCTTTCTAAGCTTTAAAAAGATGCTACCAGCCTCATGGGGTTTCAACTCAGGACAGGGAACCAATTGAAAGACAGGATTTTAAAAGCAGATGTATTTTTGTAGCTGAGATGAAAACTTGCATAATAAAAAGATTATATTTAAGCTCAGTGTATCGAAGGAGTGTTTGCATCCATAGATCAGATGCATTCTGTGAAGGGTTACATATCAGGGGATAACACAGATCAGAAATGAAGAAGGTAATTTGTTTACATTGTCCGAGTTGAAAATTCTTACATACAGTCAACATAAAAGTAGTAATATATTATTGCAATATAATTTACAACTAGAACATCAATGTTATTATTTGCCTGGTGGTTTCATTTTAGAACTTTTCTAACAGTTTTGTTTATTCCAATGCTTGTGACTTTTATATTTGAAGATTTTCATTAAAGTGTTTTATACCAGCTTTGGCAATATTTGGGTGGGGGTTTTTTTAAACTTCTTTTTGACCTACTGATACCACGACACTCCCTACTTTTCTTTCAGTCATACATCATCTGTACTTTGCTTGGTTACCAACAAGACTTGGTTACCAAGTACATAAAATGAAAGAAATCATACCCAGATTGGTGTGTTTCAATTGTCGTTGACTAGCAGTTCAGAAACCCTCCACCACGCCGTGGTCTGGGTCAGACTTAACACGTACATGTGCTGGCAATTGGCACACAGGAACTACAGGAACTCTAGGAGGGGCACAGGGATGTCCGGGCATGCAAATGACAGCGGCTCCCAACCATGTCTCCTCTGAGCACACAGCCTGCTTCTTCATATGGTGGGGTGGCGAGATGTTTGATTTACAGCGCATGTAACTGCATTTGACTTAGCGCTACACACACCCAGGTCACTTCTATTTGCAGAATGTTGTATATTTAGCTGATAACTACTATTAAGATCTACACAAATAAAGCCAGAGGCAGATAAGCGTAGGGAACTGGAAACATGCTGGATCCCAGCGCCCGAAGACATGTATGGTCTGAAACAGGCAAATATCACCCTCACAGGTCCTGTCTGCAGCAGCAGTGTCTGCCTCACAGGCACCTTATCTCCAGGGATTTTTTTCCTTCTGTGAATGTTGTAAACCTTAGGGTCTTGAATATGGTGGGTTGTTGCATATACACTTATTTGAGAGCAGGGACAATTACGTATATCTCACCCATGTTCCAATTTACTTTTGCATTTTTGACTCTGGAGGTCAAATTACTCACCTTGGATTTATTGTAAATCACTTCCTGGAAGCCGGAGGAAGTTGTATCGTAAGACTTTTGTATGAGAGATCAGTTGTTGTATGTGGAAATAAGGAAACTGGCAATCTCCTTAGAGTCAGGGGCAATTTGACCATGAGCTCAGATTTGAGCCAAACAATACAGTGGGCTCTTAATAGCTTTTGGTGATTTTTCCAAATCAGAAATGAGCTATTGCCTAGATTATTTTTCAGTGAAGGGCCAGGCCACTTTATTGTGAATATAATCCAGTGGCAGTAAGTTAACTTTTCTACTTCCATGAGCTCCTTAAAAATTTTCTGCAGACAGGCCAGGGTTTGCTCGACACATCACACACTCACTCCCAGAAAACCCCTCAAAACCGTATCTCTGGAGGAGCATCCACCTGGTGAAAATCAGAGTATTGGAGTTCCTGCCACCACAGCTGGCAGAGAAGCGCTGGGTATCCATTGCCAGGACTCACTGTTCAAACACACCTCAGGCACTCAGCTGTATCTGAATAAACCCCACAATTGACCTTGTCAATGTGAAATGGAGTCAAGGTCACAAAAGTAGTATTAATTACACATCATCACAGTTGAGCAACTACTACGTATTTCTTTTATGGTCTTGTGCAAATCATTTTACTGCTGTGCAGTACTGCTCACTAAAGTAGTAAAACATGGAAGTCATTTTTCCACAACATTCATTTTTCATTTCCTTCCGGCTATTCAACATCTTGGGAAATTACAATTCAAAACAGTTTCCCTTATGTTTGGTTGTTGTCAGTGTGTGGCTCATTCATGCTGAAGGCAGTGTGGAATGCAAAAGAAGTTACGCTCTGTAAGAACACTGGACTCCCCAAGAAATCTTTCATCAGCAGTTTCAGCACAGATGCTGAGCCGGGTTTATTACCGTAGTTTCTTCCTTACCTTGGGATGTCTGCCAGACGGACCATAAATTCTGCATCCTTGGTGTCCCGCTGTTAGTGGCACATCCTTCTTCCCCAGCTTTGTTAACCTCCCCCTGGGTCTGAGGTCGCTGGAGCACGTCCAGCCCTAAACCTTTACAAGGCAATTCTACCGACAAGTCATTTGTTTTTCCTAACACCTGCACGGCAATTAAAATTTGCTTATTAGCCTCTACCTGTTTCAAGGGTTAAATCTCCCTTCTCACTGATTAGGCTTGAAAGCACATCAAGGGGAAACATTACAGGAAATCCTTTCTTAAGAAAATTTTACATATTCCACATTTTCCAACAGGTTTGTCCCGGTGGGTTTGCACCCCCTTTGCACCTGGGCAGATCAGACACCCCAAAATTCTCCTGCTCCCCTTCACATGGGGCCGAGAGCACAAACGTGGCCCCAGCCAAGCACACGCTTGATTTTCGTGGCCGATTGTTTGAGTCATTAACTTTTAACATCTCAGCCTCCCACAGACGGTGGGAGANGCACCAGCCCGCGGGTGAGCGCGGGGAGGGCCGCGGCCTCCGGGGCCCGGGGTGTCCGTCCCGCTGTCCTCGGGCCCGCCTGAGCCCAGCCGCCGGTTTTNTCCAACAGGTTTGTCCCGGTGGGTTTGCACCCCCTTTGCACCTGGGCAGATCAGACACCCCAAAATTCTCCTGCTCCCCTTCACATGGGGCCGAGAGCACAAACGTGGCCTCAGCCAAGCACACGCCGATTTTCGTGGCCGATTGTTTGAGTCATTAACTTTTAACATCTCAGCCTCCCACAGACGGTGGGAGAACTGCGTGAAGGGGAAGAGATCCAAACGCCGAATACGAAATACTCTATTTTTTAATTTTTTTTTTTATCAACGATGACGTGGGAAGCTCCGGGGGAGACTGCAGGTTCGATTCCCGCCNGCGGCTGAGCCGGGCTGCCTGCCGGACTGGCAGATGCTGTCCCTGTTCGGCGTGGGAGCCGTGCTGATGCGCGGCGCCGGCTGCACCATCAATGACTTGTGGGACCGCGACTATGACAGAAAGGTAGAGGAGCCTCCCTGGGAAGGCAGTGCTGCCTTCCAGCACCTGAAGGGAGCCTGCAGGAAAGATGGGGCCAGGCACATAGTGACAGGGCAGGGGGGAACTGCTTCGAGCTGAAAGAAAGTAGGTTTAGTATTAGGAAAAAATTCTTCCCTGTGAGGGCAGTGAGGCACAGGTTACCCTTAGAAGCTGTGGATGCCCCATCCCTGGAGGTGGTTAANCGCACCCGCCGAACACGAGCACCGGGATAAATCCCGGGGATCCCTCGCTGGCCCCGGCCCAGGCGCGGCGCATGCGCACGGCCGCGGCACCGGNCAGGTTGGATGTGGCTCTTAGTAAAAGGCGTCCCTGCCAATGGCAGAGGTTGTGGAACTGGGTGTTCTTTAGATCGTCTTCCAACCCAAACAGTAAGAGTGTTCCAGTGAACCAAGCACGTGTCCACTCATCTCCAGCATCACAGAATCACAAAATTGTTAGGTTTGGGAGGGACCTCTGGACATCACCTCATTCAACCCCAAGAATGCATTCAGGAGTGTTTGGAATGTTTCCAGAGAGGGAGACTACTCTTAACAGATGCTATTTAAATTGGTTTTTTTCAGCCAGGCATCTAAGATCTTGAAGGCACGGAAGTGCATGAACCTTATCAGTGCTGCCTTGCTGAGTGCAATCATAGGGCTCCAGGTTCAGAAGTTCCTCTGTGTTTCTCTGAGATATGTGCCATGAACTTGTCTATGGTTCCTCCTAAAATAGTATAAATTATTTTATTTTGTATAACATTTCTCAGTCTAGGACTAATGTTTTGCAGAGTACTTGCCTCTGGGTAGGATAAAATACATGCAGTTGTCAGCTGTAGGTAGTACTTGTTCAGGTTTTATTTCTCAACGTTGTTTTGCATGACAGAACAAGTAAAACCTTTCTTCTACACTTTTAAGTTACAATCTACCCAAGAACTATTTCTTAAATTTTTTTTTCCTTTAATTTCAGGAGCAGTCTTCGCAATTGTTACATGTATTGTTAATTTCTTCATGGGAATGGCTGTTCAGAATGTCATGCCCAACCTTGAGCTAATCCCCTTCTATTATGTTGTATTTCATTTATCATCTCCCTTTTGTTCAGGAGAAGGAAATAAGGGAAAGGTAATGCCCAGTGTCAGATACTGAAAGTGCGGGCTTGGAGGGGTTGGTCCTGGTGATGAGTCACTGTTTGTGGTCCTGGTTTCTCTTCCTGTATTGTTGCTTTGATTTGGGGGGTTGGGTTTCGGTGCTGGCAAGAGACAGGAGACTGAACCAGTCCAATATGCAAAGTTCTGACCACAGCACTGTTGTTATTTGTGCTATATATTTGTTGGGAAAACAGTGAATCAGTACAGGCTTTGTGGTAGCTTTGCATGGTTTTAATGGGGAAGGTGTGATTCGCAAAAAGGAATCATCACAGGTTCACAGGTTATTCTGAGTTGGAAGGGACCCACAGGATCATCTAGTCCAACTCCCAAGCAAACGCCCACCCAGGGATCAGGCCCACAAGCGTGGAACCATGGGCACCACGCTCCATCATTCCAAGCCTCCCATCATCTAGACCATGTCACTGAGCTCCTCATTGAGTCTTCTCTTAAACACCTCCAGGGATAGCGACTCCACCACCTCCCTGGGCAGACCATTCCACTGAGAGATCACTCTCTCTGTGAAAAAACTCTTCTTAACATCTAGTCTTAACCTCTCTTGGCATAAATTAAGGCTATGTCCTCTCGTTCTGGTGTCGTTTCATTGCAGTGATTTAATTTCTGCATTGTGTGATGTGGTTAGATGTACAGTTTTTAAAATTGCCTTTTGCAGCTTTTTCTGACATACTTCAAAACAAGTGCAAGAGGCTGAGTCCAGCAGAATGATGTTCTCTGGTGTTGGTGATGGTGGTTTGGGTTTAGATTTTGTGTTACTGATCTGTCAATTGTTTTCATGGAGTGATACATCCCATGTTTGGATACATGTGCAGTGGAATGGGTCACAGATATGTTAAGTGCACGTTTAAACTGCAAAAGCAATATTTGATGTTTAACATAACCTGATGGTGGGGAGGACAAGCTAAGAGTTTGTTTAAATTCACATTAGCAAAGCATATGCAAGATGCTACATAATTTTCTCTAAAAAATTGGCTTTTAAACCTTTTCAAGTAGACTTTACACCAGTTTCATCAACATGCAGAATTTCACAGAATTGTTAGAGTCGGAAGGGCCCTCTGGAGATGATGTAATCCAACCCCACTGCCAAGGCAGGGTCACCCCAAACAAGTTACACAGAAACACATGCAGGTGGGTTTGGGATGTCTCTGGACATGACTTCCCTGGGCAGCCTGTTCCAGTGTTCTGCCTCCTCAATGTAAAGAAGTTCTTCCTCATGTTGAGGTGAATTTCAGACTTTGGAGTGTTTTCGGCATTGGTCACCTTTGGCAAGTAGCTCACCGTTCATACAATTTTAACTTTTTGGTGATACGTATTTGTTTTCTTCCTTCAGTTTACCTTGTATGATTTCTTGTTTCAGTCAGAGTTTCTAAACTCCATTGTATTCCAACTAGGATTAAATCGTCTTTTCATGGTTATTAACTCCAACATCGATGGGTCTTGATTCTGAAAATCCCATTGGAGAGAAACAAATATAAACAATAGGATTGTTTACATTTTCTGTTTTCTCCCCAGAAAACAGAAAACAAACATTGTAAACTGACCATCAGTTACTCAAATGCAAATGTTCTTTTCCGTGCTGCAATTACAGAATCCATGCACTAAAACATATTTAAGGCAATACTTAATGGCCTTATTCATAATTCGAAACCAAGTTAATTTAAAATTTAAACCTGCCATGCTGT
This sequence comes from Pitta sordida, assembly GCA_013390025.1. Classification (NCBI taxonomy): domain Eukaryota; kingdom Metazoa; phylum Chordata; class Aves; order Passeriformes; family Pittidae; genus Pitta; species Pitta sordida. The sequence goes on from WEKX01019957.1 coordinate 41,855, forward strand.
TTGAATGTAAGTCACGATTATCTAGGCTATTAAAAAAAAGTGAGAACACCACGAATTTTAAGTATTGTCAGATAGAAAGGTTGGGAAAAGATGTATCAGCTTTTCTGCTCACTCTGTCTCAGCTAGACCATCCAATATTCTTTAAGTGCTCTCACGGTGTTTTTCCCATTCTTGGTTTGAAAAACTCTCCAAGTCCTGCCTGTGGTGGGGGAGGAGGAGGAGTTGCCTTCCTGGAATCTGGTTATTTATCGGTGTGACATCTAAATGGCCTCAGAGCAAAATCAGTGTTACCAGGCCTGGCATTGTGAGATCCTTAGACAAAGCACAGAAGTACTGAGTGGTACCGAACCATTAGCAATGTTGATGTGTGCTAGACGAGCTTTGCATCTTCAGGAGATTTTAACCTGGTAGTTGTGTTAAAGCATTTAAGCACAGAAATGCTCTTTGAATTGGGAACAACTAGCCCACAAGTTTTTAAGTCTGATTTTTTTTTTCCTAGGGTGATAGAATTCATATGCAAGATACAGATCTGCAGTGATTCCGATTTGCCTCACTGCACACAATAGGCATTTTAATTCTGCCTTAGTTTGTAAAAACTGCATGCTTCAGTTACAAGCCCGGCTGCTTAGAAATTCAGGAGGATATTGCTGTGTTTGTATCGTTGAAGGAACCCCACCTTGTGCATTTTGTGACCAGTTTTTGTTTGGTTTAACATTTACGGGCCAATGGTGTGACTTCTCTTAGTGGAGGGTTCCCTGCCCATGGCAGGGGGCTTGGAACTAGATGATCTTTAGGGCCTCTTCCAACCCAAAGCCATTCTGTGAGTCTATATTGGATTTGGTAACATAATTTCCATGTTGTAGGTTGCAAGGACAGCGAGTAGACCCCTGGCAGCTGGCGATATCTCCACTTTGCAGTCCTTGGTTTTTCTCGGGGGACAGCTTAGCTTGGCGCTCTGTGTGCTGCTGTGTCTGAATTACTACAGGTGAAGTATGAGTTATCTTTTGGCTGTCAAAATTTGCTTCTGGGTCCGGAGTTAAGGACAGAGATGTTCAGCAGGAAAGGTGTTGGGGACAGAGGGAGTAGGTTATTAGCAATGGATTGTATTTTGAAGTGTAAGAGTTATGTAGTTCAGTACTATGTACAGCTCACATAACTGCACTAGTAGCGATCTTCAGCCTGGCAAACAATAATCTTCATGGTACTTCTTACAGTATCGTTCTGGGAGCAGCCTCTTTGTCCCTTGTGGTCACCTACCCTCTGATGAAGAGAATAACATATTGGCCACAGCTAGTTTTGGGTGAGTTGGAAATATTTTTACTTTTTTTTTTCCCCTTCAAATACTGTTTTTGGGTTGTTTTACAAATGAAATTTGAGCTTTAGCAATCTGAGTTTTTTATAACTATATCAAAATACAAATGCTTTATAGACAAATCTCTGCTGTGTGAGAAGCTTCTTAATTTTTCATACACGAGTTGATGCGTGGGGTTGGAGGTTTTTTGGTTAGAAATCAATTCCTTGTTTTGATGGAGTGATAGGAAGCAGAAAGGGTGGCAGAAAATAAATATTTGCATTTGATATTTCAAACCCTTTCTTAAATATAGGTTTGTCCTGCATTTCAGTCTTCAGCCTCTAAAATAAGTCTAGTACAGATTCTGATGGTGCTTGTATTTCAGGATGAGCTACTGAAACATATTGACCTTTACATTTCAGCTGTCTTCAAAGTCTTTTTTACCAAAATTGTTGGGTTTAGCCTTGAGGTACCATAGTTGGCTGCTGTGTACTGTTTTGCAGTCAGTTCTGCTGACATCTTTTGCTCTACTCACATCTAAGCATTTTAACCTTAGACCTGTATTTTGAGAATACTGGGATAATCCTGTGCAAATGTTTCCCTACGCTAATGAAGTCAAATTTAAATTAGGGGAAAGTGTGTGGCACATGTATTTTTCCTTGTGTGTCCAGCTCATTTAATATCAAATTAATTATATTTACTACCTGCCTGAAAATAAGTGATAGAAAAATAGAGATGCTGGTATTGTACAAAAAACTGCTGATGTGATGTACCCATGAACAAATCATATTTATGTATACATAACTTGGATGGCTTCTGGCGTTCTTGTAATTATTTTCTTGGTTTTTTTAAACTCTCTTTCTGTCTTTAGGACTTACATTTAACTGGGGAGCCCTTCTTGGCTGGTCTGCCATCAAAGGGTCGTGTGACTGGTCCGTGTGTTTGCCCTTGTACCTGTCTGGAGTCATGTGGACGTTGGTATATGACACCATTTATGCACATCAGGTAGAGTTAACAGTGAGAAATTTCAGATATCCCTCTTCAAATGCACGAACTTGTGTGTTTAATTTACAACTTTGTTGTCAAACAGCAGAACTAACATGTATGTGGCAGTTCTGCACTGTCAGCCGAGCTAAAACAGCCCCAGAGAAATCCAACTCCTTTGATGTTTGACTGTTATTTTGCAAATGTTTTACATATCAGGTAGGAAGCTGGAAATAAAATGTCCTTTGTCCTCTTATGCATTTGCATTGTGTGGAACAAGTTTGACATTGGTATTAGCTCTTGGATGCTAAAGCAGCTCTAGTTCAAATTTTCATGTAGGGACCCACAGATGCAGTTAAATTGAGTTCCTAGTAAGAAGCAGCGGAAATTTAAGCAAGGCCCCCCCTTTTTATTTTCCTTATGAAGTGGTGTTGGATTGTGGATTTTTTGCTAATTCATCCTTCCATTTTAGGATAAGAGGGATGACATCATGATTGGTGTGAAGTCAACTGCATTACAGTTCAAGGAGGATACAAAGCAGTGGCTCAGTGGCTTCAGCCTTGCCATGCTCCTGAGTTTGTGTGTGGCAGGGATGAATTGTAACCAGACGTTCCCATACTACTCCGCTGTGGCTGCTGTAGGGGCTCACCTAGCACACCAGGTTTGATGAATTTATTTATACTTTTTCCATGTGGAAGTTCTAAATAAGAAATCAGAGTGCTTTCCAACCTGCATTAATTCCCACCTACCTGAAAAAGCCAGTTCCTGTAAAGAGAGCTGAAGTCTTGCTCCTCTTAAGGACCTTTTGCAGACCTTTTGTTTCAAGAGACCTTCAGTCCACAGATTGTGGAGCACTGGGTTTCAGTCTGTTCCTAGCCAAAAGAAGTGCCTCATGTTAAGCTGTGATCTCAAGGACATTGCTTCTCTCTCGCTCCCAATAGCAGCTGCTACTAGAATTCACCTCGGTATCCTGCCAGATAAAAAAAATTACTGTTCTGATACAGCTCTTGTGATGTCTGGCACATGTGATAGCAGGTGTCAATATTACGTGTTAATATTACGTGTAATTTTGTGGTAATTGACAGTTCTAATTCACAGTTCTTTTTATAGCAGGGAACGATCCTGTTCAGTCTTGTAGTTGCATTGGAGATTTTAGTGGATAGCAGAAAGAAAGAAATGAGCTCTTGTCAGTAAAGGAAGCAGATAGGATCTTGTTCCTTCTGAATCCTAACAACTGTGTTGCACAGTCTTGTAGTGACAAATCAGTCTATGCGAAAATCTATTGCTGTTCTTGAGTGATATCAGAGGTTTGTGTATTGCAAGTAGTAAAACCATGGGCAGGCTGAGAAGTCTGTGGTTAATGCAGAACTTTGAACAGCACTTCAATCTTTACATTACATTTTAACGGGTGGAGCTCATGCAGGTAGTGCATGTTAAACGTATCTCTGCGTAAGAACTCCTGTGTTGATGTAGTCTGGCCCTCAGGCATGCTTTCATTGTGCCAGTGTTTGAAAATCTGTGAGGGAAAAAATAAGTCAGGTGCCTGACCATTTACAGATTGAATTGTCATAGAGGTTACTTTGTAGTTTTGGCACAAATTAGTTCCCTCCAGGGAAGATTTTTATAAGCCAGGATGCAGAGCAATTGAACATAAGTGGTGGAGAGTGGTGTGGACTGCCGAAGTCACAGGAGCAGCACTGTGTGCCACAGAGTAGCTTTCTTTTGGGGTGATTATTTTAATCAGTCCTGCTTACACAGCCTCATACTTACCTTGTTCAAGATACCTGATTGTGTGTTTAACTAACTGAGATTAGAAAGCTGAGTAAGCTGCTCGAGGGCTAGGTTTTCCTGAATGGAAATGAATTTTTACCTGAGACAGAGGAATTTGAGTCATGACGATGTCAAACTGTACCCCTCTCAAGACGTTTTGCTCACAGAAACATCTTTTACTTGCTTTTTGTTTCTGAGAGTGTTATCTCCTGGCTTGGCTGCCCTTGAGTTTTATTTGTCAGTTCTGTGTTTCAAGTTCTCAGTGTTTTTGAGGGGCTGACAGGATTTTAAGGGTGTGGATAACATGCTTTAGAAGCTTGTGAACAATACATTATTTCTGGTCAGGACCCAGCCCTCTTCTCTCTGTACAACCACAAATGGCAGAGCAACAGGTTTCCTGGGGAAGGTTTCACTTCTTTTGGTCCTTATGTTCCGTTTTCACTTTTTCAAGGGCTGAATTGCAAGGTTTGAGGTTTTAGGGGGTACTTTTGTATTAATCCTTTTGCTCATTTTGCTTAATGTTTCCTCTTGTCATCCTCAAGATTTTTGCACCAGATTTTGATTTGGTGACTATTTTTCAGAAACCTTGCCCTTGCTCTACCATGTGGGTTTTTTTAATCTTTAGTTGTGACTCAGAGCAGACAGCTGCCATCCTGGGTAAGGCTAGCCTTACTTCTAGCTGCTGTTGCAGGTGTCATGTTTTGGGTTTTTTTGCAAGAGACTTGAATGGATGTGACTAAGAGCAACTGGACTGAACCAGCCCTGTGTGACAAGGCAGTGCCCAGCACTTCCCTCTGCTTTCCCTTTAGCCTGGTTCACTGCTGGCTGTCCTGTGCTTTGTCTGCTGAAACATGGGACACCTTGCAGCAGAGATTGAAAGGTGCTTCTGTGTTCGAGGCGGGGGGGGATATTTTTATTTAAAGCTCCCATTGAAGAATTAGGCGGCTACCTACTGAGAAAAATCTCAAAAAGACTTATTTACGTGCCCAGATATTTTCAGACTTGTAAATATCAAACCAGACACACCCTGGTTATACAGAGCCATAACCAGGCTCTGTATATATTCTTTCACTGAGACAGTCTGAGAGTTGTGTTCATACATGTTTCTTGACTTTTTGTGTTCATACGTGATTCTTGACTTTCCTGCTGTGTGTAGAATAAATCTGTAAAACCTAGATGCCAGTTATGCAAAACCCCTTTTTTTTAAGCACAAGGTATTCCTGTTTCTTGTGGAGATAAGAGTAGACTGTAGAATTTAAGAATAATTTTTTGAAGTTACAAACCTTTCTGTGTCAATTTGTCCTATGTCAAATATGAATCTGTAGAATAATAATGCTGTAATCTTATTTCATGTGTTTTTCCAGATTTATACTTTGGACATAGACAAGCCTGAAGACTGCTGGAAGAAATTTGCTTCAAATCGTACTGTAGGAATTCTGCTCTTCACAGGGATTGTTCTTGGAAATCTGTGGAAACGAAAAGACTTAAAAAATGTAGAAGAGCCTTTAGAAAACAGATAGTTGAAATTACTATACTGATTTTAGTGGAAGTGTAAAGTGTAAGTACTGTAAGAAGGAAAATACTTTTAATATAAGTATAGCTGCTTTATACTGTGTATTTATAAAATAAATGGAAACCTTTTTGTTTCTGAAATCATGCAATTAAGATGATCCTACAGTGTGAGTTTCAATTATCTGTAAATAACTTCAGCCTCCATACAAGTTTCAATAAGTGAAGCTGCTCCTCTGGTCCTGTGTAGTACCAGCAAACTTCTGTCAAGCTCTGAAGACTGATCCCAAGATTTTGCATAAAACATATGTCTCCTAGTGACAACACATGCAGAATTATTTCAGGATGTAAATAAAATCTGCCTGTACATCTTTTATGGTCTGGTTTATTACAAGAATAATTTTCAGTTTGAGTTGGAGCTTGTTGTATGAAGGAATTGCAGTAATAACTGGTTTTATCCTGAGATGCATGGAGGCAGTCAGGACACTGTGAGTGTGTGAGGGCCATGATAAGAAGTCAGTAGAGTAGTATTTAGGATTACCTTGCTGTGATTGCTGGCAGTGGGTGCCTTTCATGTGAAATGAACAGGCTTCTGCAGCGTTGCCTGCACAGTGATTTGAACACAGAGTACTGACTTCAAACAACACCAGAGCAGCCCAGAGCCATTGCCAAGTGTGTGTCATGGGTGGTTGACCCTGAGTTACAAATACAGTGAATCCTCTCTGTATCGCGACTTCTCCTGCACCACCTTGCCCTTTTGCGAAGCAATTTTTTCACAAATAATGATTCTGCCATCTGCGAGCCCAGCTGCCTGACGCATGTGCAGTTTGACTCTGCGGGACTCACCCCGCCCTGCGGGGAGGAGGGCTTGCAATGGCAGCACCGTGCCCCCGGTCCCTGAACGGGCAGCCTGCCTCACGAAAGTGAGGCAAGCTGTGTGCTGGGAGGACAGCAGTCCCGCGCCGGTGGGCTCCCCAGGCGCGCACCCGTGGCGGGCTCTCCCAGCACACACGATTTACTGCAGCTCACAGTGGCGTTTAGAGCCCTGACTCGGTCCCTGCCCCGGTCCTGTGTGCTCCGCTGAGACCCAGCGCAGCACCACCACAAGACATGCCATTCCTTGTTACTCAAAGCCCGGGCAGCGCTGCCTCTGCCGGGACTGGTGGATGTTAAAGGGAAAGAAACTCCCATACCAACGCCTCCCCCCCACCATAAGTGCCCGGGTGTTGCAGTGTTGCAAAGTTAAGGTTTTTCCAGGCTCCAAGAATGCTGAACAGAGCCCCTTACCCGCTGCGGAGGCGGAGTGAGCACGCACGGGTTGGCGCGGGTCCCCCGGGGTTGGTGTTAGCACCGGGGTCGGACGGGGAGCCTGGGGGGGGAGCAGTGCGGGGTTTGGGCTGTGGTCACCGCAGCCACGCAGAAACGGTTCCCTTTGCTCGCCTGTGCCAAGACAGTGAAGGAGCAAAGAATTGTCTGCAGCGCTTCGGAGTTCTGGGGGGTGGAGCAATGGGCGTGACCTGCATGCATATTAACAACCTGCAGTTCTTTGTGAGATTAATATTTCACGAGGCCTTTGGCCTGTCCCTTTCCTCGCAATGGAGGAGGTATAACTGTATATCATGCTAAGTGTTGTAATTTTTTTCATAATTCCATTTGGTTTGACTTAGGCCTTCTGTTTTTATTTGTAGTCTTACAGAAAGAGCTTGTTTCCAGGAGGATGCTTAGAAAGAGTTAACAATAGCAAGTGCAGACTAACAGTTGCATTGCTTGAAACCATTCACATGTTCAGCAGGGGTCTGCTCTCCCAGTTCCATGATTAACTTTTTTTTTTTTGAGTCGAGACATTAAGGAGCTTGTAGGGCACCTTCTGAAATTAATTTCTGTGGAAGGAGGAACAGACACAGTGGAGCTTACCCGAGTTTCCATACTGGAACTGCAGGCACCCTTTTGTCCACAGGTGACTGTGTATGGCTGTGGTTTGGTCATTCAGAATGTTCAGTTGCCAAGCTCATTATGGTATCCCAGCCACCTTTCCTGATGCCTGCTCTGTTCCTTGAGCGGTAGGGCACAACTTTGTGTAGTCACACCAAACACAAGGCTGCATACTGCTCTGTCTCTAAAGAGAGTGTTACATTTTAAGGTTATTTAAACCGATATTCCTGAGAAACAGTGTAATCCAGAGCCATGGATCCAGGGTTTGCTGGATTTTTTATAATTTTGCATTGCTAATGATGGTGAACAGGTGGAGTAGTTCCTTTAGCAGGAAGAAGAAAGTGTCTGATGAGTCAATGACTTTGGTCATGGAAGTTCCTTTATGGGGCTGGAACAGGCTTCTGTGGGTTCTGAGCATGTTGTTTTAACATACACCCTATAAAGTTGCTTTTTTTTTTACTCTTTCAAATACATTTTGATCAAAACAGTACATTTTTCAGCCTCACTGCATGTAAGATAGAAATACATTAAAAGGGTAGGAAGTGTAACTTCTTTTAGAGCCTCCTTGGTCCTTACACAGAAATTTTTCTTTAATAGCGTTTATAATTTTGGGGTGGAGAAAGTATTAAGTAGAAAAAAGTAATTTAAAAATTAAAAATAGAAAGTTTCTGAAAAATTATTTTGTAGAGGGAGGACTGGATACATCCAACTTCATGTTGAACTTTGTAAGCCATTTATTAGTAATTAAAAAGTCTTGTGATGTAATTAGTATGGATTAGGTTTTTTAATACCAGTAATAGTACCTTAGAGAGGTTGTGGCAAAAGTTATTAATCCATTTTTAATATATTGAAGTGTCTTTAAGTAGCTCAGAAGTTTTCCGGCTTCATCTCAAAATGCGTTTTACAAAGATAGGCCATAGCTGTATTTTAGGTTCATTGCCTGAAAAACTAAGAAAGGTTGAGTTTCCAGAGGGTGTTATTTGCAAGAGCATTTTATGATTAATACACAGAAATAAGAGAGAATTTTTTACGTGCAAAAAAGACAAAAGCAGAGCTACTTCCTGAGTAAAACTATGTATATCTGCTGGCAGGTGTCTGTGCATCTTCTCCTTTCATTCCCAAATTATTCTTTTCCTAATCTTCACAAGGGCACTCTCCACTCTATTTAGATAGTCTGTTAAAAAGTTCTCAAATACGCCTGTCCCTAAACATCAGCTTTATTATTAGCTAGTGTGCTTTTGCATAAACAGTGCCCTCTGAAAGCTTCTCCTCCACTCTCAAACCTTGCCTTTCTTGTTCCCTCCCTTTTCCAAATGTTCCTTGACAAGACGTTTTGATAAGGAATGCTTTTTCAGGCAGCAGGAAGGTCAAATGTGCCTGTTAAAGACCAACTGAAACACCTGCAGTTGCTCAGTGAATCACAAACTCGGTCACCAGCACCAACTTCCTGCCTTTGTGTACTTCCTTTGTACTTTGCACGAGGGTGTATCAAAGCAACACCAGCTTTTTGTCCAGGATTAGCCCTACAGAAGTAGAGTGCTTTTTCTGGCAGGGATAAAGGGAGAGGTTGCCAAGGCATCAGAAGCCCTTCGTGGTGGTGCCAGATCTTTGCCTTCAGAGCCTGCTTAGCACAGTGGCACACGGGAGCTTTCATATTCGCCTTTGATGGGGCAGGGAGTCTCCATGGGGTCAGCCTGGATTCTGCTCTTTGTGTGGGTGTTGGTAAATATGGTGTTGTTAATATAAGGGAGTCAGATTTTTCCCTCCTTCCACTCTAAAGTCTGTGCTGCAGGACCTTACCTCAGGCTGTAGTGCGCCAACAGCTCAAGCCAGAGCCCATGGGCCAGCCAGGCTGGCTGACAGGAGTCTGGATCACCAGGACAGCAGGTCGAGCATGTCACCAGCCACTGTCAACCCTCGTTGGACAAAGGACACCAGTTGGTTCAAAGGCACTACAAAATGTCAGCTCTTCCCAAATCTGAGCTACTTAAAGACACTTCAATGTGTTCAAAATGGATGAATAACTTTTGCCACAACCTCTCTAAGGTAATAGTACTAGTATTAAGAAACTGATCCATACTTACTATGTCACAAGACTTTTTAATTACCAGTAAAAAGGTTACAAACAAAGTTTATAAACGTGAAGTTGGATGCATCCAATTCATCCCTCTACAAAATGCAACTTTATCACATAATTGTTCAGAAACTTACTGACTTTCATTTTGAATAAAAAGAGGGCTCAAGTAAGAGAGGCGTGTCACTGTGTGGAAAGCTCAGAACATCCTGTGGGTACCTAAAAAGCCAACTGAAAATTAAGGTACAGTGCTGTGGTTTGCTGGTACTTATGTAAGACACTGAAAACACAAGTGTTGTGACGAGGGACTGGTGTGGTAAACGGAATGTAGAGAATGTATTTTGTGGCTGCTTCTTTATTATTTCCTGTTGGCAAAGTAGAGAGAAGGCAATAAGTTTATTTTTAAATGCTTCACAGTGCAAATATCAGCAGAGAACCTTTGTTTAAGCTTCAAAACAAAGCTGACAAAAAAAAGATGTTAGCTGGCCATGGACAAAGTCAAGTTTTGGTACTAACTGAAGATTCCTGGTATCCTGGAGAGGTGAGCCTCCTGCAGTGGCTTCCTTTAATTTGTGACAGAGGCAAAAGGCCAGAGCAAATTATAACACAATGTGCTACATGCAGTACCAAAATTCCAAAGAAAATTGCAAATTTCATTGGTTTTACAGCACTTCTCTTTTCCTGGATGATGGTTTTTAAAGAGGTCTAGTACAATTTAAAAAAAAAAAAAATTGATGGCAAAAAACAATGTTCATGACCAAGTTCAAAACTTCTGAAAATACAGTTATTTCTGGAAGTGTCAATCCACATCCTAATGAAAAATAAGACCCACTCCTTTATGCTTACAGCAGCAGAACACATTTCCTCCAAATTGCAGAGCCTCTTGGCTACTACAGGTAGAGTAACAACTGAATATCTATATAAATGGAGATAAAAGTACTTGAGAGAAAAATGGAGGAAAGCATAGACTGTATACACCACAGCATGCATTACTGTTGTGCTTTACTTAAGCATTTGATGGAAGGGACCTTGAGTTTATTTGCTTTGAGTTTACATGATCCTTTTTTTCCCCCCACACTTCCTCATTCATGACACTGCACAGTGGGTGCAGTAAGGCAGTAAATGAAAGGTTTGGCAGGCCAGTGGAAAGTGTTGTTCTAACTTTATCTCATAAAGGTCTGGGGGTTTCCTGCCTTCTTCCTCCTTAGGAGGAAGATCAAGGGCAGAAAGACAAGGCTCTGTAAGCACAGGTTGTTCCTGGAGCTGAAGCACAGGTTGTTCCTGGAGCTGACGGGGCTGAGGTTGCTCTTGGCTAGGTAAAGGACAGGCTGAAGGTCTGGTGTTGCAGTGCACACCTCCCCTTCCAGGTGACAGGTGATAAAGACCTGGTTGCTCAATATCAAGCAGGGCTCTGGCACCTTCAGTTTCCTCCCTTCTTGGGTCTTTGGTGAATGTTCTCTCCACTGCTGGGCTGCTGTCAGCACAACCCAGGGACCAGAAGCCTGTCTTTTCTCATGTGCTGAGTAGGAAGGGGAGAAGTGTCCTCTCACTCCTTCCCTGGTCTCTCAGCCCAGCTGTGAGCTGCTGTGCTGCCAGGGCTCCTCTGAGATCTCAGGATATACATACAGGGAAAACATCTGCTATGGAGGTGCAGTTCTTTTTCTTGATACAGAGAATACAAAGTTTGTATTGTATATAAAAGGATGAAGGGAGTTACACTTATATATAAAGGAGGTTACATACAAAGAAGTACAAAACGATGTCTAAGGAGATACTATATACTGTATCTAGTCTTTATTCTAAAAAGTTTTAGAAGGGTTGAACAAAGAGAATTGTATTTGTCCTTGGCATTTCAATTCTTATCTTAAGTGTTAAGGTGCAATGCTCCCATAATGACTCCTGGCCATCTGTTTTCTGTATGGTTTTCTAAGGTTCACCCGCCCCAGCAATAATTTTTCTCTTATCTTGTCTGCTAACTTATCTGCAGGCACTCCTCCTGGAACTCCTGGAATGTATGAACAGTCCATTAATTAATGCTTTATAACTTTATGTCTGTTGTAAGTTCTAAAATTCTCAATATTCTATTTTTCACACCCAGAAAGCCTCCAGAGCTGGCCCAAGAGTAGCTGAGGCTGTTTCCCACCACTGTCCAGTGATAGGGATGGGGACAGGAGCACCTGCACTTGTACCCTCTGGTAGCTCTTCTGCTTGAGCGCAGGTGCAAGTCAGTGAATTTTTGAGTTAAGGAGTTAATGAAACAGCAGACTAGAAAATTAATGAGTTGGACTCCTCTGTTTGTAACAAGGAGGTTGATTTAATTGTTGATTTTTACCTTAATTGTTTTTTACCATGTGAGCTCCTGAGATAAAACTTGATTTCCAGAGGGCATTATCCTGTAAGTCTGAGTCACTTGGAGAAAAAGTGGCACCACTGAAAGTATAAGGCCCTGAGCACAAGAAGCAGAAGCTCTACCAGGTTGCATGGAACATCTTTGTGACAAACCACTACCCAAGCCAGCATGCAACTGTGGAGGGATTTGAAACCACTTCTCCTTTTACTTTTGTTTAGGTCTGACATGCTGTGTCTGTGAGCTGCTGCAAAGCGGGTGCTGCCCTCAGCCCTAGCTGTGAGCTCTACGCTGTGTGCTGGACCTCATGTTTGTGTGCCTGTGGCACAGGGGCTTCAGGCACCTTGCCCAGATGGCACTGCACCCTCCCAGCCATAGCCCCAGCACCATTTTCAGTCTGATCAGCCAGCCAAGCAGACCCACTTCACTATGCATGATGTCTCTGGTGTGGGAGGGACGAGGAATGTGCAGATGTGGGCAGGGAGCATCTCTCTCCTTGTACCAACTGCAATGGCTTCAGTTTCAGTGAGATGTCCACCTGACTTACCCATATGTCTAAAGGCTGTGAACATTTCCCCTAGCACTTGCTCAGCCCCTTTCTCCTATGGCTTTTGTAAGCTGCAGGAATTTTGCTTTCATCTGAGCTATTCTGAGTTGTGGGAAGGAGGCAAGGTTTGAGGGAGATGTGCTCTTCCATTGAACAGCTGACACCTGGCAAAAAAGCAAAGTTGCAGATTCAGGAGCCCTTCTCCATATCTCAAATGAAACCCTGAGGTTGTTCCTCTGCCTCTGGAAGGGGCTGGTGAGGCCAGAGTTTTGGAGAGGGGCCCCCAGGCACTCTCCTCTGCCAGGCAGCCACCCCAACCTGCACACCAGGGGGCTTACACAGACCCTCTGTGAATTAATCCACTTCGCTCTTTGCAGAGAAAGCAAAAAGGTGCTCAAAAAACATTTTTAAAATCTGCTCCTGAATCTTCATCAATATTGCACTTACTGTAGTACAAGTTAAATTGATGAATATTAATTTCAGCTGATTTTTTCCATTGCCAGAATGGTTTGGGTTGGAAAATACCTTGAAGATCATCTAGTTCTAAACCCTGTGCCCTGGACAGGGATGCTTCCCACTAGATAAGGTTGCTCCAAGAACTGCCTAGCTTGGCTTTGAATACTCAGAGGGATGGGACATCCACAGCTTCTCTGGGCACTTTGTACCAGTGCCTCATTACCCCCACAGTAAAGAATTTCTTCCTAATCTAAACCTACCCCCTGCCAGTTTAAGGTCATTCCCCCTTGTCCTTGATAAAAGTCCAGTTCTCTTGTAGCTCTCTTTAGGTACTGGAATATGCTATAAGATCTCTCTGGAGCCTGTTCTTACCACCTGGAAAAAAGCATTATAGGGTTGGGTTTGTGTGCCCATTCCCTTTCTCCCTAGTAGTTGAGATGTTCTGCTCTTGACTGTTTTTGCTGTGGCTAAGAGATAAGCACTTTGCAGCCAACCGTCAGTCTCACAGTGCCACTTCACAGGCCTGGAGAAGCCACACACGAGGGTATCAGAGCCACCAGCCACTGGCAGAATCACAGAATCAGTAAGGTTGGAAAAGACCATAGAGATCATCAAGTCCAACCTATCACCTATTACCTAACCTAGCCAAACCTGTTACCTAACCTGTTGCCATCCTGCTACCAACACACCATCCTACCTATAACACACTACCCTAATATCTAGGTCATGCCACCAAGTACATCATCCAACCTTTTCTTAAACACCCCTAGGGACGATGACTCCACCACCTCCTTGGGCAGCCCATTCCACTGAGAGATCACCCTCTCTGTGAAAAAGTTCCTTCTAAGGTCCAGTCTAAATCTCCCCTGACGCAGTTTAAGACTGTGTCCTCTTGTTCTATCACTGGTAGCCAGAGAGAAGAGACCAACACCCAGCTGGCTACACCTCCCTTTCAGGTAGTTGTAGAGAGCGATAAGGTCTCCCCGCAGCCTCGTCTTCTCCAGACTGAACAACCCCAGCTCTCTCAGTC
>WEKX01019957.1:56336-105936 GCA_013390025.1 Pitta sordida
CTAGCACTTGCTCAGCCCCTTTCTCCTATGGCTTTTGTAAGCTGCAGGAATTTTGCTTTCATCTGAGCTATTCTGAGTTGTGGGAAGGAGGCAAGGTTTGAGGGAGATGTGCTCTTCCATTGAACAGCTGACACCTGGCAAAAAAGCAAAGTTGCAGATTCAGGAGCCCTTCTCCATATCTCAAATGAAACCCTGAGGTTGTTCCTCTGCCTCTGGAAGGGGCTGGTGAGGCCAGAGTTTTGGAGAGGGGCCCCCAGGCACTCTCCTCTGCCAGGCAGCCACCCCAACCTGCACACCAGGGGGCTTACACAGACCCTCTGTGAATTAATCCACTTCGCTCTTTGCAGAGAAAGCAAAAAGGTGCTCAAAAAACATTTTTAAAATCTGCTCCTGAATCTTCATCAATATTGCACTTACTGTAGTACAAGTTAAATTGATGAATATTAATTTCAGCTGATTTTTTCCATTGCCAGAATGGTTTGGGTTGGAAAATACCTTGAAGATCATCTAGTTCTAAACCCTGTGCCCTGGACAGGGATGCTTCCCACTAGATAAGGTTGCTCCAAGAACGGCCTAGCTTGGCTTTGAATACTCAGAGGGATGGGACATCCACAGCTTCTCTGGGCACTTTGTACCAGTGCCTCATTACCCCCACAGTAAAGAATTTCTTCCTAATCTAAACCTACCCCCTGCCAGTTTAAGGTCATTCCCCCTTGTCCTTGATAAAAGTCCAGTTCTCTTGTAGCTCTCTTTAGGTACTGGAATATGCTATAAGATCTCTCTGGAGCCTGTTCTTACCACCTGGAAAAAAGCATTATAGGGTTGGGTTTGTGTGCCCATTCCCTTTCTCCCTAGTAGTTGAGATGTTCTGCTCTTGACTGTTTTTGCTGTGGCTAAGAGATAAGCACTTTGCAGCCAACCGTCAGTCTCACAGTGCCACTTCACAGGCCTGGAGAAGCCACACACGAGGGTATCAGAGCCACCAGCCACTGGCAGAATCACAGAATCAGTAAGGTTGGAAAAGACCATAGAGATCATCAAGTCCAACCTATCACCTATTACCTAACCTAGCCTAACCTGTTACCTAACCTGTTGCCATCCTGCTACCAACACACCATCCTACCTATAACACACTACCCTAATATCTAGGTCATGCCACCAAGTACATCATCCAACCTTTTCTTAAACACCCCTAGGGACGATGACTCCACCACCTCCTTGGGCAGCCCATTCCACTGAGAGATCACCCTCTCTGTGAAAAAGTTCCTTCTAAGGTCCAGTCTAAATCTCCCCTGACGCAGTTTAAGACTGTGTCCTCTTGTTCTATCACTGGTAGCCAGAGAGAAGAGACCAACACCCAGCTGGCTACACCTCCCTTTCAGGTAGTTGTAGAGAGCGATAAGGTCTCCCCGCAGCCTCGTCTTCTCCAGACTGAACAACCCCAGCTCTCTCAGTCGCTCCTCATAGGGCTTGTGTTCCAGCCCCTTCACCATCCTTGTCGCCCTTCTCTGGACACGCTCAAGGATCTCAACATCCCTCTTAAACTGAGGAGCCCAGAACTGGACACAGTATTCAAGGTGTGGCCTAACCAGTGCCGAGTACAGGGGGAGAATAACTTCCCTAGTCCTACTGACAACACTATTCCTGATGCAGGCCAGGATACCATTAGCTTTTCTGGCCACCTGGGCACACTGCTGCCTCATGTTAAGTTTTCTATCCACCAGCACTCCCAGGTCCCTTTCCACCTGATCCTCCTGCAGCCACTCCAACCCCAGCCTATAGTTCTGCATGGGGTTATTGTAACCGAAGTGTAGGACCCGACACTTAGACTGGTTGAACCCCATGCCATTGGATTCAGCCCATCTATCCAGCCTGTCAAGGTCTCTCTGCAAAGCCCTCCTACCTTCCTCCAGATCTACATTTATCCCCAGCTTGGTGTCATCCGCAAACTTGCTAATAATAGACTCCATCCCTTCGTCCAGATCATCAATAAAGATATTGAACAGGACAGGTCCCAACACTGAACCCTGAGGCACCCCACTAGTGACCGGCCTCCAACCGGACACAGCACCATTAACCACCACTCTCTGAGCTCTGTTATCCAACCAACTCCTGATCCAGTCCACTGTAAACCCATCCAAACCACAAGCCTCCAGCTTCACCAGGAGTTTGTTATGGGGGACAGTGTCAAAGGCTTTACTAAAATCCAGGTACACCACATCAACAGCTCTTCCCTCATCAACCAGGCGGGTCACCTGATCACAGAAGGAAATTAGATTGGTCAGGCAGGACCTTCCTTTCCTGAAGCCATGCTGACTAGGTCTGATCTCCTTACCCTCCTGGAGGTGCAACATCATTTTCCTTAAGATGATTTGCTCCATAATTTTGCCTGGCACCGAGGTCAGGCTGACAGGTCTATAATTTCCCAGGTCCTCCCTCCTACCCTTCTTATGGATAGGTATCACATTGGCCAACTTCCAATCTTTTGGGACCTCCCGAGTAAGCCAAGATCTCTGATAGATGATTGAGAGAGGCTTAGCAAGCTCATCTGCCAGCTCTCTCTACACTCTAGGATGTAACCCATCAGGTCCCATGGATTTATGAAGGTCTAGATGTACTAGTATGTCCCTTACAGAGCCCTGGTGAGGCCCGTAGTGAGCTCTGTCCAGAAACCACAGCAGCTGCGACAAAGGCAACGGCCCCCACCCAGCATTGGGCAAGGGTGATGCTCTTGCTGTGAATTACAGAGGTTCATGTTTCGATTTCACTACTGATATTTTTGTAGGTTTTTTGTCTGACTTAATGTCAGGTGAAGGAAGTGTGCTGAGGTAGGTGTTAAAGATGGGGGTTTTAGTGTGACAAAGGGCAGATACACTTGATACACCAGGATGGCATGTAGGAGGGAAAGGCTTTTCTGTGGAAGAAAAGCCTATTCAGGGCCTAATTGCTCAAGCAGTCAGCGCCACCCCAGTTCTGAATGGAGGACAGGCTGTTAAAATCCTTAAAATGTTGCTGACGACTGGGTTTTTCTCAATGTGTTAGCTCCCATACTGACTGTGCATGTCACCTTCTCATTTCCCTCCTCTCCTAGGCCAGCTGGTATTTGTATGAGCCTAGTCTAGCCAACCAGTGGGATATCAGGTATCCTGATTTGCAACTTTTGGCAGACCTCAATTTCCATAGCCTCACGCAAAGTTTTTGGTAAAAAAACTATCCGTGTATGATTGAACCAGAGGGTGGCCAGACAGCCTCGGCATAAAGCAGGTACAGCCACAGATAAGCTTGGGATCCATTGGATCCCCCCCACCATAGCAGGGTCAAGGCACAGGGTGCTGACCTGCAGAGAGCCACCCCCAGGTACAAGTGGGCTTAACTCCTGCTGGCTTTGACTGAGAGGGCCCAGTTTTGTCCCCTGCATCAGCAGGCTGGGGCAGGGGCTGTTCTGAGCTCCACAGAGAGGTTTTGGTCACCCAGGAGCCCCTGACACTGCCCCTTTTGCTGCTACACTGCCACCCACCGTTGCCAAGCCTGCCTGTGAAAGCAAGCAGGTCTGCACAACCCCTTTGTCCAAAGCTTTTTCCACAAGGAAAAGGAAGCGCTCAGAGTGAAGCACTCTGGTGCTCTGCATTCAGTGCATTCAGTCTGGTCTGGGATATGAGAAGTATGATTTGTTTTGGGGAGAGGTAAATGTTGGGAAAATGTTTGTCCTAATGAATGCACATCATTCAGAGCAACAACATGGAGACAGAGTTAAGGGAATAAACAACTGACAATAAACATGCAACCTTTTTTATTTTTTAAGATGACTATTTACGCCTGGGAAAAGGAAGACTAAATACTTAGTGCTCTTCACGTGTGTTAAATCTGTAGTCCTAACGACAGTGCACAGCTCCCTCACCACCCCCTTTAAGTTACCTCCCACCCATTATACTTGATTTTTCTGGCCACCAATAAGAGCTTGGAAGAGTGATCAAGTTTAGTTTCATCTTCCCTAGAGCCTGTTTATGCAGGGTACCGGCCGGCGAGGAAGCCTGCACTGGCAGAGGCTGCTCACCAGCAGGTTGGTTCTCTAAGAGCATGGAAATATTAATAACTTGTTAGCTTGGAAGGAGTGGGATAACATGTACTGCCAAGATAGGGATATTTTTTTCTCCCTGTTTAGCACATAATTTAAAGCAAACTATCTGGGAAATTCTACTTGGGGAAGGGGGGAGGCTTTTAAAAAGCTAAGCACAAAAGCTGAACTATGGAGAGGTTACCTTTTCTTTGCTGCTTTCTTCTGCTAAACTCTCTGTTTAAACCGGGCAGTCCTGCCACAAGCTTGGACATTGATCACTTTTATAGGTTGCTGCCTGATGTCCTCCCTCTGTGTCTGCTGTCCCTTCAATGAGGTGTGCTATTGGTGGCAAGAGCAGCTTCATGCTGCAATTTCTTCATTTTTGCAGCCGGGAGAGCTGTTTGCAGCTGTTTTCATGTTTGCAGCTAGGAGAGGAGAAAATATGTGACTAATACTCGTATACAGAATACTGACCATTTGCAAAAGTGTAGAGAGAGTCACCACTGCTGTGGGCCGGCAGAGGGAAGCGCACACACCTGGCACTGCCTCCAGCTGCATTCCCTTCCAACTCGGCATATTCTGTGATTCTGCGATTCGCGCCGGGCTTGCAGCATCTCCTACTTGATTTCAGTTTCTGTTCCGGCTTTGGAGGTCAGAACCTGGACGGGGAAGAGCGTCACCGCCCAGCATTGTAGTTCTGCCTCTGCTAAGCTGCTTTTTTTAAGAAATAAAACAAGTCAACACAATTTGTAGACACAAAGAAAAGTCCTAACAAATGTAGGCAGGCAGCTTATCTTATCTAGAAGAACCAAATTTGCTTTGAATAGTTACCTAATAACATTTTGCGCTTTTCTACTTGCCTATGCAAATAGAAACAGAGAGAGTTATTATTATCAGCATTGTTATTTTATTATTATGGTTTTAGACCTGAAGCTTACTGGTTTTCAAGATTTCCTTGATTAACCACAGGGAGGCAAGGAGAAGGTGTCAGACTTGGGACTTAGCATTGAGTTTCTGCCTCTCTGTCTCTCCACGACGAGAAACTGTAGCTACAGAGTTTTTTTATTGTAGCTACAAGGTTTTTTTATTGTACCTCTCTTGCGTGAAGCCTGGCTTTGCTATGAGGAAATGAGACCACACGTGGTTCCCACCTTCTCTGTACCCATGCAAAACTCTTCTTGTGTAAAATACGTGAAGTCCAACAACTGGAATACTCGAGTCACTCCCTTTAGCCCTGCGTTCAATGCCCAGCCCGGCTCAGCACAAAGGAAATCACTGAGCTGTTTCTAAGATCTGCCAAAGTCTGTCTGGGGTGGAGTGGGCAATGCCAATGGCCTGATGCTATCTTGAGGGCTGGATAAAATGGGAGAAAATGCAAAAGCATTGAAAAGACACAAATGCAGGTAAGATAGGGTTATGCTTTATCACCTTCAAGGGCAGCAAGGGACCTGGGCATAAGGCCATGTGCTGAAACAGGGTGATGGCCCCCAGGTTGGTTGGAGGTTCAGACCAACCTCATTTTTTTCACTAACTATCCTGTTTGTTGTTCCCCACCTGTCTCTTTCAGAAGAGCATCTAGGAATGGCTGCCCAAACCATCGTGACGATCCAGCCTCAGATGGCCAGGCCCTCTGCCTCGAGATGCATTTGGCAGACAGGGCTGATGGACTGCTGCGCCGACTGTGGTGTCTGTGAGTAGCACGGCAGGTCCCCTCTCTCAGATGTCAGCAGTGATGTGCTGCAGTCAGTCACACACCCTCCCTCTGTCCCTGTTGCTCATCTTGGTGGTGCAACTGCTACAGCCATGTAGCCTGGTTCTCTCAGCTGCTGTTCTGATGCCGGTGGTTCCAGGTGGGCAGGCAGATCCTCACCTGCTGCTGTGTTTCTCCCCCTCACAGGCTGCTGCGGAATGTTCTGCTTCCCCTGCCTCTCCTGCCAAGTGGCTGGGGACATGAATGAGTGCTGTCTGTGCGGGTCCAGTGTGGCCATGAGGACCCTCTACCGCACCAGATACAACATCCCGGTCAGTGGTTAACCCACCCCCTCACCCCACTGTGAGGCTGAAAGATGAGGTGCCCCCAGGGCCGCTCTCTCCGCACATAAGGGATGAGCACAAGCCAGCAGTGCTTTCCACTCACCCTTTCTTTCCCTTTCGTATTTCACATGATCCTGGAGCCCAAGCCAGGGGTTGGGACACCCTCAGCTGAGCTGCTCCTTGGGGTGATATCCAACAACACACATTAACTGGACACAGCTTGTCCCCAGCATCCTCCACTGGATGCTCATGTCCTGCCTTCATCTGCTACTGACCACAGTAGCTCGCAGAGCCTCTGCTGCTGCTTCCTCCTTTGAACTTTGAAAGATGGGAAAGATTCAATTGTGGGCAGATTAAAGAGTAGACAAAGTTGGTTCCACAGATAAGGATCCGTAATCAGAGTTAGGAGAAGGATGGTGTGAAGAAAGATAATGCACAGGTACCCCCCAAAAATGCCAGTCAGTGGAAGGATTTAGGAAAATTTATTTCCAAAGGTGAAAACACTAAAACTTCAGGACTATTGAATTTAACAGTGTTAAACACCAGGCCTGGGGAACTATATGACCCCTGTTCCTCTCAGGGCTTTTATCATCCCCAGCTTCCATGAAGAGTTTTTTCTCCTGCAGGAGATGGGGTGGTGCCAAGTCACAGGCACCCAAGTTCTCTTGGCCCAAATTGTCTGTGTACATTTTTCTCCTCAGGCTGAACCCTGAAAACCAAAGGATAAATAGCTATCTGCAGCCTGCACAAAGGGCTCCCTCCTTCCTTTCCAGAATGCCAGGGATTCACCAGCTCTGGCCTTCAGTGTCTGCTCCCCAGGATCCTAGTGCCAGCCAAGAAACAAAAGGCACATGACCTGGAATGTGATCAACATTTTCTTGGCTCTGTCCCTAACCAGTTTCTTCCTAACAGGGGTCCATTTGCTCTGACTTCTGCATCACCCTGTGTTGCCCTGTGTGCTCTGTTTGCCAAATTAAGAGAGACATCAACCGCAGGAGGGAACAGGGCATATTCTGGTAAGCTGGGGGTGCTGGCACTGGTTTATACACATGTGGCCAAAAGTGTTCTCAGAATGTCCCCTGCCAGCACACCTGACACAGAGTTGCTGCAAAGGGAAAATGGTCATGGACAGCTGAAAAGTGTGACCTATCCTACAGCAAAATGTTGCTGGGATCCTTTTTCAGGGTGGCAGGGGAAGGACTTGGAGACACAGAGTGTGGGGAGGCAGGGTCCTGCTCCCTGACGCTCCTCTCATCCCATTGCAGATGCTGCCGTCCTCACTGCATCCTGTGGAGCTGATGCGGGCAGGAGTGACTGCTCCACTGGCTTTGGGGAAATGCTCCATGTGCGGCTTGCCTTGATTGTAGTTGATTTCCCCTTCTCTGAGTTACACCAACAATAAAGTTTTGAGTTTGTTTTCTTATCTCTGTGTTTGTCACTCTTTGCGCCACCTGAGAGTACTTGTCCCCCCACTCCATTCACCTCAGCAGCCCCTGCTGAGAAAGATTTTTACTAACTATTATTTTGGGACAAGTGGCTACTTACTGCTCCAGGGCAGGGCTAGGCCCTCTCCCAGGCAAGTGACATCTGCAGGCCACGCAGTACTGATTTGCCCCTGCTGTAGTGATCCAGGTGGCTGCCCAGGTCAGTCCTACCTCACCTCTCTGAATATAAAGGTGGGGGGATTTAGGGCTGCCTGGCATCAGCCCTTCTCCTGCATTGTAGAAACGTGCTCCCCTATGGACTCTGTGCATGAATCCCCACCCACCTGCAGTTAAAAAGCTGATTGGGTTTTGGGTTGGTGTTACGGGTTAGATTCCTTTCGGTGAATTTCACCGTTACTACCCTGCAGTGCTGGCAAAACTGAGGAAGGGAAAAGGTAACCCATCAAGCTGAGAGCAGAATTCCTCAGGGAGGGTGGGGTGGATTAGGGTTCATTGTTTTCAGCTTTGAGAGCTGATGGTCCAGTGGCAGGGACATTTCCTACTCCAGGACGGCTGTGTGGGGGAGGCGGCCTGGGGCCTGAATACGCTTTTCTCCCCGCTCAGGCTGCGCTCGCTGGTTTTTGGTGACAATCCCCAGGAGAGGGTCCGGCGCTGCCTCACTGGCGCCGTTTCTCCCCATTCTCTCCCTCTTGCCCCGGCAAACGGTAGAGAGTTCCCGACTGCTGCCCCGTGACCAAATCACCTCTGCTGCTGTCCCTGCCCGGCCCAGATCCCCTGGACACCGGGGGACAGGGGGAGGCGAGAGCCCTGTCCGCTCCCGTCCTTGCTCAGCCCCAGCCCTTTTGTCCCTCCCCATCTCTCGCTGTTCCTATATCAGACAAGTGACTTGCCACTCAGCAGCAAAACCGGGGGAACCCTCGTGTGTGCGATGAGCCCGCAGGACCTGCCTGTTTCTCCCACAGCTGTGACCACACCGAGGAAAAATAATACATGGAGGGTGGGATAGTGTTTGTTGGAGTGATATGTATGTCTTGTTATTGTTGTGTTACGGTTTGTTCTTTCTAAAAATTTTATCCTATATGTATTTTAGTAAAGAATTGTTACTTTCTTTTCTGAATTTTTGAATGAATGCCTTTTGATCCGTAAGGGTATAGTAAAGTAGAGGAGGAGCTTCTTCCCACTCCAGGAAAGTTCCCACCTTCGCTGGTAGATACTGTCTTAACCTTATACAATTGGCCAAACCCTCTCCACAGACAAACCCTGCTGCCTTCCTGTGTGATCTTTTAGAACCTATCTGCCTGCGCTGGACTGTCAGCCCTGAGCTCCTGTCCAGAAGGTGGAGGTTGCATCCACACTGTCCATCACTCAGAGAAATGCTAAAGGATTTTTGATCCTTACAAATCCCCCCCAGCTTCACTCTTTTAAGGAAAATACGGTATTTTTTTGTCCCTCCTCTGCCTTCACCTTCACCACAAAACTTTTAAAGGGCAGGCAGTGGCTGTAACCATGCTGCAGGGTGGGTGTGCATAGGTGGCACTCCCACCTGCCTAAACCCCACATGGCCCAGACCTATGCCTGATTTGGGGCCATATAGAAAGTGTATTTTTAGCCTAAGAGAGGTAAAGACCAGGAAAGTGGAGAGGGAGGGGAGAAGAAACACCAAACTGCACCTCATGCCTGTGCAGTGTGTTATGATCTCGCAGATGTACCTTGAGGCAGCGCCTGTGTCACCCAGTGCAGTCAGGATCAGCTCTGGCTGATTCTCAGGATTAATGACAGAAAGGCACTTCCAGCAGCATATAGCTTAGGGCAGCACAGGAACCTGGAAACAAAATGCCCTTCTCTCAAAACCTCTCCCAAAAGCGAAAGTGCCCTACCTGGGTTCTGGGCCTGGGGAATGCTGGGATGGGAAAAGGGGCGAGGGCGAGCACCAGGAGCCTGGCAGCTGGTGCACCAGGTACAGCCTGCAGCAGGGAGGCAACAATTGCGCAAAGCAGGACCTAAGTCACATCTGGTCTGTTAGTCAGAGGGGGCAGAGTTCATTCCAGAGAGAATATAAAGAATGAGAACCAGGGAAAGGACACGCGTGCTGCTGAGGCCAGGACAGCTTGGAAAGTAAGTATGACATGGCTTTGCTTCAGTCGTGGTATAGAACTATGGAAACTGCTTGTGGTTGAAGGGTGATGCTGGGGAAGGGAAGAGGTGGAAACAAAGGTGAGGTTTTCTACCTGCAAAACTACTTCAAAGATAAACCGTGGCATGCTGGATGCTGCTGATGGCTGTCTCGACAGAAGTGGGCAACAGAGGTAGAGGACACCAGCTTTCGCACTATATTGTTCATTTGTATATATACACATGAGCCTATAAATGCTGCTTTATGACCTTGTTTATGGGTGAAATGTGTTTGCATGCACCTGAGAATCCATTTTGTTCTCATCAGTCATTCCAACATGGCCAGTGATGCCATGGGGCTGTAGAATTGGGGGCATCAGGGGTGACGTGTTAGGTGTGCTGGACTTGGACCATCTCTCATGAAGTGAGTGTGCGGCAGAGGTTTTTCCAGGTTGCTGCCTGCTTTACACTGCAGCTTCCACCCGTGCAGGGATGTGGTGGTCTCACACTTGGGGAGGGCAAGGAGAGCCTGTGGTCAGCCCTGCCTGCGAAGGGCACAGTGCATGTGTGAGCAGCACTTGGCTGCATGTTCACGAGGTGCTGCTCTTTATCACGTTATCTGGTAGTGCAGGAGCAGCACTGGAGGCTGGCAGGGTCCTGCCCCTAAAACTTCAACTGCTGCTCCTGTGCACACTCCTCCCTGTAGTCCTGCCTGCTGTTGGGCATCCCTGTCCCTGCCTGATATCCGCACTGCACAGCCTGTCTGTGGTCTGTCTCCTCTGCTGCTCTATTGGTTCCCGCTTCTTAAATTGTGGTGTATCAAGCCTCCTTGAAGGGGCTGCTGTTTTGCCATGCCAGGAGGTGCTACATCAGCTGCAGAGGTGGTGGGAATTTCCTGGGATCTTGTGCATGAACAAGCAGAGCCAGCTAGCCAGGGCAGGGCTGGGAGGTGTCCGGTGAGGGACAGTCTGCTGAGGAGTGGCTGCAGGTGCAGTGAAGGGTGGTGGCGTTGCCTGAACTTGCTCCAAAGTTCCCTCCCTGCCAGCAGTGGGGTGAGTTTGCCTCAGAGATGGTATAGTCTTTTTCAGTAGCAGCAGGACTCCCAGCAGGACAGTGACTGAGACAATCCCATCAGCTGCCAGTTCGTCCTTACAAGGCCATGCATCACTGAATGGGAGCAGATACCAGAACCTCTGACAGAGGCAGCCCAGTCACGTTTCCACTGCCTTCAGAAAGCTGTAAAAAGTCAGGAGCAAACCATGTGGAGACTTTTTACAAGCTTTCCACCCTCATAGAGCATAATTCAACACTCATTTTTCTCCTCCTTTATCTGCCAGGAACAAGGGTTGGCCCTATAGCAACAGGCTGTATCTGGAAGCAGGGAGGTGTCTGGGAGAGTCTGTAAATGGTGGGGAGAAATTTAAGATGCCACAGAGCCATCAACCCCTTTGCCACCTATTGTCAATACTCAATAAAATGCAATAAAATTGCTATAGCTGATGTCTTTCTGATGTGGAAAATATGTGAAAAACCTTGAGGCATCATTACCATGTGCTCCAAAGCATTGTCTGAACGCTGGACATAGTAATATATTTTTTCCATTGTATTTCTGGTGCCTAATACTTCTGTGTAAATGTGCAATTCTGATGTGAAAACAATCCCATTTCCCCTTATGGTGTTTTAACAGAATTTACATAGATTAATGCTATAATCCTTCTTTTCAAAACATAAATGCTTCTGCTATTTTTCTCCTTGTTCCTCCCACCATCCCGAAACTTGGGCACTCCCTTATCACACAGGGGCAGGACAGGGAGGGCTGTTTGGTGGGCACTCCCCACCTGTCACCCAGACACGCAGCACTGCCTGTGCAAGCAAAACAAATGTGCCAAAGTTGCGTAGGGGCAAGCAGGACCAAAGCAGCCTAGAGGTGCTTTGTTAAGTTTCCGTAGTGACCATCACAGAAATGCCCGTTCATTGTGCACGGGTGTGGTGGCAGCACAGGACCTCCTTGAGGTGGAGCCTTGGGATGCTTCCTGAGCAAGCAGCAGCCCATGGTTACAGGGTCCAGAGCTCAGGCCGTTTTTTAGCTGATGATTTCTTTTCTGAGGATGTGTGGTGTGTGCTGGGAGTGGGAGAGAGCTCTTGTAGCTATAAGACACGAGGACCTTTGCACCTCAGCCCCATGCTGTTAAAAGAGTGGAGCTGAGCTTGGGCATAGGGCAGGGAATGTGTCTGCAGGGGACTTCCTGTGGGAGCATCCTCTGTATTACTTTTTTTTTTTAAATTTAAGCTCCAAAGTCAAAGTGAGAATGGCAGAAGGTGGTGCTGTGCCCTGGAGGGGTGACAGCAAGGGAAGCGGGCACAGGTAGAGGTAGAGTTGTTACATGGGTTGCAAGAGTTTGGGGATGGTGCTGTGGAACAGGAGCTCTGCAGCTCTCAGAGGATACAGCCCCTTGCTGGGGAAGAATGGAATGGAGAGGGACTCCAGGCATCATGGTGGAGGAGGGATAGGAACTGGTGACTGGTCCTTGAGTGATGGAAAGAGACAAGGAAAATCCACTGCCTTAAAGCCTGCTAAGAAAGCAGCTGAAGAAGGAAGGGAGCGGGAAAAGCAAATAGGCTGAGATGCTCACAGAACAAAGCAAAGGTTAAGGAGTCTCCTGAGAGCTTAGGGAAGCTAGAACTAAACAGTAGTAGGGAAGGCTTTGCTTCAGAGTGCGATGGCAGCTCCTAGCAGTGCTGTGCCCCCACTTTGTGGTGGGGGTGTCAGTACCCTGGCAGTGGGGACTCCCCAGGCACCTGTGCTGCCCTCTCGCTTTGGATGCAGCAGCCTGAGCAAGATACCCATTTCAGAAACATCTGCAGCATCTTTCTCTGATGACTTTTCTTTCCAGACCACAAAGTGTCTGAAGGGACCTGGCCCTGTGCTGGCAATGGCGTATCCAAATGTGATTGTGACCCAGCCCCAGTTTTCAGTTGCCCAGCAGAAAGGCGAATGGCAGACTGGGCTGATGGACTGCTGCTCCGACTGTGGCGTGTGTGAGTACATATGTACCCCTCATTCCTGCTGTTGCTTGTGGTGTGTTTCTGGTGTTCTCCTTGATCCTTCTGCAGCATTGCCCCTGCTGCAAACCCCACTCTTGTGGGTACCAGCAGCAGAGCAGCTCTTGTCTGAGGTCAAGAGCCACAGCTCCTATGGCTACACTCTTGGCTGCCTTTTCCCCTTATCCTCAGTCTTTGCACCTCTCAGCCAAGACCACGTCTCACTGTCCCACAGGTCTTTGTGGAACCTTCTGCTACATGTGCCTGGGGTGCCAAGTGGCCTCAGACATGGACGAGTTCTGCCTGTGTGGCTCCTCTGTGGCCATGAGGACCCTCTACCGCACCAGATACAACATCCCGGTCAGTGACCAGCTGTGGGACCTGTGCTGCCAGTGGCAACAGCCGCGAGCTGGGAGCTGGGGTGGGGGCTCAGGAAAGGAGAAAGAGGTGCTCAAGGGGAAGAGCAGAGGTGGGTGGTTGTATGGGCAGGCAGGGAGCCAGGGACACACCTTTATCACCACTGTGAGGTGGAGGTAATCCCATCGCACACCACTTCATCCCAGTCCTTGCTGGATATGAGCAGCAGGGTGCTGCAGGGCCGGGGTGAGCTGCCCAGGGGTGTTGACGATGAAAAATAGAAAGGATTAAAGGCTGACATGGGAAGGAGTTATTCATGCAATGTGTTTTTTCCACAGGGCTCCATTCTGAATGACTTCTGTGCTTTCTGGTGCTGCACCGCGTGTGCACTCTGCCAGCTGAAAAGAGACATCAACCGGAGGAAGGAGCAGGGCATATTCTGGTAAGCTGGAGTTGCTGGTGCTGCTTTATATATCACTGCTGCATGGAGTCCAGTGGCTTCCCAGGGTCTTCCTCTCCACCGACACCTGACTTCAGACATAGGGCTGCTGCAGTGCCCGAGCTAATGGCTGGGTGAAAGGGTGACCCTTTTCTGCTTTCCCGTTGCAGATGCTGCCATCCTCACTGCACCTCGTGGAGTAACTGTGGGCAGGGGCTGTTGCTGCCCTGCTATTGGGAAATGCACAATAGGGGATTTGCCTTAGTTGTGGTTGATTTCCCCTTCCCTGGGTAATGCCTGCAATAAACTGCACTGTCTCTCTTCCTGCCTATGTGCTGTTATTTATGTCTCCAAGTTCTCCTACAGCATCAGAAGACTGTGCAGTACTTTTGTAGGCTGTGTGGCCAGGCACCTGCTGAGGTTAGCAGGTAAAGGAGAGTTACTCAAAGATCCATGCTGGAATGAAACCAAACCACAAAGTTCAGTGTGTGTCAGAGGTGCCCACCTCATCCAAGGAGCATCAAGGGATGTAGGAACTTCAGATGGTACCCAGTGGATGGCCAAAGCAGCAGATAAATGGCCCTGCACCCGACCACACTATCAGGATTGAGCTTGGCACTGGGAGTTCTTGCTGCTGCCCAGGGCACAGGGGTCTCAGGGTCACACCACAGGAGACGTCTGTGTCAGAGGAGCAGGAGGCTGCACCCACAGCAGAGCCTGGTGGGATCAATGATGTCAGGGCTGTGTCCAGGTGTTGCTCAGAACACCCCTCTGTAGATGGCGATGCAGGTTGTTGCCGCTCACCCACCCAGGAAGCAGTCTGAGCGTTGCTGGGGGCTGTGGTGCCTGCCCCTGGGCCAGGCTGGGCGCTGTGTGGCATGGCAGGGGGTCTGTGGCACCACACAGGATGACGCTGTGGGGGACCACAGGTGCCTGCCTCCCTGTGGACTGGCAAGGGCCGAGTACCACAGGAAAGTTTCTCCCTTTCTCTTGGTGTGGTTTCTGGGTCCCCATCTGTACAGGACCTTAGGGGTGAGCATGGCTGCATCAGGCAGAGCTGGGTGATGCCAGCCCAGAGCACGTGTCCTTAACCCTGTGGGAGACCCAGACCAAGTTGATTTAGCTGCACAGGTGTCAGTGCCACAACCTGTGAGGTGACTGTCACAACAGCAGGTTGTACACAACACTGGTTGTACACAACACTGTAGGACACAACATGGAGTTTCTGTTTCTCTAAATTTCTTTATTACAGGTTACTACTAACGACCACTAGTAAAGCAAGTGCACACTCATGATCATTTACTTGTAGGCACACCTATATGCATTATTTGAGGTGTTAGCAGCACAACACAAACTGCTGCTAGGCGCAGACAGGAAGGAAAAGTCTTTTGTCCGAGGTGATCCACATCACGGGGTCATACAAACACAAAGCAGCCACCCCCGGGGCTCGTGGGAGAAGGAAAACTTGTCACCCTGGCCTCGGGTTTTGGGACAGAACAGTTCCTTGCAGTCATTCTTCAGCCTGCATTGTGGCTCCCCAAGGGCTCACAAGCCAGCAAGGGGAGAGAGGACTCTGCAAGGAGCTAAAATCCATCTCCGTCACCGCTCCCCTACTGCCTTTTGTAAGTGTCCATGTTGCTCGGGCATCAGACCCAATATTCTCCTGCCACGGGCGCCCAGGCTTAGACCTGCCTGGCGCCCCAAACCCCCACCCCTTGGATCTGCCCTACTTTCCCCTTTGGGCACAGCGGCACCTCCAGGAACTTCTACCCTCCCGCAGCTTTGTGCTGCTCACCTCGGAGCCGCAAAATCTTAATGAACATCCCACCCTATCGAAGCAATTATTTAAGGAACATGCTTCCCTATGAAGCCCAGAGCCCCAGAATTCTTTGTAGGGCCGTCACTGTTGCGAACCCCCCTCCTGGACCTGCCCCTGCCCGTGTCCCTGCAGCACCGACAGTCCTCCCAGCACCTCCCGGCTCCTCGCACCGCAGCGGGGCACAATCCAAGCCGTCTCCGGGCTCCCGGGCTCCCAGCTGCTCTCCCTGTGTGCGGGGCAGGAGACCCCGGCAGCCTGGAAGGGGCACAGTGCCTGAGCGGGGACCCACCCGCCTCATGCCGCCCGTCCCTGTCGCACGGCTTAGCCAGTTGTCGGTGTTTCGCCGACGCAGAGGGCGTGACAAGCTTGGTTGTCATTTCTCTCGTGAGATCCCCGCAGGCTGCGAGCGGAGAAGGCATCAGCCGCTGTTCCAGCGCTGTGTGCCCGGACTCTGCCCCGCTGCAGCTTTCCAGCCCCAGGAGCACCATTGGGATGGGATGACAGAGGCAGCAGCGTGTACCAGGGATATCGAGGGACATGGACGCGACCACAGCACCCCCAGGTGAGGCACCTCGGTGACAGCAACTCATCGTCAGAGTCGGCCTTGCCGTGGCAGCCGTCCCAGTGCCCCGTGGCTGCGTACGGCACGAGGGATGGATAAAACGGATATTTTCCTGATCCTGAGGCGTTTCTGGCAGCAGTGTTAAACCTTCCGTGCGTGTGACCAGGTGAACGCCCGGCTCGAGGGATTCTGCATTGTGCCCCAAGCCTGGCTGAGGGTCAGCAGTGCCTACCTCATCCAAGGAGCATCAGGGCTCTCAGGAGCTGCAGGCAATGACTGGTGAGTGCCTGAAGTGACAACCAAACAACGCCTCACCCAGCCAGGCTGTCAAAGCAGAGAAGTGGTTTGGGGATCTCTTGCTGCTTGCCAGGGTGGGAGATACCATAGCCAGGAGGACCTCACTGTCCACATGGTGGATAATCCCCCTGAGGGCCAGCTGGGTTGGGACTGTCCCTCCTGTCTCTCTTGGCACTGTATGAATAAGGGTGTGGGGCAAAAAATGCCAGAGGGGGGTCAGTCCCACGTGGGGAGCTGTCACAGCCCTCCAGACCAAAGCCACTCCCAGAAGGTTTATGCCTCATATTTCAGGGAATTGGGAGCTGGGGAGGGAGTTCAGGAAAGGTGAAGCAAGAGCTATTGGGGTCTGATCCAACTGCACCCTATTGGCTGCAGTTCAGTGTAATGCTGGGAACAGCCCGCTGTTAGTAGGTACAGTCCCTGTGCTGAAATGCACCCTGCATAGCAGAGGCTTTCTGAGCTGGGATGGGGACAGATATCTCCTGAGAGTCTCTGGGATGTGCACCCGGGAGCTCTGACTGAGTGGCATCTGTCCTTTTTTTCAGGTACAGAGGACACACCCCTGCCTTGTGCTGCACCCAGCAGCCTGTGGCCCCTCACAGGCACAGGCCCCTGCAGAAGAGCTGCCCCAAAAAGTTGGGGTGATCCCCATTCACTTCTGCTGTAAGGAATGGGACTGAGAGAGACCCTCCCTAAAGCGGAGAGCATGTGACTTTTTCTAATCCCCAGGGGAAGAGGCCAGGCTCCCTACTGGGGAAGAGGCCAGGCTCCCTACTGGGAGGGAGCCCTGTCCCCATATGCCTCCTGGCTAACAGACACCCCTGGCATATTGCAGCTCCAGCTGACAGACACTCCAGCTACTGGATGCTCTGGAACAGAGATGCTCCTGGTTCTCACAGTTCTGGCCAATGGATGCTTCAGCTTCTTACAGTTCAAAGGACTTGAAGCTGTAAGTTTTTTCAGCTCCTGCTTCTTACAGCTCCAGCTCCAAAAGTGCTCTCAGACCTTCTTTCCTTGTTACAGCTTGAGCCCTGGACACCTGGATTTCTCTTGAGTTTCAGGTAATTCTGGCTCCTGGACACGATATGCTGATTACAGGCAATGGATATTCCACTTCAGGTTACTTGAAGCCCTGACATACTTCAGCTCCAGCACACTCTGGAGAAGAGATGCTCCTACTGCTTGCAGAAGCTTCATTGTGTTACACACTAATTGGAGCTCCAGCTACTCACAGAAATCTGGGCTTTTGGCAAGGTCATAAATCAATCACTATCATAACTTGAATATGAAGAGCTCTGCTTCTGAGACCTGAAAACACAAGACTTTAAGCTTTTGCTTAAAGTTATTTCATCTCCAGCACACTTCAGAGGATAGATGCTCCTACTGCTTCCAGAAGCAGAAGTTAAGTCTGGAGGGTGCTTGCAAGCAGCCTGAGGGGCTGCCAGAAATGGGACACACCCCATCTCACAAAACATGATGTCAGAGGGTGTCTGATCCTAGAGGCCATGTCATCATCAACAGCCCTGCTGTGCATGCAGGGCCTCCCATGCAGCTGGGGAGGCCTGGAGGCATCTCCCTGCAGGCTGTGTGCTGGCATTCACAGCCTGTGCCGTGCTGTGGGCACTGCCCTGTACCCTCGAGCTGGCAAAGCATCAGTGAGAGCACAGAGATGCTGCACACATCTGGAGAGAGCCATAGACTGGTTAAGGCTGGAAAAGACCTCTGAGATGAAGTCCAAACATCAGTCTAACTCTACTATGTTCATCACTGAGGTGTCCCCACTGTGCCACTTCTACACACTTTTTTAACACCTCCAGGGATGATTATTCCACCACTTCCTGGGCAACCTGTTCCATGGCTTTACCACCTTCTCTGTGAAGAAATTTATCCTAATATCCAATCTAAACGTCCCCTGGCACAGCTTGAGGCCATTTCCTAGGTTTCCTCTTGTCCTGTCACATCTGGGAGAAGAGACTGACCCTCACCTCTCTACAACCTCACTTCAGATAGTTGTAGAGAGCAATAAGATCTCCCCTGAGCCTCTTTTTCTCCAGACTAAACAACCCCATCTCTCTCAGTTCCTCTTCCTGACTTCTGCTCCAGACTGTTCACCGACTTTGTTGCCCTCTTCTGGACACACTCCAGCATCTCAGTATCTTTCTTGTAGTGAAGGGCCTCGAAATGAACACGGGATTTGGGGTGCAACCTCACCAGTGCCAGGTACACAGTGAGAGGGTCTGTTTTGAACGGGGGAGTTCCCTACAGGTGCCTGGATGCAGTCAGGAGGGGCCTCCAGGCAGTTGGCATGGCTGGCAGCAGGAGAACTGCCTGCCATAGGGCATGGGATGCAGGGACATGAGAGGATGCTGATGATCAGGCATTTTCTTAATTCAAGGCTTCCTAAAACACCCTTTCTTGCTTTTCCAGAGTGGTTTTCTATATTTTCAAGAAGCACTTTTACTATTCCTTCTATTTTTTTTCACCTGGAGCAGAGCAGTGGTGGTGTTGGCTGCATGAAGTATAGGAGAGTAAACCAGATCACCCAGTTTCACATCCCACACTGTTACTAATGAACAAACTGGATACTACTACTTTTCTTCCCCTGGACCTGGCCACTAAGCAGCTCTGTGTTTTAGGAATTCTCTGTGCAGTGGGACCCGACAGAATAGAGTGTAAGTCACTAGACGGCATCAGGGAAGAAGGATGCTGAGAGGTCCACTTCTCTCCTTCATAGTCCAGCATACGAAAGAGTTCAACAATGCTCTGCTGCTGCTGCTTTTTCCCCCACAGGCAATTACCCCATGACAAGACATTTCTGCTCTAGCACACAATCACGGAAATTTAACAGTGAGAAGGAAACTGTCAGTCCCTGATAGGTGTTAGAACAGCAATGAATGGATGTAAAACCTCTGAGGGTATCTATCAAGTTGTCCTAGCCTTTCTATGTGTTTGTGTTAGTAGCTGTAGTGCTTGCCAGTGTGGTGCTTCAACTCCTTCTCTGGGACTTGCTGTCTCAGAGAAATCAGGGAGCTGGGAAGGAAGGAAAGTATGACAATGGAGTGTCAAACACAGAGAAGTGTTTTTAGGAGCTGGGGGTAGCAGCTCTAGGCACTGTTGTCTTAACTGACAACACAGTTCTTAGATATTTCATAGGCGTAATAATTTTAAAGTAAGCCAGGTTTTGGCCTAAAAAGCAAAGTAGAGGCAAGACACCTGTAAGACAAAGCAGGGTTACAGAGGAGTACAGGGTTGCACAGATTCCAGCTTCTGTCTTGGTTAATGGACAGCTGGTGATGACCTTCTGCCAGATTTAACATTTAAACAGCACATCCAAACTGCTTGGAAGCATTGTCTGATAAGGCAGCACCTCGTTTATGATGTGTGTAACATCACAGGGTTTATATATTGTGAACTGACCAAAGTTCAGCTGTGTGTTATGGGTGTGCCACATCTCTGACCAAGCACAAAACACAACTGTGAAAGGTTGAATTCCATGTTTAATCAGTTACTAACAATGATTTGGTGATACGCCATAGGTTTGTCTGAAAATAGATGAGGAAACATTTACAAACACTTGTCATGCATTCTTATCTGACAAATAAGCACCTGGGGCAGGCATTGCCTTGGAGACAGTAAGACAGGACATAATTTATTAAGGCAGAATTTATTACTGAATTTCTTACTCACTTCTAACAACACATGTTTTGAGCCCTGCAGCAGGACATGAACCTCGGGTTCACTTGCTCCCCTTGGGAGCCCTGCACTAGCAAGGGTGATGAGATGCCAAAGTCTGCATTGTCTTTTTGTAATAAAATCTGTAATCTTATCACTGAGGAATCATGTTCCTACACTGTATTTCTTTTATTACTAATTTGAATGCAAATAGTTCTGTACTATTTTTATAAAAGACCATTCAACATATCATCAGGTTGATAACTCTGTCCCTTCAGCCTCACTAGTACATGTGTCTAAGAGAAAATTTCCCAGTGAAATTAAATAACTCCTGGCCACCTCTTGAAACTGTGGAAAGACAGGCTGAATTCCTTTTACTCACTGTTTCAGACTCCAATGCAAGCATAAACTGGGGCTTTCCTTCAGACAGTCCACTCCATGTCTGAAGACAGGAACAACTGTGAATTGACCCCTCAGAAATTACCTCAAGGATACCTCTGCCCACAAATAAAAAAATCCCAAATCATATTGGGTATTAACTGTAGAGCAGATACCTGTGCAAACAAAACAACTACAGTTTTTCGTCTCTTTTTTGTTGTTGTTTGCTTTGTTTCAGCATAGATGTCAGCCATGCTGAGAGCAACAGCCACCTCTCAGTGCATCCTCTGCAAATGCTCTGATTTTGTAATTCTCTGACTCCTAGAATCATAGAATATCCTGATTTGGAAGGGACCCACAAGGATCTTTAAGTCCAACTCCTGGCCTTGCATAGGACAATCTGAAGCATCACACCATGTGCCTCAGTGCATTGTCCAAACACTTCTTGAACTCTGTCAGGCTCAGGGCTGTGACCACTTTCCTGGGAAGCCTGTTCTAGTGCCCAAGCAACGTCTGGGTGAAGAACCATTTCCTAATATCCAACCTAAACTTCCCATGACACAGCTTCACAGGATTCCTTTGGGTCCTGGTTACAACAGAGGAGAGACTGGTGCCTGTCCCTCTGCTTCCCCTCATGAGGAACTGACAGACCCTGAGGTGGTCTCCCCTCAGTCTCCTCTTCTCCAGGGTGAGCAAGACAAATGANTAGGACAATCTGAAGCATCACACCATGTGCCTCAGTGCATTGTCCAAACACTTCTTGAACTCTGTCAGGCTCAGGGCTGTGACCACTTTCCTGGGAAGCCTGTTCTAGTGCCCAAGCAACGTCTGGGTGAAGAACCATTTCCTAATATCCAACCTAAACTTCCCATGACACAGCTTCACAGGATTCCTTTGGGTCCTGGTTACAACAGAGGAGAGACTGGTGCCTGTCCCTCTGCTTCCCCTCATGAGGAACTGACAGACCCTGAGGTGGTCTCCCCTCAGTCTCCTCTTCTCCAGGGTGAGCAAGACAAATGACCTCATTCACTCCTCAAACACCTTCTCCTCTAAGCCTTCACTGTCCTCGTTGCCCTCCTTTGGACACTCTCTAATAGCTTTATACCCTTCTTATATTGTGGTGCCCAAAACTGCCACAATATTCAAGGTGAGGCTGCTCCAGTGCAGCGCAGAGCAGGACAATTCCCTCCCTCAACCAGCTGGCGATGCTTTGCCTGATGTCCCCCAGGACAAGGTTTGGCCCTCCTGGCTGCTGCTGACTCATATTCAACTTGCCATTGACAAGGAGGTCCCTTTCCAGCCTCTCTCTGCCCAGTCTGTCTGTATATCCAGGGTTGCCCCATATCAGCTGGAAAATCCAGAACTTGTCTTTGTTAAGCTTCGGGTGGTTTGTGATTACCCCACCCTTTAATTTATCAGGGTCTCTCTGCAAGGCCTCCCTGCTTTCGAGGGAGTCAACAGCTCCTCCCAATGTAGTATTGTTGGCAAACTTATTTAGTATACCTTTGAGTCCTGCATCCGAGCCGCCTGGGAATATCCAAGATCTGATACCATGAATGGTCTACTGAGTTTCCTGGGCCAGGCTGCAGATATGCTCCATGAGATAACCATAGTATTTCTGCACCTATTTGGTCATGTGTGCACCTTTCAAATGCTACAGGGAGTATGCAATGGTCTTCACTAGCTGCTGACATGCTTACAAGTTTTGTATAAATAAAGGACAGGGATAATTATTATAAAATTACTGAAAAAGGAAAAAAACAAGATCCGAGGAGCATCATTCCTGAACAATGAAATGCTTACCTATCTCAGGTTTCAAGCAGCTAAAAAATCTGGCTTCTTGTGGTCTGTCCTGGAGAACTCTTACAGGCTGCCTTGGTATTTACTCGTTAGTGATGAGTGCTAGGAAAAAGAGAGCAAAAAAAGTCATGTTTTGAATTGAAAACCATCCGTAACATCTACTCTTCTGTGTTGTCTGCCAAGGAGTCATTTTGTCTTCACGGGCTTGTGCTCTTGTCAGAGAGCTCTTGGCAAAGCCCTCACTCGGGATGGTGCCTCCAGCATCTCCCAGAGCCTGGCCAGCTTTATCTTTGGGGTTATTGGGTTCAGAAACTACAGCTGTCCTGGAAAGCAAAACTGTGTCAGGGAGCACATGGAAGAAGTGGCATGCCTGTCATTGCTACTACTCCAAATGTTAGCACAGCTCCTGGAAAGCCATGTCCTGCACTGCCCAGTGCCCTCAGCTGGGGACCAATGCCCTTACCTTGTACAACAAAGGTTGCCTCAGTTTGGTTCCTTCCACAGCGTCACTGACATGCTCACATATTGTCCTGTGAAAACTCCGCGCTGATGGTCTCAGAAAAGCTTTTGCACTATTGCAGGTATTTGGAACTGAAGGAAGACATAGACTACAGTACTACAACGTAGACTACAGTACCCGTCCACGGGACAGTGGGGGGCAGAACACTCCAC
This sequence comes from Pitta sordida, assembly GCA_013390025.1. Taxonomy (NCBI): domain Eukaryota; kingdom Metazoa; phylum Chordata; class Aves; order Passeriformes; family Pittidae; genus Pitta; species Pitta sordida. The sequence continues at coordinate 79,023 of WEKX01019957.1, forward strand.
AACCAGCTGAGCCTTGTCTGACATGCCACGGTGGCATTCATCCCCCCTGCCACCCCTGCCAGCCTCGGCCGTCGCTGCAAGCCTCGGGCAGGTGGAGATGCTACACTTGGTTCAAATGTCACCGCTACCGACGCGGCTGGGCTGGGGCAGCTCCCGACCATCAGCAGCTTACGGCTCGTTCAGCTAAAGGAAGAAAACGTGAAAGTTCAGGCTTGTCCTGGCCCTGCCCTCCCCACAAAGCCCTCTGACTCCCCCAGCGTGGAGGGAGAGGGTGGAGACTGCCCAGGGTGGGGGAGTGCAGGGGATCCAGCTGCCAGCCCGCGGCCGTTCTGGAGCAGATGTGATGACACGTGTGGGACGGCCCTGCCCAGCTGAGCGAGCCGTCGGGGCTGTGTTCCTACACACCACGCTCTTCTCTTCGCTGGGTCCTGGGTGCCTTCCACCGCTTCTGCCACCTCGTCAGCAGCCCTGCAGCACTGACCCAAGACCTGCTGCTGGTAAGTGAATTGGTAGCAGCAGTTCACCCCTTTTATTGAGATAGCTTTACTAGTTCGGTGTAGTGTCTTGCTTCCTCATCCATGAATGGCTCACACTGCCATCGCTACAGAATTATATTCAGCAGCTGTTTTGCTCTGACAGCCAAGGAAAACGCAGCAAAACACTTGCCTACCTTTCCCCAGCTTTTCAAGGAATTTTATTGAGAAGGCAAGAAATCAATGAAAATACTGTTTTTAAGTGAGGGGGAAGCTTCAAGGCTTAAACTAAAACTAAACGTAAAAAGGTGGAAAGTTAGAATAATTTCCAGGAACTGCCATACTCGGCGTTCCCTCATGCGTGTTAATGTGCTGCTGGTACCACGCGTGCAAATGCCTGCACGCACAGTGCGCTCCTTACTTGGACCCCAATTAACACACAGGGCTCTTTTCATGAAAGGTAGGTTACAAATCCCTAGTAAGTCGGCTGGCAATTAACTTACAGATTGCCTGAATCGCATTATCCTTATTTACTCAAATGGTTTTAGTTTCCTACGCGTGTTCCCGAGAAAGAGGAGTGTATGGTCCTGAGCTGGCCGTACTAGGCTGTGCTGCCCTCTTTGCATCCCCACGTCCATTCTCTGGCCAGGCTATGTCCCTGAAAATGCATGTGACTAACGAGGGAAAAAAAGATACACTTAACGACTTCTGTGAATTTATGTATATTCAAAGTCCAAAATGCACATACTGCACAGGACTAAACTTTGTACTCATTAAAATAAAAGAATTAATAGTGCACTTAGTTGTGGTTTCTCTGGCATGTTCAAGTATCCAGAAAAAGGGAAAAAAAAGTCTATTTATAGAAAAGATTTGAGGCAGCTTCCTTTAGAAAACTCCGCTGAAAGCCACTCATGTCTCTAAAATTCATCCTCCTTAAGTAACTTCAATACATCTGCTCTGTACAGATAAAATACTTAGAATAACTGTCTGGGTTTTAGAAAATGTACTTCTGGATTCTGTATTCATAATTTTAGTACCCTTCCTATAGTATTGGTTTTTAGTAGTGAGGTTTTTTTCCTGTTTGAACTGGAAATCTGTCCAGTGCCAAAAGCTGTGCAGGCAAACTGGCAGGAATGAATGCTGCCTAGCTTTTTATATAGACAATATATCTTAAGGCATACAAATAGGTTTACTGAAATGATTTGAAAGACTCTAGGTGTGGTATTGTTGTGGTTCAAGTGAGTTTAAATTAGTGGAACTTTGTAATTAATTTTGTTGGGTTTTGATGTTTTTGTTTAGTGACACTGTGTATTTTGGAAAAATAACACCTTGTACTTTACAAGTCTCAGAAGAATACACAGGAAAGTGATTGTACTGACAGTTTAATTAATTTGTTAATTTTAAGAAAGTAGATTCATTTTGCTATTAATAGAAGGTTAAATCTCTAGATCCTGTATTTCATGTACTGACAGATTTTTTCTGAGACTGAATATTTCTGAATAAAAGGATTTTCTAATAGGCTTGAACTATGGCAATAGAAATATTTTAGAATTATTTGACAAAACAAATAAATTTGTAAAATTCCCAGAGAGTTCATAAATTTTATATCTTGCAGAGGCAAAAGTATGTTACACCTAGGGTTGATATGACAGCGATATGAAACACTTTCTTGTAATAACAAATATTTCTGAATGCAGGGGGGAGTATATATTGTCATTGAAACTCCTGCTCAGTTCTGATCCAAAGTAAATATTTGTAAGCCATAGGCAATGAAATCTGAGAAACTTCATTTAAAATATTTTAGTTTGCATAGACATTGATTTAATTAACATTTATCATTCCTGCATGTGCTCTAAAGTGTTTCATGGCTGTATGTCACATTAAACACAATACATTATTTTTCAAACAATTAAAAATTACAATGTTTTAAAAATTCCATTCTTAAGGAGCAATTGCAAACAGCTGACAATTTTATTAGCTGTAAAGAAGCATGCCCCAGTATTCCTCTGGTGAAGTCTATTGCTAGATCAGAAATGGAAAGATTGGTTTGTAAAATACCAAACTGATTATCTCACTGCAACTCCTTGCTGCACAGTGAAAAACAGGTCTCCAAAAGAGAAACACAAATCAAATCCCTAATTTCAGCCCACAGGCATCATTTCTACTCCTAGCACTTCATCTTCTCCCAGCACACCATTAGCCGAGATCCAAACCGTCTCTCTCAGAGACTTCCATGAATCACCCAGCAAAAGCCATGGATGACATGATCTTGTGTTGGTGACAGTCGCACTTGGAGGGAGAAGCTGGGTTGTGAGACTTCCCCAGACCCGTTCCCACCAGCCCGCCTAGAGATCTCTTCATTTTGCCATGCCCGGGAGCTGCTGTGATGGAGACCTTGCAGTGGTTAGGCACCTTTGGAAAGAGAGCGGCCAACACAGATTTCACACAGCTAAAATAACCACTCGAGCTTTACAACAAATTGCAGAGTATCCTGCGATTTCATTCTGCAAAAAATTCTAGTAGCTCTGGAAGTGTAAAATGCCATTTTCAGTATTAACCTAACATCTGAAGTAGATTGTTTGTTTACTTCGATGAATGGCATGTGCCCGCAAACACTTTTTTCTCTCAGGAGGAACAGCACACAGATTAATCTGCCTCCCAGGTGTTCTACCTACAGCATTCCACCCTGTGCCTGCAGGTAAAACAAATGTAGTGCAGACATGAAGGGCCATGCTGGTTTAACCAGAGGTCCAGCAAGACCTGAATCCAACCTCTGTCCAAATCTGCCAGTAGCCAATGCCTTCCCAAGGCACAGTAGCAAAACATACTGTTTTTCTCTGTCAGTCAGAGAAAGCCTCTGGCAGGCTTCATCCTTCCTAAACTGGAAGATTCCTGCTGACAGCTTTACTAGACAGCCATTGAGGGACTGTGCTATGGACAGGTGTAATTATCATAGCTAATTTATTTATATAGCTTCTGCATACATCTTTGCAAGGATATGTACAATCTCATCATAACTTGATTGGTAGATTAAATTTGACTTTGACACACTGTCTGTTCTTCGGAACAACACTGTGAAAGCAGTGTGATCCTGTATTTATGAGAACAGTTTCTGATTTTGTGTTTACTGTCTGCCTATCTAGTTCAGACTGGAAGACTGAATCTGTTTAATTCTTAAAAGAAAAGTTTCTTCTCCAAAGAGCATTTCTGAAATTTCAGTGGAGGTGCTGAGCTAGGTTTTTATGCTGGTCTTCAGAAAAAAAGACCCACAAAACCAAATGAAACAAAGAAGAATTTCACTGTTCTGTTGGTAATGCTCTGTTGGTAAGTTCTGTTGGTAAGTCCGACTCCACCTTGCTCTTCTCTATTTGTTCAGAACATTGCATCAGTAAAGCTGAAAAAAATACGTGAACAAGCAAAATACTGATCTAAATACCATATAGATACATTGATACATATATCAAGGTCAGAGCACACTGTTTTCTGAAGAATTCTGCTGTCACATTGTGCTGCCTGTTTATCCAGTAGTTCAAGGGATATTGTAATATCTACCTGTGTTGTTGACTCTGTGGTTGGTACCTTGACAGGCAAACGCCAGCTCAGTGCATAACGAGCCTTTAAGTGAAAAATTCCCACTGCAGTTCTGAATGCATGCCTCTAAGTTACCCTAGAAAGCATCTCAGTTTCTTTAGAAAGCATCCTTTGAAATGGCAATGATTGATGTCCAGCCAGGTTAGCTCAGAAACTACTCTATAAACAACCTTATAAAATTCGCTGCCTTCCATCAGGTAGGTAAGTCTTCTCTGGCACAAGTAGTGTATGGACTTCATTGGTAAAAGGCCTCCAGATTTTAGGTGTTGCACATTTAATTGATGTTCAACTTAGTGAAAATGCACTTTAACTTAAAGATAGTACCAACAGTTACTTTGCATTGAGCAAGATTACTGATTACTAAAACATTAAGACCTTATATTTTTGCTACCACAGGAGACTGCAGCTTTGTCAGAAGGGGCAAGCTTGGGCTAGATTTGGGATAGCATCATTGGGAGACAGATGAACTCCCCTTTGCATGCCCGTTCCTGAGCATAGGGCTTCCAGCGGTTTCACTGTGCTGATAGCCACAAAGGAGAGTTCAGCTGTCTATCAGGAAACCTTAGCAAACTGACAAGATAAGGGCTTGGCTTTTTTATGTGAACATATGACTCTGTTAGATTAAACAGCCTTTTTTTCCCCCCAAGGTTTATTTTTATTAACTGCTCTCGTATTCATTCAGCATGTGTGAAATGGTCTCACAGAGTGCCTTCTTTCTTGCTGCAAGCAGCAGTGTAACTGTGCTGAGACACAGGACTGGTCATCCCAGAGCTTTTAGCTGCTTATCTACCCTCTCGTTTCCCATGACCTATTCCATTACTAAGATTTCCTATATTGACAATTAAAGTAATTAGACTCTTGGTGAGTCAACATGATATATAAAGAGAGGCCACATCCTACCTCTCACCTAAATGATGCTGTGCCACTTAGGAAGCACAAAGGATACAAAGGTCTGCCTGCATGGGGTCAGCCAGGGATCCCCTATGTGGCAGGTTCATGTGGGATGCCCCATGGTGCAGCAGGAGTCTGGCTGACAAGGGAGGTGACTTTAATTATTCCACAGTTACTTTCTAGTTTTCACATGGAAATCAATTCCAAGGAAGAGAATTACTTAGTAGAAGTGTCAGTTTCCATCTTCCTATAGCCTTGGCAAAAATATTTTGATTCAAAAAATAACCCTGCAACTTTTAGATTTTGTTACCCTTGTGCTGGAGCACTAGAGGTAGGAGGTGTGTCTTTACTTTCAAATCATCCCTTTGAAAGGGGATGGGCCAACTCTAAGCACATTCAAAACTGACAATGCAGTTGCACAGAAAGCCAGGTCCTTTTGAACCTCAGTAATTTTGTGCTCATCTTTGAGTGAGTCGCCCGTTACATCCATCGTTTCCAACAAGTGTGCAGTTTAAGTACAGCGCTTTCTGCCAGGGGCAGCCCTCCAGAAAGAGCATAACGTCCTGCTAGTGCCACTGTGAGAGGTACCTACTTCCTCATACCTGGAGAACAGACACAGCTGGTGCCTGTAGCCAGGTGCTGCCGTGGGTGGGGTATTGGAGGGGAGGTTTCTGTGAGAAAGAACCCAGGGTTGCCCTGTGCCAGCTGGCTCCAGCTAGCGCTAGCAGACCAGCAGACCCACTCCTGGCAAAGCTGTGTGTCAATGATGCTGGGAGGGCCTCTCTGAAAACCTGCGTAAGAAAGGGTAAAAAATGTTGTTCAGCAACTGTGAGAGAGAAGGGAGAAAATATGGGAGAAACAGCTGTACAGACAAGGACAGTGAAGAAAGAGGGGGAGAAGGTGGTTCAGCATGTGCAGAGATTCCTCTGAGAGGGCAGCTGGCTGGGCATCTGGTGGGCAGCCAAGATCAAGCCTCCACAACAGACCATCAGAGTGAAGGGAAACTCTTCTATTTCTCTAAGACCACGTGAGGTATGAAGCAATAGGGCAGGCTCAGCTCTGTGTCATCTCAAGGTCTGAGCCCACAGGACCCAAACTTCTTGTCCAAAAGAGAGAGGCCTAGATGGGCATCTACAAGGCCTGCTGTAGGTCCAGTGCTGAACACTGGACCCAAAAGATGCATCTTTCCTCTCCATACGTAATCAAATCTTCCCTTTCCTGTTTTTTCATTTCCAGAGGAAGGATGGCAGAAGACCAGCCACACTTGTGCATTCAGCTGTCAGACTCAAATACAAATGGCATCCCCAGCAGAAAGCTGTCCTCGCCAGACTTAGCTGGCAGGGCAGGAAGTGTGCTCACCTTCCACAATATCTGCTACCATGTGGAGACAAAGACTGGGTTCCTGTGTTGCCGAAAAACAGCCACTAAAGAAGTTTTGAGAGATGTCAAGTATGTATTCAAACATGTCGTTAGAGTATGTGTATGTTTTATTTCTGTCTGGACAGTTGAGTCTGCTCGTATCACTGAGCCATTAAGCACAATGTACAGAATTTGATCAAGATTTACTTAAATTATATGTATGAGTGGTTGCTTTGTGTTTGTTACCAACTATGCTTAAGCTTCCTGCTAGGCTGCAGTGGTCCTCAGTCTCTAGAACTGAGCCTGTACATCAGAGAGCTCATGCTGCTGGGTGTCATTTCCCTTGATCCCGGCTTCAGCCCTCCTGGTTGTTATCGTCACAAGGCCACACCAGCCAGCTCTGGTTGTTCTGCACTACCTGGCAATTCTCCCACTATTGCTGTGGTGTTTAACCAAGATACCAACAGCCTGTCCTCAATGGTTGTGTCTCCTTACCTAAGGTGACCTTTGGAAAGGTTGATTCTGGTGTCTTTAACTTAAAATGTGTGAGACAGTAATATAAGCAAGGGTTAGGTTAATTTTAAAGACATGTAAAGTTTTCTGGTTTTTAGTGGTTTTTGTTGGGTTGTTTGGGTTATTTTCCCCATCACTGAGCACTGCTGCAGTGAGGGAATCAAGTTATTATGGCCTTTGTTCAACAATCAATGCATAAAGTTTGCCCATTCACAGTTCAGTAGTTAAACTAAGTGGCAAGTACTTATACAATATGCCATTCCAAGTCACCCATGACTTTCAGCTCCCTAAGTCCAATTTCCATCATAAATATTCACCCTTTTGTGTAGCTCTGTCTGTTCTGCTCTTTGCTCATGCAATTTCCTCACCTCCTAAATATGAGCTCTTAAAGTCTTTCCTCCTTTCCTCAAAAGCCCTATGTTATGGTAGCTCAATTGACTTATACTGGTCATTTGCAACATTTTTTATCTGGCTTTTGAATTTCATGTGGCTTAATGTCAGATACAGAGAACTCTAAACTGCAGTTTAAGTACAGAAAAATCCCTATGTTCTGTCTACAGGGACCATTGCTCTCTCTGTTAGGAGATTAATACCTTTAGAACTGAATGTAGTTAAAGTAAGTGTGTGCTTCACTTGTAGAGATCCATGGGGTAAGAATATATATATGATTTTGTTACATTTTACTCATATTTCTGTGTATATTCCTTATATGAAGATCAGTTCTTCTTGAATTAGGAATAAAAATTAAGATGGTGTTTCACTGATCACAAATATTGCTAGTGATCAGGCAGCTTCATTAATTCCAAAATTAATGGCATGCGGAAGGTAGTTGTACAGAGAAGTTACACTAGCCTAGCAGTTGAAACAGTAAAAGACATAAACCTGCACTACCTATTTTGTAAATCTGTTTTGTCTTACAGTGGCATCATGAGACCAGGACTAAATGCAATTTTGGGACCTACTGGCAGTGGTAAATCTTCGTAAGTGCCACTTTTGCCCTACAGAGAATTTAGACCAAGAAGAAAGTGAAAGTGCACACATTTAGTACTAATGGATGGTACTTTCAGATAAAGACTGTAGGTTTTTTTGCACATTGAGATGTGCAAATCTCAGTGGTTTCTGAGAAATACATGAATTCAAAAAAGACATTCAGGTTATATGACAAAGATAAAATTCAGTTTTAGTCCACGCATTGCTGATGAATGGTCTTTACGCATCATTTTAGGTTAAGCTCAGATTATTGAAAAAAATAGACATGAAATTGCACAAATTGCATTTCCTTAGGAAACTAGGACAAAAGAAACACGGCCCTTGGAAGTAGCTGGGGAGGTTGTGAATTGCAAGTGTTTAATGTGGTATGTTTTTAGGTAGGTCTTTGTTCCATGAACTGGATTTGTGGTTCAGAGGGCTTTACTTCTCACATGCTCATCTGACAAAGTAACCAACTTTTGCTCTAGGCTCCTCGACATTTTGGCTGCACGGAAGGATCCCCATGGGCTTTCTGGTGACATTTTGATCAATGGAGCTCCTCAGCCTGCCAATTTTAAATGTACCTCTGGGTACGTAGTACAGGTAGGTAATTTCTATCACTCTGTGGCTTCTATTGTAAAAAGTTGCTGCTGTGTTGCAAATACCTTGCCTTGATCCAAGGAGCAAGGCTGTTGCTGTAGCAACTCTCCACACATCTACCCTTGCTGGGAAAAATACTCTGCTTTGTATTTGAGCCTCTTTCCTTAATGCTCTACAGCCAATTGGAGCAGATGCTTTGGATCCCTTCTTGTTCTCCCTTTGGGGGAACAGCTGAAGGCTACCGATACGCACAGGGTATTTTCCAAGTATGGTACTTCCTGGTAACATATGGCTGGCACCTTCACTGGCCCAGTGATAATGTCACTAAGTCATGTTCTGAGAAAACCTTTATCCTGCCAGGGTGGGCTGGGGAGAAGGGCAAAAGAAGGGAAATGACATGCCTCTTTTCCTTTCATTCCCCTCCCCACCTCCCATGCTCAGCAGTATGTTTACAGTCTGTCAAGGCCTGAAGAGGTGCATCTATGGAAACTGCACAAGTATGGTCAGCATGTTACAGAAAGGTGGTCTCTCAAAACACATACAACTCTGGTCTTCCTACATCTGACAGATTTCCTTTGAAAGAGACAAGCAGATAACATCTAACCCCCCCCCCTCCTTCCTCCTTCGCTGAAACAAGTTCAGAACACCTTCACCCTCACCCACATGGATCCAACCTCTTTTCCTTCCTTCTTTTCTCCCTGCTCTCATCTGCAGTGGGCTAAGGCTGCCTTAACAAACAGATTCATAATGACCTGAGCTGTAGCTGCTCCTTAGGTCACTTCAGCCTTTCAGTCTCTCCCCCAATACCTCCAAAAAACTGAATAAGGTAAGTTAGGGATAGATATATAGATAGATAAGGGATAGTTTTTAATACTTTGCTATTTATGCATGTTGATATCATCCGTGATCAGAGATGTTCCTATATTGTGTTGCTTTATGAATTAAGTCAAATACAATTACATGCATGAAATCAACACTCTGCTATGACACAGAAGATGACACATGTTCTGGCTATTGCTACTGTCCTACATGCAAGGACAACATAAAACACAGGTAGATGCAGTTCTCAGTGGAATAAACAGAAATCACTAAGCAACCACCAAGTATCTACTTTTTTTTATTTTAATGAAGGATGATGTGGTGATGGGAACCCTGACTGTAAGAGAAAATCTGACATTCTCAGCAGCACTCCGCTTGCCAAAGTCAGTGAAGGAAGAGGAAAAAAAGGAACGAGTGAATCAGATCATCAAGGAACTAGGTTTGAGCAAAGTGGCAGATTCCAAGGTAAGTCATGTAAATATGATGCCTAAATCATGAGCAAATATTAAGTGATTTATTTAATTAACCAAATGGCTCAGCATGGGAGATTAAAAAAAAAAAAGAAGTAGATTTCGACAGACTTTCAGTAATACATTAATTAATAACATTTCTTTGTGGTGATCTGTACAGATTGTGCTGATGCTACATTGCTGGGAAAGGGAAAGGTTATCTGTGTCTGCAGAAAAAGAGAACACCTCAAATAATACTAACATTAAGAAACAGCCTATGTGTGAGGGCCAACATTTCTTAAAACCCTTCCCAAATAGAGCCATAGGATGCTGTTCACTCAAGGATTTTTCATAAGGCCAAGTGAGACAATTTTCTTGTTTTGTGGTAGGTTGGCACCCAGTTCACTCGTGGGGTGTCTGGAGGAGAACGGAAAAGGACCAATATTGGGATGGAGCTCATCACGGATCCTGCCATCCTCTTTTTGGATGAGCCAACTACAGGACTTGATGCCAGCACTGCTAACGCTGTTCTACTGCTACTGAAAAGGTGATGGTTTTGGAAACAGCTTCCTGTTTTCAACACTCCACTCTGCTGTACTTCAGTTATTTGACTTAAATCACAGTTAGAATGAGCACATAGGGAAATCAGACATGTAATTGTTTATCAGCAAACCAGTTCTGCAAAAGGAGAAAGGCTGTTTGAATTGCCTCTCTTCAAAGTGAGAACTCTTTTCTCACAGAGTCACTATAAATATGACTTGAATATTTTCTTACTTTCTTTTTGTTTTGTTTTGTTTTTGTTCCTCCTCCCCTCTCTGGCACACCAAGTTAATCAAACCTCACCAAGACTTAACTGAATTTGCAAATTCTCTTATCTACAGGGTGTATTGACTTGCAGAGCTAACATCGCTGTTGTTCTTTGCATTCAGGATGGCAAAACAGGGAAAAACAATAGTCTTTTCCATCCACCAGCCTCGGTACTCCATATTCCGCCTGTTTGACAACCTGACACTGCTAGCTGCAGGGAGATTGCTATACCACGGGCCAGCCCAGCAAGCCATTGGGTATTTCCAGTCCATTGGTGAGCATAACTTTTGCAACAACACCTTTAATTGTACTAACTTGAATAAAATGCAAGGAGCATTTTGGTCAGAAATGGTCCCAGGATGTACGAGCAAGCCCAAGATTTTAATAGGGTAAGCATTTCTCTGGGTGTTTCGCCTCTTGACCCACGTGTGGGTTTTGATAATGAACTGTTCCAGGGCGCATCTTAATTAGACAAAGCTAGGGTTGGGAAGGGCACATTAGCAGCTGCACCTTGCTTTCACTGATGGAGCAGCCTGGCAGTGCAGTTCGTCCCTTGTGAAAGCACAGACCTTTTGAAGCCTGCCCTGCCTATGTTGCAGGCTGCTCAGTGGGCACAGTGTGAGGCTGTGTTCTTGACAGCCCAGTTTGGCCAGTCACACAGCTACCACTCAGGGCTTTTTCTGCTGTCACCACAGGATACCAGTGCGAGCCGTACAACAACCCTGCTGACTTTTTCCTGGACGTCATTAATGGAGACTCCACGGCTGTGGCATTGAGCAAGACTGTTAACACAGGTATGAAGCCCAGAGCTGAGTCAAATTATTGTAACGTGTATTTTGCCAGGAGGTGTCCAGCACGACACTAACAGGTGTAAATCAACCTCCAACTTTGTTGTACAGGGTATGGCTATTTGTATGTGTGAGTATTATGTTCTGCTGATCCATGTTGCTTTAAAGGAAGAAAACCCACAACACTTAATTCCTGAATCCTTTTTGTTCATATGTGAAAAATACTTAGCATATCCTGAAATAAGTATCAAATTCACATGCAGCTCTACTATATACATAAAAAATTCCTGCCTATGCCAGAATAACTTGCCTCTCATAAAGAGGTATTTAGTAATTTGTCATTGCTGTCTATAAACTGACCTGGGTACTTCCATGTCACACTCAAAAAATGAGATGTTAAAGGTGCAAGAATATTCTCTTGTATTGAAATTAAAATATTGGGGAATATAAGAGTCTGTTTTGTTAACTCTCAATTCAGAGAAAGCCTCTTTCAACTTTAAGGCAAATCAACTGAAGTCCTGCAGAAGCAGAGATTACAAACCAGGACAGTTATTCCAGACAGGAACATAATTTGGTGCAGTTATGGCTTGCATTTTTTACCTAGTCGATGGTTTATTGGTTAGAAAATTACTTTTTTCCTTCTTCTGAGCTGAGTGGGAGTAAGTGGTAAGAGATAGTGGATCCATGTTCCTGGATCTGGTGCTTCCCTAGAGTTGTGGTAAGGCAGACATTTTTCCCAAACTAACAAATCAGATCTTGCCTATGTTCAGCAGCATGCTTTTTCATCCTTTTCTGCTGCCACTTATTAACAGCATACTCTTTTTTCCCAGGAATGAAAAGGGACATGAAATGCATATACTAGGTACCCAAACACACAATTTCACTGTATCTTTACAAAGGAAGCAACTGTCATTTAAAAAAAAATGCTGATTCGAGGATCTGACAAATGCTACAGTTGGTAACACACATTGTGTTTGTCACTGGAAAAGCACACACTGGACTTCCAGCTGAAATTTCTTTATGACTAAAGTAGACATGTGCAGGATTACCTGGATTTAAATGTGTGGGAAATCCAGCGTTATCTCATCAGATCTGTGAAACAGATCTCTTAGAGAAACCTTGTGGAGGCGTAGAAGTGGGCATGGGAATCACTTTTTGACTAAAAGCTGTTAAAAGCTGTAATTTTTAAGCTTGATGGGCAGACAAGAGTTTACCCAGTTAGTCTTCTGTGAAGCTGCTGCCTGTGGGACAGGTTGCACAGACAAACACAGAGGTTTGGTCTTACTTATAGCAATTCTTTTGAACTGCATGCTGTGAGATTGAGCACAATGAATCACTGAAACTACATGTGCATATTAATTCTTCTGGATCATTGGTAACTCTCCCAACGTAATTCTCCTGGCTTAACTCCTTAACAACCCTCCTATCCCTTATGGACATGGTCATGTTTCTTTTTAATCCTTTCAGCACAGAGCACTGAAGAAAGCACTGAATATGATAAAACCTTGGCTGAGCAATTAGCAGAAAAATATTCCAACTCTACCTACTACCAGGAAACAAAAGCACAATTAGAGAATATTTCTTTGGGAGATAAAAAGAAAACAAGATCTGTTTTCCGACAAATCACATATGCCAATTCCTTCCTTCATCAGCTGAAATGGGTGTCCAGGCGCACATTTAAAAATCTGATAGGAAACCCTCAAGCTTCCATAGCTCAGGTAATACTATTTGTATCTATGATTTTGTGGTATAAATTGAATTTATTTGACTCTTGCATTGCTAGATAAATCATTGGAATGGTTTTGCCTCTTGATATTTTGACTGTAGTAAGCATCTGAAGAAAGAGTGTTCAAGGTCTGGGAATCTGATTCACTAGAAGGTGTCCTGAATGCTCCAAAATGAGCGGCATACAGGACAGTTCAGTAACTAATATTGGACTACTGAAAGACTTTGGAAGGCAAGATCTTTTCCAGCAAGGTATTCTGCTGCTCCCAGCCCAGGAGCACATTATGTCCCAAGTCATTTCACATGTGCTCAAAAACATTCTTCAGACTTGACTCTAACTGACCAGGCTTGGCACTGTGGGGTTTAGCCTCAGATCTTCTCTCCCGTCAGGAAAAGTTAACAGACTACATTTGCATACTTCATTAAACTTCAGCACAAAACGAAGTGTTGGCAGTTGGCTCAAGCACAAAAGTATTTTCCCAGTCTCCTAATGTGCATCCAGTTTGCTCATTTGACTGTTCATATTGGTGATAATGTCTTCCGGATAAGATGTGATGAAGAGCACAGTGGGGTCTAACACCTACCACAAAAGATAAGCATATCTACATGACTGGCCCTATTAGTGCTATTGCTCAGAAGAATCAACAACAAACGTCTTGACTTCTTCAAAACTCTACATTGCCTTCAAAAAGAAAGAATGTCTGACTGGCCTCTGCTGACTGACTAATCCTCAGGAATCCTCTAATTCAAGGGCCAATCTCTGCACCACCAAAACTCCCACTGCAATTCTCAGCAATTCAAGAGGTGCCAAGAGAAAAACTGATTGGGAGCCAGGGGTATAAATTATCTTCATTGTGGTTTATATGAGTGAATGAATCGCCAGTGTGGAGGGGAAATGAGTCCAGAATCCCTGAAGTTAAAGGGCTTTGAGTGTGTGTGTCTGTATCTTGATACTATGGAGATCCTTAATAATTGCTTTGTAAAAGCTTGACCTTGTGACAAGAATTAGACTCTCAAGGATCTGATTATCACGGTTAAGAGTCCTGACTTGTTTCTCACAATCTTTTCTATCTCTCCTCCCTCATTAGGGGTGGATTTGACCAGCATTCTTTTAGTGGTATATGGCCCATTAAGCCTTTTTATCATTAATCTGCTCCAAATTGGTCTTGAAATGATCCCTTCTTTCCACCGCAATTGGCTTAGGAGCTGAATTATCCCTGACATTTGCTCCTTTCGGCAGGATCTTGGTGATAGGGTACCATGGATCAAGGGGTTTATGGTGTTAAGACTCATGCATTGCTCAGGCTTAAAAATGACAGAACTGCCTGATACTATTGTTTTCCTGAGCTTTTTGTCATTTGCATTTGGCATTTAAAAAGTGTGATGCACATACTTCAGCCTTTGTCCTTAAATCCGGTGTTATCTTTGCTATTTAAATGGCGTTCCAGACTGTAGATGTCAGTACATCTATAGCCCCATCGCAGTACCTTGTTAAAAACAATCTCATGAATGAGATGTGTGATAGAACCCAGCAATTACACACTGTGGAGCATGAAAATAAACTGTCATCCTCTCCTGGGAGTCAGGAAAGATTGAATACCCAGCTCAGAGTAGTCTTGAGATGGCTGCAGAGGAACCCTCACAGAAGCACTGCACTGAAGAGCAGTCAAACTGCATTCCCTTGCTGCATACTTCAAAACAACCTACCGAAGTTTTGAAGCAATGAGAATGATACTTTTCCTTTTTTTTTTTTTTTCTTTTTTCCCCTCCCTCCCATTTAGGTGTGTGTTACAGTTCTTCTGGCATTGATTGTAGGTGCCATTTTCTTTGGACTTAAAGAGGACTCCGCTGGACTACAGAACAGGTTAGTCAGTTTAGGTAATGGATATTCAAAAATTTGATTTAAAACTGCCTTTTTAAAGCAAATGCTTCCCCCCACATCAGTAAGTAAGGCCAAGCCTATATTAGTTACTCACAGGTGAGGAGGTTCTTTTGGTCCCTGCAGAACTGAGAGGGGATGCAGCTCTGCCCTGCCATGCTAGAAGCTGAACAAGCAGTCCAAGCTTTAGTCTTAGATCAGTTTTTAAGTACACATTTGAATTTACCAGCAGTAAGTCAGGAGGTGCACCTAAAGCTAGGTTTTCAAATTGTTCTGGTCTATGTATCATTTTGACAGCTGTATGTACATGGCCTGACACATGAGTTTGCATCTATGAAACCTCTGGGTTCTTATCTTGAAACATTTCATTGCATTTACTTAAAAATGGCCCAGTTTTAAATTGGATATGACGTGCCTTCCATTTTAGTGGAAAAGGTGAAAACTACTCACATTGGTTGTTCAGTTCCTCACAGTTTACATCAGACAAATGTCTCACAATCTGAGAATTTTCAATTTCTCAGGAAATTACATAAAAAACCTGAATCAGTGAGTGTACTATCCTTACATGCCTAAACCAAATACGGACTGTATCATGTCTACTTTGGGCTTGTTACGAACCCACACATAGACTTGTGGCCAAGCCTTTTCCCTGTGGACTTTGGGATGGGAAGTCACATATTGCCGACCTTTAGGCATTACAGTTTAATTTACATACACAGTAGTGGAAACAACCATTTACAACATATCTTTAGTAACAGCTCGCTGTTTTGCTTTTCGTAGAGTGGGTGCAATGTTCTTTCTGACCACCAACCAGTGTTTCAGCAGCATCTCAGCAATTGAACTGTTTGTTGTGGAAAAAAAGATATTTATGTAAGTAAAACATACAAAACATTATCAGGCACTACTGTTAGAGAACTTGTCTGGCCTGCTGTAGCTAATTGTTATTTAAGTAAACCTAGTGCAGAGTTTTCAAATTATTTTACTGTAGTGTGTGCCTTACTGGACATTTGCATGACAGTCTAACTATGAAAGACTTTTTTTCTAGTTGGAGCTAGAATTCACAGAATATTCATTTGTCTCCAGGTGAAAATAACCTGGGTTTTAGTGATTAAATTTGTAATATATTGCACATATCTCTGTGTTCCAGACATGAATATATCAGTGGGTACTACAGAACATCCGCATATTTCATCGCAAAGCTAACGGCTGATTTAATACCCATAAGGACTGTACCAAGCATCATCTTCACCTGTATAGTTTACTTCATGTTAGGCAAGTATGGCCTCCTACAGTTGCATTACAACCCTCTCAACAAATCAGCGTGGCACATGCATTTTATAATTGTGTGTGTACACATATATATTTATATAAGGCTAAAGTACTACATGAGCATGGCAGTGGTTACTGCACTTGCTTTTAGCACACTATGTTGTTTTCTACAGGAAAGACACCCTTCCAAATATTTAAGCATCACACAGTCTGTGACTTTGTCTCATGCCCACTGTCCCTAGAATGAAGAGTGCCATAGCCATTATTACATAGGTTGGATTTATTTCACAGATTTACAGATTATTCTGAGTTGGAAGGGACCCACAAGGTTCATTGAGTCCAACTCTTAAATGGCACCACTGCCTCCCTGGCAGGAATCGAACCCCCGGTCTCCCGCATGAGAGCTGGGGACACTTACCAGTGTACTAAAGTGGATTCCTTTTCATCTATGGCCATCTTGGCCTCTGATGACTTTCACAAGATACATTCTGCTATCTCCAGTGTTACTGCAGTTTAAGGCATACTAGTTATTCATCCTGTCCACTGTTGTCAGGGTATACACATAGGGGCTGTCACAAGCACCACAGCAGTCTTAGGTCTCAGTGATGCAGCCCATGCTGTCGGACAAAGTGTATTCTGTAGGCAGGATACACTGTGGAAGCCAGCATAGCATTCAGTTTATGGCAGAGGTTTTGGCAGGATCACACTGAAACCCTTCTTGTTCTGATCTTTAAGGTTTGAAACCAACCGTAGAAGCCTTCTTTACAATGATGTTTACCCTTATGATGGTGTCCTACACAGCCACTTCCATGGCACTAGCCCTTGCAGCAGGACAGAGCGTGGTCACTGTAGCAAACCTACTCATGACTATCACATTTGTTTTTATGATTGTGAGTAGTATTGTTCAGTTTTCTAGACTGAATCCTGAAATCCTAGAACTGCTGAAATCTAGAAATCCTACTAGCACAGAGCTCGGCTGAATTCTGCAAAAAGACTTTCAGGGGGTCGAGAATGTCAATTACCTTGATTTGTCTGATTGGAGTATTCTGATGCTTGGGGTTGAACATTTTGATTTGTCTGTGAAGGAACAAGAACAGGGGACAGGGCGAGCAGGCAGTGGGGGCGGTGTTGGGTATGAGGGGGAGAGAGTTGCTTCTCTGTCCTCTTCTGTGTGGCTCTGGCAGCCAGCAAACCACCTGGGAAGCAGAAAAGCCCCCTGCAGATACATTTCCATCTCTCTCCCTTAGCCTTGCAAAAGACAAGTATGTCTGGCTGAGAATATGACCTGCAGCCTCCTGCTCTCTGAGACCACCAGCTTCCCAGCTGTTCTCAGCTGCAGAGCTCACACTGGGGCATGTTAGAACCAGACAATACACAAACAGCTCCTGTTAGGAGACAGGCACCATAAACAACGAGCCACCACTGAACTCACAGCCAAAATCCATGTTGCCTCAGACTCAGGGAACACAAGCAAAACCCAGCGCTCACCTCCAAAGGGCAGCAGACAGTTCATGTGAACCCATGTGGGATCCCTTAGACAGGATGCACAAGGGTTTAATGTACAGGGTAAAGCCTTCCGTGCTACTCATCTGGGGTGAAGGACCTGGGATAATAGCCCAAAGCTGGGTAACAGAAATAATTCCTCCCCTTTGCCTTGTTCTTCCACTGAAAGGTTTTTTTCCTCTAGAAATGCTTTCCCACCCATTTTTTATCTGAAGAAGCAGGGTTAAGAACTAGGGAAGAACACATGATAACAGCATGTAATTTGCTGGTTTTGTTGTGGCTTTTTTGTAATTCTTGTCTCTAGCTTTTCTCTGGGTTGCTGGCAAACCTCACAAGTGTCCCGTCCTGGCTCTCCTGGCTCAAATACTTCAGCATCCCTCGATATGGGATGACAGTAAGTGCTGTATTTTCCTTTGTGCAGACTTGGAAAAGATTTGATAGAAAAGGAATATCTTTACTCATGATAAAAAAATGTTCAAACTTAATGGGCTAAAGAGCAAAAGGAAAACTAATTGAGTACTGCAATTGTAAGTAACTGCAAGGTTACTTGCAGTACCTTGGCAGTACCTTCAACCTTGCAGTACGTTCAAGATATGTTGCAGTGTCTTGAAACAAGAAAGGCTTCTCATCAACCAGCACCCACTGCTGTCGAAGAGATCATTTCTGTAACTTGGAAACAGCTGATACAACTAAACAAATACATACAGTGCAATGCAACTGGACCAAAACGTAAAGAACAATGTTATCGCTAGCAAAAATAAAGTTTCTTTTCTTTTCCATCAATCAAACAAAAACTTGTCAAGCTAAAGGTTTTTCCTCATTTTTGAGAATTTAAGCTAGAGAAATCTGGGCTTTCTATGCCTGTGCAGAAATAGTATAGCCTGGAGGTGGTGGTAAAGGTTGCTGTTGTGCATGTTTTACAGGATATAGGCTGCACATATTCCTCTCTTCAACAAAAACCAACTGAGCTGCTCAGCTAAAAAATGGGGATTTGGCCAACATAATAGTGATACTATTACATTTTCAGAATAAATTTTAATTGCATTATATCTCCTCTTGTTAATGTATCTTCTCTTTGCCCTCTAATTTCTGTTGTCATTATTTCTTTTATTTTAAAAGGCTTTACAAATCAATGAATTGAGAGGTCTGAACTTCTGTGGCATTAGTAACAACACAGTTTTAAGCAGCTATCGACAGACAGGCTTGATGTAAGTATTTTGGGACGTTGCAATTAATCCTACCATCAGTAGTTTCCAAAGTCCTAGAATAGTCCTGTGTATTGGAGCTACTCATTGATGACCAGCAGAATCTCTTTTTATATAGAAAATGAAGTTTTGCCTGGGTTTTTGCATTCTGTCTGCATAGAACATTCTACCTGTTGTCCTATTTAGTATTTATAACACTAAAAATATATGGCAGTATGCTTCTCCCTTTTCTTCAAGCTGCATTTACATACACACACACTACAGTTTTACAGACTCAAAAAATCAATTTCAGCTTCCTACAGGAAACTGGAACTACAAGAAAAACAAATTTAGAAATAGAAAATAAACCAATAACATACACCTGATCTTCACCTACTGTATACAGTCAGCCCTCTTGCACTTTGCGCCCCCCATATTGCGTCTTCAGATCTTAGCTGCATGATTTTTTTAGCGATGTAGGAGACCCTTTTCACACTGTGCATGTGCGACTTGCTGTGGCGGCGACCATGGCCCAGACAGCACAATGGGCACCGGTGGGGGCACGGGCAGCAGTGGGGGCAGCACGGGTGGTGGCCGTGGCGTGGGTGACGGTGGCAGCGGCACGGCCACCATTCAGTGCGGGAGTCAGGCTACGCAGGTCCCAAATAAGACTGTGGGTGTGCTATATAGGAGACCCAACTGTACATTAAATCACACTACAGCTTCTAGGGATCTTCCTACATACTTCAAACCGGCAAAGTTTACAAATGTGTGTGTATTTCTCTGTAGGCCGTGTACTGGAGAAGAATATCTGAAAAGTCAAGGCATTGATGTGAGTACCTGGGGACTGTGGCAGAACCACGTGGCTCTTGCCTGCATGTCAGTAATATTCCTTACCATTGCATACCTGAAACTGCACTTCATGAAGAAGTTCTCTTAAAACCAGAAGGAAAGATTCAATTCCCACTGTTCAGTAGTTTGAAACACTGGTGAGTCTGGCTCCTGCAGGAGTCGGGCTGAGGCATTCTTTATTTTTTTAAAGAGTGATTGGCCATTGGAATGGGCTGCCTATGGAGCTGGTGAAGTCACTGTCCCTGGAAGTGTTTAAAAAGAGACTGGATGTGGCACTTAGTGCCATGGTTTAGTTTATGTCATGGTGTTGGGCAATAGGTTGGACTGGATGATCTCAAAGGTCTTTTCCAACCTTGTTAGTTCTGTGATTCTGTAATTCTGTGATTCTGTAATTCTGTGATGAACTGACTGTGCAACTGACTTGATTATTTTTTAAGAGGCCACCCTTTGTACTTCTATGATTACACAAGTCAACAATGTGAATGCCATTCTTGTATATTAAATACTGACTATTAATGTACTTTGATGAAAGGTCTGGCATGACTCAATCCTCTTTGCCACAAGAAGTGTACAACTATTCATTTCTTCAAGAGACTGTTTAGTCTTTCTGCATGAACTTGTTAAACACTAGAACTACTATTTAATGGCTTAACCTGAAAAATAAGAATGATTCCATATTTCAATTAGCACCTACATTCACTGGAAAGTAATTCAGTCCAAAATGATGTTTATCAGGACACCAATGGAGTCTTGACTGCTTATGTGGTCACAGTCTATGTGAAACGGCAACAAAATCCTCTCCATCCCAGCATGTCTCATACCCTTTTCCAGTTGGGAATCATTACTCCTCTAGAGTTTCTTACCATGCTCAAGTGGTAGAAGCACTGTTGTTTTAAATAAAGATGACTCTGTACTTACTTACTCTCCCAGATGGCGTAATCTGTGTCCTGAAATTTGCATTTCCTTTGCAATAACTGCAAGTCATCTTCACTGTCCTGTTATAGCTGCTGTCCTGAGTTCTTAGTCTTTTTTATGGTGACCAATTTCAAATGCACGACTAAAAAGGATAGTACAACATTTGTAAATGTCCATAAATTGCAGCAATCCTTTCCTGGCAGGACTGCTTTTCCCTGGCCCTGTTCTTTCCCGTAGGTTTTGTAGGTCATATAAAACAAACTTACAGAGCCTTATTTTTCTAAGACACTTCGAATCATAGAATCATGGATGATTATGAGTTAGAAGGGACCCAACAAGGACCATTGAGTCCAACTCTCCAACTCTTGGCTCTGCACAGGTCATCCCCAAGAGTCACACCATGTGCCTGAGAGCGTTGTCCAAACACTTTGTGAACTCTCTCAGGCTTGATGCTGTGACCACTTCCCTGAGGAGTCTGTGCCAGTGCCCAACCACCCTCTAGGTGAAGATCCTTTTCCCACTATCCAGCGTAAACCTTCCCTAAACACAGCATCATGCCGCTCCCTTGGATCTGTCACTGGTCAGCAGAGAGGAGATCAGTGTCTGCCCCTGCTCTTCCCCTCATGAGATCTCCCCTCAGTCTCCTCTTCTCCAGATTGAACAGACCAAGTGACCTCAGCTGCTCCTCATATGACTTCCCCTCAAGGCCCTTCACCATCTTTGAACACTAATAGCGTTATGTCCTTACACTGTGGGTCCCAATACTGCACACAGGGCTTGAGGATACAAGGACACATTGAAAGGACACAGGACTTGACAATGTACCAGTGCAAGCAGAGCAGGACAATCCCCTCCATCAACTGGGTGGCAATGCTTTGGCTGATGCCCCCAAGGACACAGTTGGGCCTCCTGGCTGCCCAGGCACTGCTGACTGATGTCTAACTTAGCCATGACCAGGACTCCCAGGTTTCTTTCCACAGTGTTGCTCTCCAGTTTCTCCCTCCCCTGTTTGTCTGTCCATCCAGACCTGTCTGAAGTGCAGAATCCAGCACTTGTCTTTGTTAAACTTCATGTGGTTGGTGAATACCCAGCCCTCTAACTTGTCTGGGTCTTCCTGCCACAGCTCTCTGCCTTCACTTACACCACTCCTTCAAGGATGTTACAAAAAATATCCAAGGCACAGTGACAGAATCAAAGAAGCAGAATCAGTGCGTGTTCTCCTGTTTTGTCTGAAATGCTTGGTTTGGAAGCAGTGGTGCAGACCTCGGACAATGACATGAGGGAGAGAGGTGAGGGTGAAGGAGAATAGGAAATCCACTTTAGTACATTGGTGAGTGTCCCCGTCTCTCATGCCAGAGTCTGGGGGGTCAATTCCCGCGAGGGAGGCAGTGGTGCTGTTCAGGAGTTGGACTCGATGATCTTTGCTGGTCCCTTCCAAATCAGAATATTCTGTGATTCTATATGGAAGAAGCTACACTGTTTTCCAGCTTCCCTTTGCAAGCCTTGCAATGAGTACCCCGGAATGAGGCTTCCTACACTTGTAACATGTATCTGTGCTCCAGAAAATTATCATGTGAGTTTTGAAACAAATGACACGGAGCCTGTGGAATAACATTTTAATCAATCACTTACAGTTGAACTGTGTGAGAGGAAACAGCTGTAGAACAGCATCGCAGATGAGTTTTATCACCTTGACAGAGATACACTCTTGCTGTGAGGTCCTTGCTCCAGCTGAAGTTGTGAACTCACATTCTCACAGTCTGTTCTTTGTAGTCCAGACACAGTTTTTTTGCAGAAGCCACTGCTACTTTCCACAACATCTGCTACAACATTGAGGAGCTGCATTTGGTACTGTCAAAAAATAGTTGATATTTTAATAAATATCAAGTAGGTATTTTAAGCATCTAGCAAATGAATTCAAAGGATAAAATAGTGTAATGCAGATGCATAGACACAATAGCACACACTGAGCTAAATTTTGAATTCCCAGTTTAGCTAGAATGGGATTTTTGTACAGAAAGGTGTTGACACAGACCTGAATTTTAGGGAAAAGACATATGACTTTAAGAACACATGCACAAATAGAATCACACACACATGTGATTTTCAATATTACAATGAGCCCTAAAAAACAGAGGAATAAAACCTTGCTTGATTATTAATACGGTGAGCCCCCATTACTCACGGGGCTGTTGGGTCTGGTCCGCCTCCCGNTCTCCATCACCCCATCTTGTAGCCTGGCGGAGGACAATTCCAGCTGTGCAAAAACACACATTTACACTGAATGCATCCCGGACGCGCTGTGCCGGCTCCTGGCTGGGACCAATTTACATATTTGTGAGCAGATGGGGCCTGCTGTGCTCGCCCTGTGAGCGGTGGGGAGCGGTGGGGGATGGTGCAGGGGCCAGCTGTGCTTGCAGCGCGAGTGGCGAGACCGGGGCCGTGCCGACTCAGGTCCTGGTATGTTCTAAGCATGCGTCGAGGTCGCACAGCTCGCGGAAAAATCACCCGCAAATACTGAAGCTCGCAAATAGCGGACCGTGAATACCCAGGGGCTCACTGTATTTTTGAATTTGGTTATCTGAATGCCGTCCATTTTCAGAAAATAGGTTATGACACTGTTAAACTTTAAAATCTGTCTACCTGACTCTTGCATGACAAAATAGTTTGCTATTAATTTATAGTTCGGTAAAACAACTTAACTCGCTGAAAATAAAATTCTATTCTTCTCAGATTATCAGGAAGTGGTCACCTTAAAACTATAGTAACAGACACAATCTCTGCTTTTACACTGCTATGGCTGAACTATAAGCCTACCCTTACATATTTCTGACCTTACTGTCATCCTATTGCATTTGAGATTTGAATTTTTGACATTTTTATTTGTCTTCTCTTTGAAACTCTAAATATTTTTGTTTAAAACTGAAAAAAATATTCCCCTTGCCATTCCAGTAATCCACTGAAATACTGCACATCGTTTCAGTATATTAAAACAGTATGACTAATTCAAAATTCTGAGTCAGACACCATGAAACTGCAGCAGATATTCAAGCTCATATTTCACAGTTTGCATTGACGAGTACTTACAGATACAACAAAGCTTGACAGTTTGGTCAGAGCTGCTAAGACTACAATATTCTACTGCATTTCGTCCTCCTGAGGAACTCAGGAAAACTGCACATCCTGAAGATGAGGAGTTAATGATGAGTTTGTTAAACAGTGTTCATTCTACCAACTATGTCCAGCATCATTAGCGATGATACCCAAGAGAAATATGTTCTATTTTAAATGAAAACATAAATAAAAACAGTTTCAACAATCACAAGCCACCGAGAAGGTAACGTGGCTTTATGAATTCCTTATTCCTGTCTTATTTAAGCCTCTATCGCATGTAATTCCCCTGGTATGAATTTCTCCTTTGATGCCCTTCTGTGTGTAGAAAGCCCCAGAGATGTGAATCAGGAAAGATAACAGAGCTTTCAGGAGTATAGTCTTCCATCCTGAGTGCTTTCTTGAGAAAACTAGAATTTGAGGTTGGATGCTGAAACATGTACCTGTGAGATTTAACGATTATTCTTGGTGGTGAAATTCTGATCATAAAATACAAATCTATTCAACTCTGTTAGATGTGTTTTGAATTTACAGGTTTGATTGATCTTTGATTTCAATTCAGGTTTTATCTTTCCTGAACATTCAGAGCTCGGATGCTGCTTATAAGTAAATGAAATTATCTAAGTGTCCTGGTTTGGTTTCTTTTCCTCGGGCAGTGAGGGGGTTAACAGCTTCTGCCTAGGCCTCTGTTGCTGCCATGGAGATCAAGGTCATGAGCAGAAGGGGATAGAGACACCTCTGTGAATAACATATTTGAAAAAGTAAAAAAAAAACCCCGAGTAACAGAAAGTAGATGGCTAGACCAGAGGAGGTGAGAAGCTGAGAGCTATGAAGGCACGACTAGGCCATCCAGAGAAGGGGTAGAAAGGATTCCAGGCATCTCGCTGCTACTCGTAGAATGGACCATAGTGAAGCAGACTGTCTACCTGTAAACCTATGGGATATAGAGAGAGAAACCAGCAATGCAGAATCCACCTGAGGCCATGCTGAAGATGGAGGACCAACCTGGAAAGCTGCAGATGTCTTAGAGTCCAGAAATACGAAGCCGGAGCTGAGAACTCGGCAGAGATCCTTTGGACAGACGTTTTGTGACAGAGTTGCATTGTGGTAGGATCTGATCGATGTACTTTGGGATGGGCTTATAATGAAGCAGTGAAGCCAGTGCTTAAAAGCCTGGATCCTGTGCTGTGGCTCTCGGGCAACAGAGAATGGAAGAGCTGTCGTCCCTGCATCGAGATCTCACTTTGGAAAGGGTCATGAAAGTCTTTTCCTCTCGTGAGAGAGAGAGGACTTTATGGAAAGGCAGAGAGATGGTTCCTTCCCTAAACATGGTCAGAAATACCAACTTACCTGGTTTTACCCCTACCCCTGTTCCCCCTTTTTCTCCTGGAGAAAAAAGGGAATATGAGATCTCTGTAAGAGAAGGAGGGGTGGGGGGAAAGGTTGCCTTTAAAATGATGCTTCTCACATTAAGCTCTGATCTTGTTAGTTAATAAATAAATCCTTCATATTCCTCACTTGTAGCTTGCCTTGTTTTGCCTGTGATAAACCTTTTTCCCAGTTTTTTTTCCCAGGAGAGGTTGTGGATGAATCTCTGGCATCCAGCCAGGGTCAAGCCACGACACTAAGCTTTTGGCCAGCTCACATATGTTCTACACTTAACATTTTGATACATATGATTTCAAGATTCATGTTGATCTATTCACTAATTACTGTATTGCTTTGTAAGTAGGAAGTAGTGCATTTGGGGCAAATGAAAGTTTCAGAGCACAAGAATTGGTATTATGTACCTTTCGTTTACTTACACATTTGTTCTTTATAAACAGAAGGAAGCAGTGAGGAGATAACAGTAATGTGATTATTTAAAAAAATCAGTAAAAGTATTCCACATCCTGGTACATTCTACAAAGAAATAAAAGTGGAATTAGAAAAGCTGTCATTGGAGGAAAAAACCCCAAATATAATCTTAGATTTAAAACTGTAGAACTTTACAGCCCAGGTAGTTGTAGCTGGTCCTTAATATTTAAAGAGTTGAAAATGTGATCACACAGTGTTCCAATCTTAGAATAAAATAGATTTCAATATGCAGTAGTGGTTTCTGAGACAGGAAGTAATTAAATTAAGCGAAACCACTCACATTTTTAACATATTTTGACACAGAATTACACAGACTATATTTACCATAAAACTAAATTTTTCTACTCATTTCAGCAGTTGGCCATCTAAAAGAATGTATTTATGTAAAACAAATATTTCTTCCTGTGCTGTCCAATACTTTGTTTTTCACTCTGCAGAGAAGTTAATGTACTGCTTGTATGATTTCATTTTCACTGATGTGGCCATTTGCTGAGCCCTGCAACTCCTAAATGAGATCTGTAAAATCCCATACTTTAGTTACAAGAGCAGAATTACAGCCATGTCAGATTTCTGTCAAATTATAGGCTTTAAATTAATATTAGGATTAGGATAGGATTTAAATTAAGATTTTATTTTTCTCTTTGTATCCAGCATTTTACTGTATATATTCAGGAGAGAGATGTCGCTGCCCACAGTAAGGAGGTTGGCACTAGATGATCTTTTGAAGTCCTGTCTAACCCAAATGATTCTGTGATTCCATGGTACTGTATATCTGTTTCTCCCAGAATCACAGAATCACAGAATACTATGAGTTGGAAGGGACCCACAAGGATCATCTAGTCCAACTCACCATTTAACACCCGTACAGAGACCGAACGCACACCCCAGAGTGGTGAACATAAACCTAGTTCCCTCACAGGCTCACAGGCCACTCTGAGCCCAACACCCTCCAGCTAGACCATGTCACTAAGCTCCTCATCCAGTCTTCTCTTAAACACCTCCAGGGACGGCGACTCCACCACCTCCCTGGGCAGACCATTCCAATGAGCGATCACTCTCTCTGTGAAAAACCTCTTCCTTACATTCAGTCTAAACCTTCCCTGGCGTAGCTTAAGGCCATGTCCTCTCGTTCTGGTGTCATCAGCCTGAAAGAAGAGGTCCACACCCACCTGGCGGCAACCTCTGCTCAGGTAGTTGTAAACAGCAATGAGGTCACCTCTGAGCCTCTTCTTCTCCAGGCTGAACAACCTCAGTTCCCGTAGCCGCTCCCCATAGGGCTTGTTCTCCAGCCCTTTCACCATCCTTGTTGCCCTTCTCTGGACCCTCTCAAGCAGCTCAACATCCTTCTTAAACTGGGGAG
>WEKX01019957.1:106096-124236 GCA_013390025.1 Pitta sordida
TTGCTGCATAATAGCACACAAGACTATCCATTCCATGACTTTGCATGGGACTGAGGTCAGGCTGACAGGTCTGTAATTGCTCGGATCATCTTTCCTGCCCTTCTTGTGGATGGGTGTCACATTAGCCATTTTCCAGTCTTGTGGTACATCACCAGTAAGCCATGACTATTGGTAAATTATGGAGAGTGGCTTTGGCGAGTTCATCTACTAGTTCTTTCATCACCCTCGAATGGATCCCATCTGGCCCCATGGACTTATGAGGGTCCAAGCCACTCAGCAAGGGGGTTATACTGCACCCCAACTCCTTCCATGACCCTGCTGGTCCAGTTGTCCTGCAGGCAGTCTGTCTTGCTGTTAAAAACAGAGGCAAAGTAGGTATTAAGTACTTCTGCCTTTTCCTCATCTTTGGTTACTATATTACCCTCTGCATCTAATAAGGAGTGAAGGTTGTTGCCTTTTTTTGGGAGTAACTAGCACAATAAGATTGCTTGCACAAGCCAGAAGACACATCATCTCTACAGGAACTCTTAACATGTACCTTTACAAGCAATGAAAGCAGGGGCATGAAGTGATCAGGAGAAGGGAAATGAGTCCAGAATATCTGAGGTAAAAGGCTTTGAGTGTGTGTGTGTGTCTGTGTCTTGATACTACGGAGATCCTTAATAATTGCTTTGTAAAAGCTTGACCTTGTGACAAGAATTAGACTCTCAAGGATCTCCTGATTATCACGGTTAAGAGTCCTGACTTGTTTCTCACAATCTTTTCTATCTCTCCTCCCTCATTAGGGGTGGATTTGACCAGCATTCTTTTAGTGGTATATGGCCCATTAAGCCTTTTTATCATTAATCTGCTCCAAATTGGTCTTGAAATGATCCCTTCTTTCCACCGCAATTGGCTTAGGAGCTGAATTATCCCTGACATTTGCTCCTTTCGGCAGGATCTTGGTGATAGGGTACCATGGATCAAGGGGTTTATGGTGTTAAGACCCATGCATTGCTCGGGCTTAAAAATGACAGAACTGCCTGATACAATTGTTTTCCTGAGATTTTTTGTCATTTGCATTTAGCATTTAAAAAGTGTGATGTACAGAATTTAATGATTCTGATTTTATCACTAACTCTACTGAAAACTTGTTTACATGTATGAAAATTCCTGTTTCCGTTTGCCTATAATTAAAGCAAGTGATTTAATCTGGACTGTTGGAAACTTTAAAAGATTTAATTTTAGGTTTTATGTCAAACTATTCAATGTGGTGGAAGATTTTTATTTTACATCCTTCATCTGAATTACTTTAACATAAATCACAAGCTGAAGGTTGTTTCTCTTTAAAGAGTTGTTAAAACTCATTTGAATCACTTAGTTTGAAAGAAGCTTTATGATAACAATAACCATACAAGATACCACTTTTTAAAATTTAATTGCTTTCAGTACAGAAACTAAGGGGTTTGTATTTTCAGTGCAGTAACTGAAAGTGATTGCTTGTTTGCTGTAATGAATGCTCCATTTGCTGTAATTAATAGCATAGCATTGCTAAATAGCAGGGGCGTTATGTTTTTACTAACTTCAGAACACCAGACATCTAGGGGGAAGTATTTTTGCCCGGAACACCTGCACGTGTTATGTGAGGTACTAATTTCTGACTTGCTTTTTGTCCCTTGCCTGAATTACAACTTTTTCATCTGTTTGATTGGCTGTTAAAATCTCACAGCCATAAAATCTCTTAGTAGGAAGCACCTAATGTTATTGCAACATAACAGGCAAGAACAGATACCAAACTGGCTCTGAACACCAAAGTTTGGAGAAGCTTGAAAAAGTTCTGTGCTTATGTATTAAGAAGAGGAAAAAAGTAGGAGACAACCTAAGTGCTGACCTGCATTAACTCAGAGCTTTTAATACATAGAAGGCCAGTGGCAGAACTGAAATCACTGGTATCCAATTTTTACTCTTTTAGCTACTCTTCTCTGTAGCTAAAAAGACAGTGATAACCTCGCTAAATTGAGTTCAACTTTTGCTGCCTCAGATCTTTGCGGGTCCACCCGCACCAGGTTGCAGAGCCAGGCCATGCTACCTGTGACAGGGAGTGAGCAGGTGGGTGGGAGGGCGTGTGCATGGGCTTCCTAGCCCCCAGCAGCTCATACGGGGAGGGGAGGGCATCTCCCCACTCCCCTCAGCCCCAGTGGCTGCAGGGGCATCTTTGCCGCCGCTTCAGCTCTGCTTAAAGGAACCAACAGCCCAGTCTCGCTTGCAAATGGACCAGCACCACCGTACCCACACTGCTCCCAGTTCCGGGGAGGGCGGTGCTGCTTTCCCTGCGCCGTACATGTTGTGAAGAGACCAGCACCACCCTTGCTGGGCCACCGCCAGTTGTGGGCAGGGCAGCCCTGCTCCCTCTGCGCTTGCTTGTCTCGCAGCTGCGCCATGCTGCACCGGGACGGCACGGGCATGGTACCAGCTGCCCAGTGTTGCTCAGGACACCTTGGTGTGGTGGCGAAGACATCCCTGTGGCTGCCGGGGCTGAGTGGGGTGGGGTGATGGGTGTGGCTTATTTGCATATTCATGATGCATTTATCTTCATGGATCAGGGGATTTGCAGCACCTGAGGAGACCCGAACCCCTGCAAAATTTGAGGTGTTACTGTATTTAATAATCCATAATATTCAAGAATGTCACCATCTTTCTTGACTCCTGTGTTGGGTAGGCACCATAAGAATCTTGTAGGCCATATTCTCACTGTCTGTGAGGAAAGACATTTGTTTAATTTCGGCTTTCCAGGAGGCACTGAGAAATGTACTTGTAGAGTAGAATCCTGTGGAGCCAGAGAATAGATCAACAAAAAGATTTACAATTCAGGAGGTTGTTTCAGCACAGAGGAAGGATCAAAAAAAAAAAAAAAACCCACCATAAAAGTCACAACGAATGTATGTCAGGTGGACATTTGAAGTTCACAACCAATAAAAATGAGAAGAGAGAAAGAGAGAGAAGAGAGAAGAGAGAGAGAAAAAGAGAGAAAGAAAAAGAGAAACAGAGAGGAAGAGAGAGAGCAGCAGCACAAAAAAAAATACTTAATGTATGTCTCTCTCTTCTCTGTAGAGACTAAATTGTTATGGATTAAGAACTCAAAACAACACAGCTTCTTTACATGTGGAAGCAGATGACAAGATCCAAGAGCAACATAACCTAGTCTGTTAAAAAAAACAATTAAACCATGCTTCTCCAGTTTAGTGTATTCTTATTTCAAGAGTAATATAATAATCTTCACCTTCCCATAAGGTCTTGAGTCAAGCTGTCTAAGCAGACCATTTCATTCTCAAGAAAGCTGCCTTGCCAGTATTCTAGGCACCCTGTTTCTTCAATGAACAGAACACTGCAAATACTTACTCTCCAGTATTATGAAATAGCCACTTGCCTTCTGATTACTTTTCCACTGACCTACTGGGCACAAAGTCAAGCGCTTAGGATGCAATATCCTGCTCTGTGTGACTGCAGACAGGCACCGCAGGTAATGTGATGAAAATTGTTTCTGGACACACACTAGCACACACAAGTACAAAGTACACTGAAAGAAATGGAAATTTCTTACCAGGAGAAATGCAACATTAATGCATGGATTCCTTCCCTGATTTCTGGGGGTCACAGTGACAAAGCAATCATTTTTCCAAAATAGAGGTTGAAGTTCCTTGCAGGGGGATTGACTGGCTATTTAGCAAAATGAGAAGTATCACAAATTTTAGGCAAATTATCTGTGCTCAGGTTTCTAGAGCCATGCCTCAGTAAATCCATCTTGGTGATTGGTAAGGTGTTACTATGATGAAGTGGGTCACACTGGGACAGGAATTCTTGCTAAAGAATTCCTTGTCATTTAGCTGGCTTAGCAGAAGTAATTAGATAAGCACAGCTTGGTCTCTTTATGGTAACAGCATCCTAAGTGCAGTAACATGTAACAATTTTAAAACCAGAACAGCTGCATGCATTTTCTGCATGATAAATATGAAAACCCTACTTCAGCCAAGCACTTTTCCGATCTGGGGCTGTCCCTTCCTGCATCAGATGGTTGGGAGGAGCAAAGAGGCTGGGTGGTGCCAGGCAGGGAAGGAGACCGTCCAGGGAACCCTGGCCGTGGCCTGGCTGGATCAGCTGTCCCTTTGGGTTGCAGCAGAGGCCCCTGGCAGCTCACAGCTGAAGGCAGAGTGTCTCCAACGCTCACCATCTCTGCCTTCCTGCAGCCTCGGGTTCCTCATGGCAGCATCCCTCGACACACAGTCCTCTGTAACCAGGGAACTGGGAAACAGTGTTAGAGCATCCACCACAGCTACAAGACAAGATGATAGCAGTAAAAACGTGTGCTTACCTCAGACTTTGGAATAAACTGGCAACTGCAAGTTTAGGTGGAAAAGAGCATCTTTTGTTTTGAGTGTTTCTCAGTTTATATCACACTGCTCTCCAGTGAAAAGCAGCAACATGTGCAGCACACACAGGCATTTCTGGCAGTAAAGCATAACTCTTCTCACTAGAAGTCTCAAAATCTGAAGAGGAGTTAAATAAATTCTAGCTCTGAAAGAGTTTAGTGTTGATTTTTTTTGGTACGAACAGATTTTTAATGAGCATTTTGTCCCATGAGTATCTGCTAATCTTTATTTCTTTTCAAGACTTTGCAAACGAGTGAATTTACTGGTCCAAACTTCTGTCAAAATGTCACCAGTAAAACCGTGGCTGGTGCAAATTGTCATGATCAGTCCTTTGGCAATCCTACTGCATTTATTACTGGTAGTTTTGGGGGGGTTTTTTTGAGAGCTGCACAAACCCAGTATATTCCCCGAATCTCAAAAAACTTGCTGTCTTCCAAACACCCCACATCTGGTAGTCCTGCTCCAAAATACCTGAACACCTGGCTGCAGGCAACCTGCTCTCACGCCACATCTCAGTTCAGGACTCTTACAGGACTCTTAGAGAAGGCACAAGTTTGCTGCCTTCAGGCCTCCTGAGATGCAGTTTCAGTTTCCCTGAGTATTCCTTGGGAGAAGAAGCAAAGCAGAAGAGCTGCTAGGATCTCCAATCCAAGGAAAACTCACTTATGAACCCACTGACACTTAAGCAGCCTGTTTGTAACAGTCCTTTGAACCAAACTGGAAACACCTGATTACACAAGTGACGACTAATTTGCAGACCTTTTATCATAACATTAACTTTTTCTTCCTTTTTTCTCAGTTTTTCTTCTTGTTTAGTTACTGGAGTAGAGCATTTGAACATACAAGATATCCAAGTGATGCCTGTGGGACATGGAAGAATTACTTGGCTCTTATTGCGAAACATGCATCTCAAACTGCACTTCCTGAAAGAATCTTCCAAAGTCAGTAACAGTATAGGACACACACTGTTCATTAAAAAAAAAGGTTCCCACTTCCTACACACTGTCACTTTCATAATGGATTGACTAAAGTCTTAATATACTTAACTAAACTCAGTGTGTATCTATTTCATTAAAGATTGAGATGGATTTACATTAAGCATCCAGTTTTTGTAATATAGTATACTTTCAAGCTGGAGGGACAGCTGTCCAGAGAGAATTATGAGTATGTGATCTGGAGATTTCCAAGCACTACTCAAACCTTCCAGCTACAGTAGGAAAAATAAAGGGCAATAGAGATAAAAAAAGAGTTAACTTACACAGCTAATAGGAAATAATGAAGAGACAGTTACCAGCATTCAGAGGTGCTACTTGAAAAAGCAGATAGCAGGCCTGTGCATTTGCAGGAACAAAAATGTGAAAAAAAGGTGTTAAAAAAACTTACTGTTTGGGCAATGAAGCAGTGGGATCAGCCCAGTCTTCTGTGTTCATTTACATCCTGAACTCCCTTTGCACATTATTAGGTGAACTGAGAACAATATATGAGATAAAAGTCATGTCCTATTATAAACAAATCACAATGTAAGGCAAAATGTTTGCTTCGTAGATTATATAAAATGTTTATTAGGAAGTAAAGTGCTCACTTTTACAGATCAACACATTCTTGATCATAGTAGAAGGCTTGCATAATTAACAGCTTCCTAATAAGCTCAAACACTGTATATTACTATGCAAAAACCTTACTATTATAATAAGTGACAAATGATATTATAATCTAAAATCGAAAAATGCATCATTTAAACAGTTGTAACATTTGTCAAGTGGCAATGCACGTACTGCAAGACCCACTGTCAACACACACGGGTACCCCATGAAAATTTATTGCACTTCAAGATGAAGTTTGTTATTAAGTAACGACACGTTACAGAAATATACCTCAACAAATACAGACATTTTCATAACAAACATATAGTACAAATTAAAGATGAACTGCATGATGGAATGTACATTTTGAAAGACACACTTTTCCAGGAAACGCATGTAAAACCATCCTGGTAAGTTTAGGTGTGCTTGCTTTCCCTTCAGGAAGACCCTGCCTCACCAACAAATGACCACTGATCACTTCTGCACACTCCCAAGTCCCTGCTGCCATCAACCTCTGCATGCACATGCTTGACAGGCTACAGGCACAAAGCTTAACACAAGGTACTCTTAATAAGGTCCCAGCTGCTTGCTGGACAATTCAAGTTGAATCATTTGGCCAAAGTCATTGATTTTTAAATAAATATGTTATTTAGCATTTAGACTCTTAACCCTAGAAACTCAGCATCAATTACATGCTACACACATGTAATTAATTAGTGTACCTCGAAGTTTATGCTGTAAATCATGTCACATACCAACACACTAGACATTTTGGATATGAATATAAAGATGAGGCTCCGCATATTTAAATTGCTTTGGTATTGTATTTTCTTTTTTCCTTGCACACAATCTGGCCCTGTGTACTGCTGGTGTTTCTTTTTGGTTTGTTTGTCTGTTTAAAGTCAGAAATGCCAGCTCAACACTAAAAAACTTTCCTCAGAAAGGTTTCTAAGGTCCAAAACCTTTCAGTCAAGGCACAACGGAGCATAGTCTGGGTTTCCTGGTTCCCCACAAATGCCCTACCCACTGTGCTGTGTACTGTTTTGGCAAATTGATGGGACTCCTGTGGAAGAGCATGAATTTCTTATTTCTTTTTAGTACAGGACAAAATACCGTACAGCAGGAAAACCCACAAGAATCACAACTTGTTTTCCCACCTAACTCTTTCCTCAACACAAAGCTGCTATGAAATTCCAATGGCCACACTGAATTTCCTCCTTTTCCACCTTGCATTAATTAGGTTTCTGTGCATATGGTTTCTCATAAACTTAGAAACAGGAAAAGGCACAAAGTCTATCTGGTTTTAGCAAGTTCTCTGGTTAGAGGAAAGGCACTCTGAGTCACTGCATATCCATATTGTAAGAATATATGGAATATGTAAGCTTTGGCTCAGAACTCCCACAGGAATGAGGAGCTAACCCCTGGCAACAACTGCTTTTTGAAACAAGAGGCACCAGTGTAACATAATACATTTGTTGAATAGGCATTTATCCCCCTCTATATACCCTACTAATAGCTAAGATGCAATTTATTACATAGCTTTCCATGAACCTTTTCACCAAATCTAAGTCTTTAAATACAAGACAACTGCCATCTGCAGGAAAAAAGCACAACTGACAACCTCCCTCCTAAATCAGCCTTTCACATACGGAAACACATTGCTAGCCCAAACTCCAAACATTGCCTCAACGCTTTCTATAGGAAACCAACATAATTTCAGTGTTGCATCTCCTTTCAAAAATCAAGCTTCTATGACACAAGAAAGCTGAGAAATTAAATACTAAAAATCAGTGACTATGCGACAAACACCTTTCCAAAGCATATGTAGAAATGTACCAAGTAATTTTACAAGCTCTGTTAAATGCAAATACAGACTACATAGTTGAGATGTGATTAGAATTTCACATGGCAAAAGATCGGATTTTCCCAACTGTCAGCAACTTCTCTGTCCCCTTCCCTGTCACACCCAAGGAAGAGTTAGTGTTTTTTCAATTTTGTATGCTTTTAAATAATGTATTTTCTGCAAAGTAGCCATATTTACCTAAGAACCTCTGGAGGGTTTAACCCAGGAACACTTAAATCATGAAAATATAGCATTAAAAACTGGGCACTTTGCAACATAGGTGAACATTACGGTTAGTTGGATGCGAAGTAGCTGTTATTACTTCTGAAATGTTGATTATAATGTGTTCAGTTTCTACTACAGAATTATGTAATTTACAGTTGTACAAACTAAGTGCAGTTTCTTCTGTTTAAAGAAAAAAAGTATTTCTCAAAAACA
Organism: Pitta sordida; assembly: GCA_013390025.1. Classification (NCBI taxonomy): domain Eukaryota; kingdom Metazoa; phylum Chordata; class Aves; order Passeriformes; family Pittidae; genus Pitta; species Pitta sordida. Next base: position 114,367 of record WEKX01019957.1, read on the forward strand.
GGAAAAAAGAATATTTTAAGTTAGGTAAAATAGTACAACAAGAATAACTCAGAAAATCAGGTAGAAACAATTCTTTTTAAGTAAGTGCTGATTTATCTCTTTGAAAACTGTCAGCTCATAAGAAATGAGAAACTAAAGAAATGCCATCTTCTTTTAAAATTTGCTTTTAAAAGACTTAAATAATCATATTTTCCAAGAGAAAGCAGAAAACTCAAAACCTTTCATTCGGTGTTCTGGCCACAGCATGTAATTTTGTCTGAAGCTTGCTGCCCTCATGCCCTGTAATACCTGCATGGAATCAAATTTCTGTCCCGGCTGATTTTGTCACACATGAGATTCATTCTGTTTCCTGCATTTTTGTTTCCAGGGCTGACAGCAACATGACACATGGCTTACATAGGTCTGAAAATGGCTTTTGAAAAGAGAGTATTTACTTTTGCCCACCAGTGAAAATTGTCCTTGGTGGTCTGATCAGAGTGACCACCTCATGCTAGGACACAATGTAGTGTATTTGCTGGCTGAATACTGACCTGAAACATTTGGAATCATCTACAAATTTAATCCTACACATGGATGTTATTCCCCCCATTTCCTCCTCCTCCATCAATACCATCTGACTGGGAGGAAGACGGCCGAGAGTTCCTGGAACGAGGCTGGCCGTTCAGTCCAAGTGGTGTTCCCAACCGATGGCTCATTTGGGATGCAGTATCATCCGATTCCCAGCGCTCCAGCTCCTCTCGGACAAGCCGCTCCATTTGTTCCCTGTGGATTTCACTGTCCCGGCCCAGTCTTTCATCCTAAACACATTAAAAGACACAGGCTGGAAGGGCAGTTTCCAAACTGCAGTCTAAGTAAAATCCTATGGGAAATTCTTATACCACTCGAGTACTTCCACAGGCCACTGGAGAAACACATCTACTGCAGTAAATGATTTTATTTCCAGTGATGTAATGCCCCCAGGTTGTCACTTTCACTTAGGAAAGTGCCCTTGGTATTACAGCTTTTAAATATAAATCCACCTCCAGAAATGTAAAATATATGGAGAAGAGCACACCCACGAAGAAGCCCCACCTCAAGAACAAGTAACAGGATCACTGTATCTGCGACAGGGCAGCTGCAAGTCTGACCTACATGACCCACCAAGACAGTCCTCCTGATAACATCCCACCTCCTGACAACCCTTTTCTCGGTGTTCTTGCCCCCATCAGGACGCTGAGAGATTTTACCACCCACAGCAGTAACATGTTTCTCCTACTGGTTACTTCTAACCAACACTCAAGAAAGAGAAGGTGAAAGGGGAAGCAGTAGAAGGCAGGTAATCCTGGTCACAGAAGTGTCACCACCTGCCACACACAATCCAAGAAGCAACATGGGAGCAGAGCAGGCTGGGTCTGCTAGGCTGGATCCCCCGACTCTAACAGACCAGTCCACAAAAAACACTGTATTGATCCCACTAGATACCAAGGCATAAATGAGCTGCTTTAGCAACTACAAATCACCACTGCTCTCCAGATCATGGGTTTAAATAGTGACACAGGCATGCTGTAAGACAGGTTGTCAAATCTGAAAGTTGGATGATGCCTCAAAATTTCATGTTTTAAATTTCATGTTTTCCTAAAACATAACTGAAATCACTTGGCCACTGCCAACCCATCCAGCTCATCCTCACCAACACTCCTTCCATCCTTCCAAGCCAAGCAGCACATCTAGCTGCCAACAGCAAGGAAACCATGCAGGTTGTGACCAGACTGTGACTTACCTCTGTCACTCCATCTAACAGTCTTCCCAACACATCTCTCCTTTTTAGCTTGGCCCTCTCCATTGCCTCGAGCTTCACAATAACTGCATCGATCTTGGAAACGATACTGCCGATGGAATGCTCCATGCGATCGACCCGCCTCATGAGTCTGAGGGCAACAAGTGGGAGCTTCAGTGACTCTCACATTTCTGAGTCAGAATCGTTCTAGCATGTCAACGCACAGAGCAGATAAGGATGAGACACCACTTTTTTTCAAGTGCGCCTCTGACTTTCCACAAACGAGTCCCACTGTCTGGGAGGGACAAGGTACACCAGAGGAAGAAGATAAAAGAGGGATAAAGCACATGGGGAAAAAGTACATATTGCACTCCTTTTTCATTGCTTCTAGGGAATCAACATCAAAATTTGTTGGCTGCAGCTACAGAATTCTGTATTCAGCTAGTGTTGTTATAATTAATATGGAGATCTATAATTTCAGATAAAATATGTATACTCTCACAAGTAACTTAATTTTATTAAAAAACAACAGTTGAAGTTATCACTGAACCTAAAATAACTTTGAGGTTTTACTACTTAAAAAACCATACAAGTCTTCGGTCATTATTGTAACAAGACCATTTGCTCTATCTTTTCAATGACCAGGATCTAAGAACAAGCATTTTTCATTTTCTAACTAGTTCCCATTAGGGTCTCTAAAGCACTTCCAGTTCAGATATTATTTGAAAGCTACTAAAAGGAGTGACTTATGCACCATAAAAAGTAACACTTTCTTTTAGTAATAATTTGACTAATACTCAACAGAAGAGACGACCACATAATGTAAAGAAGAAAACTCAGGGGCCAGAGAGTACAGTGGTAAGTGTCCCCACCTAGCGTGTGGGAGACCAGGGTTCGATTCCCGCCAGGGAGACAGTGTTAAGAGTTGGACTCGATGATCCTTGTGGGTCCCTTCCAACTCAGAATATTCTGTGTTTCTGTGTTTCTGTGTTTCACAAGGAAAAAAGCAAACCCCCAAACCCACCATGCAGATTTGTCCCCTTCAGAAGGATAAACTTACACCTGGAACTCCTCATAGGAAACCCCACTAGAGCTGCTGCCCCTCCTCCTGGAGCTGTGTCCACTGTCTTCATCCTCATCCTCCTCAGAGTCATCCAAGCTCCGGGGGAAGCTGCGGCTGCTCAGAGGACGTGGCAGAGAGCTTCTGTCCAGGTCCAGATCCTCCTATGTGAAAACACAAGCGGGAGAGAGAGAAGATGTAAAAACTTTCATCTGTACATGGGGGATGGTGGTGTTGAGGTCAAAGACCTCCTGCACTCCATCCTGTGCCTTTTTGCAGTGCTGCTCAGCCAGCCAGGGGTAACAGCAAATGTGAAGGGAAACGAGGATTCTCCCGAAGCAGTAAACTAGTACACGGAGCAGACTGGCAGACATTGCTGGTGGCACAGCACTCATAATGCTGAGCTTACCCTCTCTTTCTCCAGGTCATCTCTCATCTGCTGATGTTCATGCTCTGTCAATTCCTGGTCCCCATCCTGGTCGTATTTGGTAAATATTGCTTCAATCTCTGCATCTGTATGCCCCTTCCTGAAAGAGCAGTAAATGCAGTTCCCTTACTTTCAATTTTTCAGATGCTAAAAGAACTTGAGTATTAGAAAAAGCTTCACTTCAAACACAGTTCTATCCCCAAGACAAAGATATGACTGATCCCAGAGTTGCCTGTAAATTCACAACACTGAAAAACCCCTCAGTTTTCACCTTTCATTATTTAATACCACCAATCTCTCCTGCACCGCACCCTGGTCCTTCTCAACTATCCCTTCTATATATCCTTGATTTGTTCCCTTTCCTTGGACTCCCTCTTGTTCACAAATTCCTACGGTGGTCTGACAGAAACATTACCATGTCTTAAACGGCATTAGACGTCTAGTTCCTCAGAGCCGTTTCCCTCATAGCACAGAAATTCAAGGTTGAGCCCCAGAGCTCCAAATCCTTTCTCAAAGTGTGGCATGCTCCCCCAATGCAGCAACACCAGTGACAGTGCAGACTGCAGGGGCCAGTGCTCAGCAGAACTCCTTAGTAAAAATCTTTTACACCTCAAGCTGACCGTTCTTTTCTGCCTTCTCTCTTCCCCAGTTCCATGACACAGTTGGAATTGTCCTTTGTGCAATGCCTGCAGACCAATATGCAAAGATTCTACATCTTTGCACATCTTACTTGTTTACATAAACCTCCCACCAGACACAGGAAAAGCACATGCTTTGTTACCCACTAACCAAAATAAAAGAACCCTGCTGTGTGTTTTTGTATACATTAATGTACTCTTGGCACCTTACAGAAGATAAAGAAAAATCACATAAAAAATCTGGCATCACAGGTCTCTGGGGATATTATTCAAGATAAGAAGTAACAACTCCCTTACCCTTTTAGGTCTTGCCGGAGCTCATCAAAATTTAGTTTTCCTCCACCTTGTCTCAGACTTTCTGAAATGTCATCAACAGTAGTTTTCTTCAATTTAAGTTTGATCATGGCTTTGTTGTAGCCCTAAAAGGAACACTGAAATTTCATGGTTTGTAATGAAATATTAAGATTTGATTTCTAATGACTTTTTTGATTACAAAAATCAGCTACTGTATGCTATCATTCAGTGTATTCCAAGAGTCCTGCAAGAATCTGTCTCTTCCTCCAGTTTATCCATCCTTTATTTCAGTACATAAATATCTTTGCAGTCAGGGGTAAAAGGCACCCATCATTCAATTTCTACTGCAGGTCAGTAGGAATGGAGTGTTTTGTCTCATGAAGAGACCTTTGGCAGCTACTGACATTTTTAAACAATGCTGATGCAACAGGTACAGCTTTCTGCTGTCATTTTGCTTCTCTCTCATTCTTCAGTTGTAAGAATGACTTTTAAAAGAATCATCATCCAAAAAAAGTAGCACATTGGATTTTTCACTGCTCTGTTTTAAAAATGAGTTTCCAGGTTTCACACTCTGAGGTACTGGTCATGCTGAGTATGTGTTTAGACATTTCTGACCATGGTGCAACACTGCATCCATGTCAGAGCACACACATATGCACGTATTTTTCCTAAACTAGGATTCAGGTCAGGTTCACAGGGTCTTCTGAGTTGGAAGGGGCCCATAGGATCATCTAGTCCAACTCCCAAGTTCTTTATTTTATATTGAACCAACCGTACTGACAGCTGCTTCTGGAAGTTCGCAACACATTAGTCAACATTTGCCTCATCTTACTGCCTGAAATGAAGTAAATCTGAATTCTGTGACCATACCAAATACCAGTTTAGTTTCATCAGTTCATCAGTATTTCTGTATGCACCTAGACAGACAAATCCTATGTCATATTCAGTAGGCTGATCTTTCAGGCAAAGTCTCAGATGACTAAAATACATTGTGATGGGAAGTTTTCATTAATTAAATTCACACTCAGGTCAGATTCATTTATTTAAACTGGAGGGTGTATTTTCATCAAGCTGCTGCCAGTTTTACTTTGCAGGGTTTATACAGTGTTTTTTGAAATAAGTTCAGATGTGAAGAACAAGATGTCCAACAAACAGAATACTACTTTTACCTTTCTGATAAGGTCAGACAGTTCCATTTCTGCCTTCTGTTGTGCCATATCTGATTTGACTTCCGAGTATGTATCATTGATAATGGCCAAAAACATGTTCTGTCCAGAAGAGAAATCAAAAAGCCTAATTTGAAATTTCAACAAATTTCAAGCCCTACTGCTCCTATGACCTATACATGATGTTTTAATACATTTTCAGACCAATATATGAAGTTTTTTTGGAAGGCCAGGAGAAAATGGCGAGGTGTATAAAAAGCACTACCATCAAGAGCTTGATACTGAACTACAATATGCTGCAGTATAGCTTTTAATCAAGACTAATTGTTATTAACATAACTGGAGAATTACTTTCCAGGGTTCACATCTACACACAGCAGTGGCAGTAAACCAAGCTTTTTTAATATTATGTCTGTTTGGCCTTTTACCTTCTAGGCCAAACTTACACAGGTAACAACTGTGAATTAATCCAGGCAACACAGCTGGCAAAAAAAATGCCCAAGGCATCAAGTTAACCATCCATACTGTAAAGAACAGCACAAATAAAAGGTTCTTCTGTAGTTACAGCTTTCACTGCATTTCAGACTAAAGATATAAAACTAAAAAAAGCTTAAAATCAGACACTTGGCACCAATGGCATGAACTCTGAAAAGAGCTCAGTTCCCTGTACAGAGGAAAGAGAAATTACTGGTCTCACTGTTCCTGTACCAAGCATGCAACTGACTTGAGCCAAGCTGTCACTGCTGAAAGGTCCCTGAATGGACATGGAGTACACATGACTGAATTGCAAACAGGATATTTATGTTCAAGAAGAATTACCAAATTCACTGGCACGTTCAATGTGGCACTCCCATGCAGAAAGGCCACGTTAACCTTTGTTTCCTCCTAGTCTCAAAAACTGCACTTCAAACAATCTTCCAGTGCTGCATCTTTATACATTCATGCCCAACACCAGAGAAGTAAGAGGTAACTTAACTACTAACTTAACTACTGCTTTTATCTGCCCAGCATTTAAGAGTTGGTGCTCTCTGCCCATCTTCCCCTAGTTTCCACGTCTCAGACTGGTCTCAAGAGACTTACACCAACATATCACTCCAGCCAAGCAAGAGGCTGTACAGATACTAATAAGCACGCAAATTAAAGCAAGTACGTATTTTGGATAACCTGCTGTAACTCCACAATCCAGTGCTTTTCTGTTGCCCCTTAGAAAAGAATAGTTCTTTCCCTTGCTGGACACTACACTCTGTTCCTCTGGAATTTGTGATGTCCCACAAAGCAAATATAAAACCTGCTTCATCTGCTTCTTTGGCCGAAGTGACCTATATGTTATTTTCCCATTATATACTGGTCCATCTCACTGGACACTTAAGATTTCCTGCTTCCTTCCTTGTGAACATCCAAGATGAAGTATTTTCCCACAAATAAAATCTGAATGCTATTCCTCCTCATCTCAACTGATTATAAAAAGCTGCATTAAGTACCAGGGTCATTAAATAACTCTAAAAGTTGTAATGATACAGGACTGCTGTACAGTTTAGTAAAATCCTGTTCTAATGCTTGTCACCTTATCAAATGACAAAAAGACACACAGCTTGGGGAATGATCTGAAGACTTCTTGCTCAAATAACAGTTTCTTTCTAGTGACGTCAGAAACAAAATTACTAATGTTAGCTTCAAATGAACTGAAAACTGCATCCAGGTAGAAGATACCATGGCTCTTCTCTTATATTGACATAAAAAAATTAATTTACTTGGTCTCTCAGGTTTCCAAGAGAGGTCTCCTCCCTTCACTTTGCTATATAAATTATCACTCAGATTGTAAAATGGTTTCAATACCAGTAATAACAGAGTATACAAGAGATGAGTACCCACAATACACTCACTGATTCACTTGTCAATAATGAGTATATACTATCTCTCAGATAAGCTGAGCATTTTATAGTAATCCTGTCTGAAAACTGTACAATTAATCTGTACCTGGAAGGGGAGAAAGACGGGGCATGACTCTGCCCTGGAGAAGTAAAAGAAGTTAGAAGAGAGGCAAACCTGCCTATCTGAAACTGGCTGCACTGCTGATGAACTAGTGTGTTGTATGCATGAATCAGCCTGTTGTAAACACAGTCAGCCACACATTAGAGCACTTTATGAACTAAGAGACTGTACAGCTACTTTTTCAAAAGGTACAGGCTTGATGTGTTTGCCAACCAGAGACTATTCAGACTTTAGGAATAAAATTCTTCATAATACTTAAAATAAAACCCCCACAGTGGGGAGCACTGAATGGGAATGACAACAAGCATAAAATGAAAATCTAGTTTAAATGAAGAAAAAAATGACAGAGTGTGTGACCAGCCATGGTCAGGCTCCTACATGGGCTACACACTCATCATTATAGGGAAAAGCCCCAAGCAGCAGAGGGAAATCAAAGAATAAGCAATTAAAAAATAGCCACCTGCCCACCCCATGTAAACAAAGTGTACATACCAAAAGAATGAAGAACATAAAGAACACAAATGTAGTCAAATAAATTGGTCCCAAAATTCGATTAGCTTCTTCAACCTCTGTGAAGTTGAAGTCTCCCAAAATGATGCGGAACTGAGTAAATCTTAAAGAAACAAAACATATCCAGGAGTTGCAGAAAACATAATTGGAGTTGTGCAAGGATTCTCACTTTCATTCTAAGAGTCTGACTGCTGAGCTGCAGCAATGTACTACTATAACTACTGTAATATTAGGCACTGAAATAACCAATTCATCAAGCCCATCTCCAGGCATAACCAAACTCAGTCAGATGCCACACACAGAGAACAAAACCAGTGTAGTTACCTCTGCCTTTCACTTGCCTGGGGGCAACAGGAAGCAGAGCAAACCAATGATTACCATTGTGAAGCCTTAAGACTCATTCCCATCTCTCTTGCATACATACAGCCCCAACCTTCTCCCTCTAAAGTTGTCTGGATGGTGCTAAGGCTGCAAAAGGCTTGGCACTTCACAGCACCATCAGCATATTTCAAGTTCCTCCACTTCCCTGGGAGGAACTCCTTGCAACATTGCCCTGGTGTAAAGAGGCAGGGGAATTTCGTTACTGAACCACTTACTAATTGCCTCAGGTTATGTTGTACCAAACCAATAAAGGAAAAACTCATTAACAATGTTATATGAAGTCCCATCTCTCCCTTGGATTCCAGCAGATCCTTCCACATGTTCTGGTTGGCTGTCTAAGATGGACTCCATTTGAGTAAACCAATCACAAACACTATCAGGAACACGGAGGCTTACTATGCATTTCAGAAAGCATGTAAATGTTGAACATGGAGTCATTGCTTTGTCTGGGAATGTGACCAACTGCTGTAAAAACCGTGCCACTCCCACCAACCAAAACCTGCCATTTTTAGCTCACTGATGTGACTACAGCATATTATCAATCTCACAGCAAAAACACTTTCTGAGCTAAAAATGTTACAAAAAAAATAGGCCTTTTCTTCTGGCTGCTGATACGTCTGCAGCTTGTCTATTAAGATGGATGTCACAGGATTCCCCTCTGGTTAAGGAAACCATTTACCAACGTACCAACAAATTCTTCGCATTTTTAATATCTGTACTTACATACAGTCCTGGAAAGTGCTGAAGTCATCAATTTGAGTGCCAAAGACAAGATAGGCCAACTGAGCATATGCTAAGAAAATAATAAAAAACATAATAGCAAAGCCAATCACATCTTTGACGCAGCGGGACATGGTAGTGGATAACTGACTCATTGTTCTGTTGAAGTTAACAAATTTGAAAAGCTGTTAGAAGAAAAAAAAAAAACACAAGAAAAATCTGTAAAGACAAGGAAGACAATTTCTTAACACAACTGCTCTCCAGTCTTTTACACGAGATCTCTTACTGAGTATGACTGGAGACAAAGTCAGTTAATTTATATTTAGTTAATTTACATCACTTCCTAAAAATATAACTTCCTAAAACATCACTTCTTAAAAACATCTGAAATATGAAGAAATAACTTCTAGTTTGGGTGTGGGGTCTTGTTTTTCACCTCAGTTTCAGAGCAGCATCACTGAAACATTTCCAAAGGCCTCTTTATCCATCTTTACCTTCAACAAAGATGTTTGATATGAAGCAGTAAAATGTAACAAAAGGAGATCTCACAGCTGACTTTGCTCTGAGCAGGTGACTGAACCAGAGACTTCCCAAAGTCCCCTCCAAACTGTATGATTCTGCTACTCTGCAGTTTACCACGATTTCTTACAATGAGCCACTTTATTTCTTAAACCATATAAAATCTAGATGCAACTTCGTCTTATGTAACAGTAAGAGATTAGCTAACCTGCTTGATGAACCTAAGTACCAGAGTTGAAATTCACTGATCACTGATCCTTCGTTCCCCCAGTAGTTTATTAACTAAATGTTCCTCTGCAAGTTTATATAAACAGAGGGCAGAAAATGAGTATGGGCATGAAAAGCAGCATCACTGGAAAGGAGGCAGTAAAACAGAGAAATTTCATTTAACTAAACCTTTATATATA